>JBBBDQ010000352.1:92500-667500 GCA_037127315.1 Ascarosepion bandense | reverse complement strand
TAAAATTAAATAAAGTAAAGAGCGAATAAATTTTCAGAGTTCAGGAGCAATTATTAGCAGCACAGAGATTAAGCAGACTTTAGAAAAATGCAAAAACACACACACACACACATATATATATATATATATATATATATATAAAGAGAGAGGGGTAGTGATAGAGCAAGAGATATTTGATTGATTGACTGATTACTATAAACATTATTTTTAGTGGTTACATGTGTTTGAGTTGAGATTGCTGTGATAATTCAAACATGTACCTACTAAAAATAATGTTTATGGTAATATAAAAATATTGGATTAAAAAGGCACACTGCTTTGTTCAGAATATATCAAAGTCATCATCTTTTTTTTTTTAATCATTTTACCCCAAGCTAGTGCATGGAAGATTACAGTGAGAAAAAAGACTGGCTACAAGGAATATTGAAAAAAGGATAAAAAATGGAATTCAAGACTTAAGATGGCAATTGACATTGCATTTAAATTTTTGGAAATTGTAGCTATCAGAGAAACAAGCAAATAGCAGGGAGTTCTACAAATGGGATGTGTGAGAAAAGAAACTCTTAGAGTAGAAGTGGTTGTTACATTAAACTATTACAGTAGTAAGTAAGAACCTAGATGCTTATCTAGCAGCACGCTTAAATTTATAGTGTGTTATCCGTTATACTGAAGTGTATGCATGTTGAAACAGATTAGTTTGATTTGGCCTTGTTAGTAGATAACCCACTATAAGAGGGGTACAAAACAAGAAAATCAAATTGTATATAGAAACAACATTTATATATATATATATATATATATATATATTATATATATATATATATTAGTCATCCACATACAAGCCGGTTTCACTGTATCACAGCTCATCAGTGTGACTAGACATATCCACTTGCTTCCGGCCAGGATCGAAACTTGACTGATTTGGTGACAGTTGGAGTCTCTACTCCCTAAGCTATCAATGCATGGCATCAGAGAAGGGAAATTTTAATGTATATATCAATTAAGGTTTTTACAAATAAAAGTAATGTCTTTTGGTTGGCACAAGGTCATTAAAAATGCTCATAGTAGTAATTTCTGAAAGATTTTATACATACAAATGCGAATGTGTGTGTGTGTTTGTTAGGAGTGTCTTCGCTCAGTCTTTAGGGTACCTGCAAGTTAAGTAGATTGGTGAACGAGCGAGAACCCAATGCCAATGTGATATTGGTCATAAGTTTGTTCTTGGCTTATATGCGTAATAACCAACTTCTATTATTATTATTATTATTATTCTTGATTGACCGATTTGTTTTTCGTGGTGAAGCAACCCTTTGTGGGTTGTTTTGTTTTTTTTCCAATCAAGTTCACCCTAAACAAGACAGTAAAGCCATTATGATAGAAGGACTTCTTGGGTGTAGAAGAATTACCAGTAAAAGTACCACTGCCTGACATAAAAAAAAGGAAGGCAAAATATTTGAGACTTATTATCTGCTTTCTCACAAACAAGGAATATATACTACCGGCCATAATTATTAAGCCACCCCAGTGTTTAAAAAAAATTATCTATTTCTCATTTATTAATATTTAATAATTACCGATATTGCAGTTTCATCAATGAAAGAATGAAGAAAATTTAGGGTGATTCTGACTAGTTCATCTTTGCTTCCTTGCCTTGTAAAATTTTGCAAAGTAATAATAACGAAAGAACCATTCTATTTTGCTGACAAGATAGGTAGTTATAAATATCTTTCAAAATGGCCATCTGAATTAAGAAAATTTGAATTTTCATATGTAATAAATATTGGCTCTGTAAATAAATAAATTTAAGTACATTAAGCCCTCTGGCTAGATCAGCATTAATATTTAATATTAATCAGATCCTTTGGGATTTACCTCCAAGCACTTTTTGTTTTTTTTTTCAGATTTATGACCTATATATATTATAAGTGTGATTAATTGATTACTATAAACTTTAATTTTAGTGATTATATGTGTCTGAGTTTATATATATATATATATATAAAAAGACATTCTACCACCCCACCATATTAACTCTGTTGTTTATCATTTTAAATGTAGTTGTGGAGTCAACTACAATGATGCAACGTTTAGATGTTAGGATTAAACAACATGTGCCTGCTAAAATACTCAGCAAGAATTTTTCATCTGGTGATACCATTTGAAACTCATATGGTTCTTCTATAGCGGATCATCTGACAAATAATCCGAGTTGTGCTGTGGATTTTAGTGCAAACTGGCTCTCCATTTTGGCCAGATCGCACTTGTTGTTCCAACTGATGGTGCTGGAGACACTGTTTATCAGGTCCAGGCAGCTCTCACTTTGTAAACAAAGAGAGTGTTTGCTTGGACTTGCTCTGCTGGGTCTCTAGCGTCTTTAGATGTAATAACTTTTATCAGAAATCAAAAATATTTTTTCTCCCTCTTCCATTCATTCATTTCACCCATAACAGATATTCTTTCTTCATAATTTTTCATTAAAGACAAAAAATTTATTATTATATATATATATATATGTATGTATAGGCAAATAAAAATTTGAAAATTACATATGTCGGATGATTATTTTGACAAAATAAATTTGCTTCATCAGCACCTATTTTATGAAAAAATTCAAAAGTTTTTCATACACCGGAAGTTAATTTAAAGAAAAGGAAAAGGAAAGAAATAAGAAATAAAAGTGAGAAGGGAAGTGAAATATAGTTTAGAGAAGACTATGTTAGAATGCAGCCCCCCTCCCTACCCTGTCTGAGCTAATGATTGTCATGTCTGCATATCCAATATCATTTACTTTTTACTCCTCTTCTCTCCTATACCTTTTCTCCTATCTCCCCCACATTTCCCATTTTCCTATCCCCATCTTCCAACATGCTTATTTCTGATTTCTTTACACATATAAATAATTTTTTTAAACGTCCCTTTCACTGATTGAGTTAAATTCAATTTGCTATCTTTCTTATGCTTTCCTCTCTTCTCACCCTCTAAACAGCATTTAGATGCCCGCATTCTAAAATAATCTTCCCTCCCCCTCTTTTTTCACTTCCCCTTCCTCTTTTCTTTCTAATTTCTTTCCTTTCTCTTTAAGTGAACATTCAGGGTATGAAAGATTTTTGAACTTTTTCATAATTAATGTTGCTGATGAAGCAATTTTATTTCACCAAAATGATCATCTGACATATGTAATTTTCAATATTTTATTTGCAAATATATATATATATCTGGCTCTGTAAAGAAATAATTTATACTGAGCCCTCTGGCTGGATCAGTTTTAATATTTAATCTCCCATGAAATTTTTGCTACTTGTCATTTTCCTTTTGGATATATATATATATATAGTCATCCACAGACAGATCTGTTTCACTGTATTACAGCTCATCAGTACGGTTAGACTACGATTGCTTTTTAACCCAGGATTGAAACCCGACCGAATTGGCGTCAGTCGGCGATTCTACCTCTGAGCTATGGGTGTTCGGTGAAAAAAGGCAGACTTTTTAGTGCATATATTATCATTATATACACCCAATAGCTAGAGTGCTCTAATTCATTTTACTGAATGAGCGATGTGTCAGTCGGAGATATAAATATATATATGTGTGTGTGTGTGTAGCAACTCCGACTGACACCAAATCGATCAAGTTTTGATCCTTGCCAGAAGCAAGTAGGTTTGTCTAGCCACACTGATGAGCTCTGATACTGTGAAACAGGCTTGTTTGTGGATGAGATATTATGCTCTCATTATGATTGAGCTCTCTAGAGAAGAAAATTTTAAAAACAGTTTCCACTTCTGCGATATAAAATTTCCTTCTCTGATTCCATACCCCTATGGCTTAGGGGATAGTGACTCCGACTAGCCACATCTGATAAGCTGGGCCATATATATATATATATATATATATATATATATGGCCCAGAGGTAGAATCGCCAACTGATGCCACTTCGGTCTGGTTTCAATCCTGGGTTAAAAAGCAATCGGAGTCTAACCGTACTGATGAGCTGTGATACAGCAAAACAGATCTGTCTGCAGATGACTATATATATATATATATATATATATATACACAGTCTTGGAGTATATATGATTGCTTTCCCAAGCTGGTGTATTTTTTACTTTTTTCGTAGTAGTATTACATTGCATAAGAATTTTTAGACAGGTATTGTGTATTCAAAATGATTTATGTTTTCTGATGTATGCATTTATATGCAGAACCAAAAAAGTAGAAAAAAATGTAAATATAATTATTGCTGGAGAAGTTTTCAGTTGCATAAACATCCATCATATATAATTACAGGTTTATGGAGAAGACTTAGTCGGCTAATATTTTCTTTCAACTTTTTAAATTAATTTTCCTTTTCTCTTTGAGAATGAATGAAGGTCAGTGAGAAAATATGTACAAGATCTGGTCATACATTCTTGAATCTGTGTATTTGGCTATTTGTCAAGAACTTTAATGTCATAAGTGGAAAAAAAAAAATTTTATCATTTCACCCCAAGCAAATGAATAAAGTCACTAAAGCAGAAAGGTTTTTTATAAACTTATTTTCACTCAATATAAAACACAAGAGGCACTCAATGTAGATGCTTACAGTGTAGTGTTGTACTGTATCAGAAAAAGAGAGTTGAAATTTCTTGTACATGTAATGAGGGAGGATTAGAAAACTTAAACCCCCCCCCATCAGTCAGTTAGTTAAGTGCCATACGTGATACACGATTGGGCGATCATGTCTCTTTCGAGACATGACTGACTGGGGCAGAAGATTATCCCGCAGTAGGTTGCCATTGCTTTCTGCGGTAGACTGATTGCCGACCAAGGCTATAGAACCCAATCTGTCCTGTTATTTAACCCATAACTGGAAGGAATAGACGGATTAATACCTTTCCCAAGGGTATTTGCGCGTAAGTGAATACAATGAATTTGGCTGGAATTTGAACTCGGCTCCCCGATTTCTCGTTCCAAGCCAATACCCAATGCACCACAATGCACATCCCCACCATACTGAGGCCAAAAGAGATTGGAGCAGGTAGTATAGCCCTTACCTGACAAGCTTGTGTGAATGGATGACAAAACTGGGTAAGAGACTTAGCAAAGGGAGGAAACCTGCTAATAGCCAATAGGATGTTGTGGAGAACTATAATCGCCTTTGTCCTGAAGAAACACAGTACATAGAAGAAGAAAAAGCAAGAAGTAAAGTTCTTTTCAGGAAAAGTAATGATTAATACTAGAAACATTTTTAGATCATAGCAATTAGAAAAACATTATCGCAAGGGTCTGTCCTATGAAAGGGCTATTCTTGGGAGAAATCTGTCCAAATGTAATTTACTGTTGGAATATAAAGGAAATGGGGAAGAATCTTTCTTGTGCATTCTACATGGTGGCTCCCTGTTAGAATGGTCAATAGTGGTGGGATTAAATAATGTAGCTCATCAGAACACATGACCTGAAAATAACAATAAACCAGCAAGAGAGTCTCATAATATTTCATCGATAAAAAACGTATTTGCAAAATGAAAAATAATTAATCACCAAAAAGCCATGTAGACACATTTGAACTCTCATCAAGTGTTGACTAGGAAGCCTCGGCCATATATTTTTGTTTTAACTGTTTCACCCCAAGCAAGGTGGTAATGCCACTGATATGCAAGGGGCTAGATAAGAGCAAAAGTTTAGGAAGAGAGTAAAGAGAAAGTCAAACCAGTTACCGGGGATGTCAGAGAAAGGGCAAGAGAAGGATGGAAACACAGATGTGAAGACAGTTGCAAAGGTAGAGAGAAAGGAAAAGAACAAGATATACAGGGTGATGGAGAAAGAACTGGAGTCAAGTAGATAAGAGATGGGTATTAACATTGCATTTAAATTCCTGGAGTTTGTAGCCATCAGGAAAGCAAGTATATGGAAGGGAGTTCCATAGGTGGGAAGTTCGAGAAAAGAAGCTACTGGAGTAGAATTCTCAGCTGCATTTGGTTGATTTAACTGCAAATGGATGGGACCTTGTTGCCAGTCTGGTTGCATGAATAAATTCTTGTGGCAGGGGACACCAGTGACTTAAGTTTGTCAGAGCAGAGGCCATGAAAATATTTGTAGAATAGACAGAGGGAAGCCACATCCTGCTGTGGGGAAAGTGGCTGGAGTCAAGCTCTTAAGTCAGGACGTATTACATTACTGATTCCCCTTTGGAGCCTGTCGAGAACACTGAGATTAACAGAAGGAGCACCTGACAAAAATGACAGCAGTATTCTATGCACAGATGGATGGTTCAAGATATTTGAAGTCATGTCTCTCCATAGCTTCCTGTGTTGTATATCAATAAACAGACAAACACGGGTATATATAAAAATATGAGTTATATTTTTATTGATGACGATGAACCGTGTAGCCTAGGATACAGAGAGTTGAGGGAGCGCTCTTCCAAGGGTTGACGGGAGTGTCTCTCTTCACCGGCCGATCTCTGTTGGTGCTACTCTGGTCTGGTCTATCCGGACTGTCTCTCTGCGTCTCTCTGCCTGACTCTGACTGGTGAATCCGTGTTTTCGCGGTCTTTATATATCTTCCAAAACCGGGACTTGTTTCTTCCGGCTTTGCCTTGATCACGTGACGCCCACGCGACGCCTACGTAATTCTCAGAGTCACCTGTCTGTTTGCCTCTGAGTTATTTCCGCATCTGCCGGAAATAGGGTCAAAGTGACATCCGTTACTTTTCACCGACCGGAAACAACACGGCTTGTATCAGCCTTTCTTGGGTGGGCCAGACCGTTATATTACACCTGTTCTTTGTTTCTCTCATCACTATTATGATTCCATTTTATCTTTGTCATACTTGTTCCCTCATCTATTTGAAAAGAGAAAGAAAAACCATTTCCAGGAGGTGTCAGAGAAAGGAGAAAGAGAAGGATGGGAATACAGGTGTAATAACTGTTGCAAAGGTAGAGAGAAACGTAAAGAACAAGACATATGGGGGGGGGGTGATGTATTCAGACATATGGTGGGGTGATGTAGAAAGAACTGGAGTCAAGTAGGTAAGAGATGGGAATTGACATTGCATTTCAATTCCTGGGGGTTGTAGCCGTCAGGAAAGCAAGTATATGGAAGGGAGTTCCACAGGCAGGAATTGCAAGGAAATAAGCTGCTGGAATATAATTCTCAGCTGCATTTGGTTGATTTAACTGCAAATGGATGGGACCTTGTTGCCAGTCTAGTTGCACGAATAAATTCTTGTGGCAAGGGACACCAGTGACTTAAGTTTGTCAGAGCAGAGGCCATGAAAATATTTGTCGAATAGACAGAGGGAAATCTCATCCTGCTGCTGGTGAGAAAGTGGCTGAAGTTGAGCTGCCAGGTCAGGACCTATCATATTACAGATTCTCCTTTGGAGCCTGTCAAGAACACTGAGATGAACAGCAAGGACACCTGGCCATATATGACAGCAGTATTCTATGCATGGACGGATGGTTGATTTGTATGTGTGGAAGATGGATTCAGGCGTAAAAACCTTCCTGGCCTGACACAATGACCCAAACTTCCTAGCAGTAGATATAGCTATTGACTCAAAATAATGATTCCACATGAGGTCGAATGATAGGGAAAGGCCATGGAGGTGCGGTATATTGCTTTCAGAGAAACTCGCTTGGTCCCTGCTTATGGGCGGCAGGAGAGGTTGCCTGTGATGGTTGACAGATAGCAGTTATGGCAGTAACACTATATTTCTGGTCTGATTTGACTCTTGTAAAGATAGAGTGCGTTGTGGTGCAGTGGATATCAGCTCGAAACGAGAAATCGGGGAAACGAGTTTCGAATTCCAGTTGAATTCCTTGCATTCACTTATGTGCAAATACCCTTGGAAAAGGTATTAATCTGTCTCTTCCCTACAGTTATGGGTTAAATAACAGGACAGATTGGGTTCTATAGCCTTGGCTGGCAACCAGTTTACCACAGAAAGTAATGGCAATCCACTGTGGGATAATTTTCTGCTCAGCGTTTATCATGTATGACATTTAATTGACTAACCCATAAGTTCATTCCTACCGGCTATCCTTGACCTTTTGGACAAGCTGCTCTCCTTCCACTCCTATGTTTAGCATGCTGCTATTCTCTCTCTCTCTTCTCTTCTCCTCTTGGCTTTTTCCTTTCCTACCAACCTTCCTTGCCTATTGCATTTCTTAACTAACCTTTATTTCTGGTAATACTAGAAGTTCTTCATTTTATGTCTGGCTGGGATTGATAAAGAAATGGCTATTCCTCAAATGTAAAATATTGAATTTACATATGAAATAAATAACTGCTCTATAAATTAAGTTTACACCGTTCTTTGTTGGATCAGTTATAATATTTGACCTAATATTACTAGGATCCTTTGAAATTACTTACCAAATCTTCTTCTGGATTTATTACTGCTGATATATAGAGACATGATTGCTTAAGCGTGTATCATGTATAGCACTTAACTGACTGAAAGATAGAGTATAGCAGAGGGAGTCAGATACTAACTGGAGCCGTGCAAAAAAATACAACCATTTTTGATCAGATCTAGCTCTTGCAAAGAGAATCAGATACTTACTGAAGCCATACAACAAAATAATAATTTTTCAAGCATTTTTAGCTTGAGCCAGAGCAATACTACCTCCTCAAGGCATTTGATGTTGTCTTTAATATTCAATCTGAGGCCCTGTAGGAAGATTAATAGAAGCATAACATCACCACTGTGAGTGATCCCTCAAAATACCTTCATAATCTCGATTAGATTCATCCAGCCCTTTCAAAATCCTCTGCTCTGAACTCAGATTGACACCTAAACACTCTGAATTGTTTGTATTAGGATTTTCGGCACAAATACCAAAGTATAGTTTCCAAATTTCTAGCAGAGTGAATTTCATCATGGTATTCTTTTTCTCCCAGATGGTGCCCAACTGACTCTATACACTGTGCAGTTGACAAAATCAAAAATAAACAATGCGTATATGCTAAAATTAAAAAATATAAAACGTGACAATTTACCCATTGTACCTATATATATGTGTGGGTATCAAAATATCTATACACACATGTATATATTTACACGTTTCTATGTGATTATATATATATATATATATAATGTACACATAAGCATTGCATCAAAGTCTATAAAAGAAAGAAAAATGAACGTTACTATTTTTCTAATGTATTATTTATTCGTTTTCTTCAATACTTTGTGTGTCATACGTTCAGCTCTTTGTCATGAAAATTCAGTAAAAATAAAAATATCCAAGAAAAAAGTTCTCTTTGCCAATTGAGTTTCGCCTCTCGATAAAAGTTTTTTGCTTAAAGAGAGGGAAAAATTTTGAAAGGTGAAGAAATTACTTACATCAAAGGAAGAAAAAAAAATGCTCTACCTGCAAGGTAGAAATCAGTTGTAAATAATACAACTGCAACAGAAATAACAAATAATAAAAATTGTAATAGACACAATAAAATGGTCAAAACCACCTCTGGCACTGAATGCACCAGAAAGGCAGATCCTTTCCTGAAATTAATGCCATCACAGATAATTTTTTTTGTTGATAGTTTTGCTTTTGTTCTCATTAAAAATAAACTTCTTACAACCATGACAAGTTTATAATCTTCTTCTGTGTCCTCTATCACTTTAGGATGGGTTTGATCTTGACTCTCTTCAATTTCCTGCTCGTCGTAGCTCTGAGTAATGTCTACATTTTCTTTTCACCCTGAATCCCTGTTCTACAATCAACTTAAACAAGCTCATTAGGTAAATCAATCATTGCTTTCTTGTTCTTCTGAATGTCAAGTTTTCCAGACCTTCTTTTCTTGTGATGAATTCTAAAACTTTGTTGTAATGTACAGCAAGGGTTAGGGGGAAACACCTGATTGCTCTCTATAAAGCAGAAAATGGCGACTTACCTCGTCAAACCAAGCGACAGCGCGTCACGTTAATACTACGATGTAAAATCCGGCGAAAAAGAAAATTACATACCCAAAACAAGTTCGCCGCAGGAGTCGCTATGGGAGTGTATGCAAATCTTTGGCATCCTCTCTGTGTTGTTGGCCAATGGAAAAAATTGATCGGCCGATAAAAGCAGTCGTTCTCGAAGCGAAGAGGAGGCTTAACTGGTTAGGTGGATAGCAGTTGGCGAGATTGGACCAGCGAGTTGAATTGTCAGCATTTTTATTTTTCTGGCCCAAAATTTGAGTAATTTGCAAGAGAATATTTCCTACACTCTCCCAGCAAGTATGGGGGTAATAGGCAGAGGGAGAGGGAAGAGATGGAAGGTAACAAAAATGACTATCTCAGAAAACATTGCAACAAAACTGCCCACAGGACCAACTTTACAATACACCATGTATTGTTAACTACTGTTTTCCTCCTGCTTTTATTGACATTTGCCAAAAGGCCCCCGATATCTAGACATGCGAAACGGTCCTGTTGCCACCAGGAAAAACACAAACGTAATTAGTGTTTTTCTTGTATAAGCTACCCAATATCTGTGTGCATTAGTGCACAAGAAATGTTTATATCCACAGTAGATATAGACATTGGTTAGTTCCTGTAACTTGACCCAAAGGGTTCTGGGTTTGATACAGCAGCGGCAAACAAATACTTTACAGGGCTGGAGATAGATAACTCATGACTACCAAAAGACGCACTACTACACAAGCAATTGAGTTCATATACCTCAGTGATTGTAATAAAGGGTCCGAAATTCCTAGCAACTGATGAAGGTCAGAGCATACAATGGCCAAAACGTCACACAAATGGCAACAAAGATGAGGAAAATAGTCAAAATAATGTAAATACTACTTCATCTCAGAAATATAAACAAATACTATAGAAACTAGTAGTTGCGATCACTTGCATGTATGTACACCACATCATTATGATAAATAATATAAATCCTCTGCCACTGCAGTTTTATTTTCTTGTGTTCCATCTTAGTATACTCTTTCTAGAGTTAGTTTTGTGTGATTACATACATGCTCTGGTATACTGGCTTTCATTACCCGATGTTGTCAAGTTCTTCAATATGGCAGTAAATGCTGGACAATATCATCAAAGATGAAGGAAAAACTTGGAGCAGCTGAAATGTCATTCTACAGAAGGATGCTGCGAATATCATGGATCGAGCATGTGAGCAATGATGAGGTCTTAGAAATGATGGAAACGAAAAGGAAATTAATACTGAGCATCAGGAAGAGACAGTTGAAGTTCCTGGGACCTGCAATGAGGAAGGAGGGCTTGGAAAACCCGATACTAACAGGCCAGATAGAGGGAAAAAGAGACAGGGGAAAGCAATAGGTAACATATTTGAAGGACCTAATCAGGTGGATGATGAAACAAGGGTTGCATGGTGTAGCAGGAGAAGGCGTGCTAAGAGCCACCAGGGATAGGAAGACATGGAAAGCCATGATTGCCTACGTCCTGAAAGGACAGGGCACATAGTAGAAGAAGATATATGCCAACTGTTTATAAGAAATTATTATGTATATATAAAGTGGGGGATCAAATCTATATTATACTCAATATATAAACTGATCCCTCATTTTGTGGCCATGCTAGTTTCTATAAATTTATATTCTAGATTTATGGGCTTGAGCAGGTGTATGACAGAACGGGGATTGCATGGTGTAACAGGAGAAAGTGTGCTAAGAGCCACCAGAGATAGGGAGACATGGAAAGCCATGATTGTCTACGTCCTGAAAGGACAGGGCACATAGTAGAAGAAGATATATGCCAACTGTTTATAAGAAATTATTATGTGTATATAAGAAGGGTACATAGAAGAAGAAGAAGTTATCAAGTATTCTTTTGATTTTTATGTAATTCTTCTTTGCAGATGACATTTTGTTCCTGTGCCATTCAGCTCTGTCTTTTTGACACATTTATAAATTTATCTTATTTTAATTCTTTTCTTCAAATAGCAGTGGCTTTTTTTGACAATTCAGCCTTCAGCCACATGGGTATATCTCTCCTAGTGATTTTAGTTGTAGAGAATATTATATGTATTCACCAGCTACACTCATTTGAAGAACTACAGTTAGCCATGGATGTATATATGTCCATACCACCAGAGAGACTAGTATCAATCGGTTGATGACTGCAAGAAATTGGTATCTATGAGTAGTCATGTGTAACCCGGATTTTTATGAAAAATGTATGAGGATGTGTAGATATTTTAATGAGTAGCAGATTAGAATGAGAAATTTGAAGAAGTTTGAATCCCAGTCAAATATGTGCATTGTGGTGCAGTGAATATCAGCTTCGAACAAGAAATTGGGGAGCCGAGTTCAAATTCCAGTTGAATTCATTTCATTCACTTACACACAAATACCCGTGGGAAAGGTATTAATCAGTCTTTTCCTTCCAGTTATGGGTTAAATAACAGGACAAATTGGGTTCTATAGCCTTAGTTGGCAAGCAGTCTACCACAGAAAGCAATGGCAACCTACTGCGGGATAATCTTCTGCCCAGTCAGTCAGTCATGTCTCTTTAGAGACATGATCGCCCAAAGCGTATATCATGCATGGCACTTAACTGACTGCCTATATGTGACAGAGTACTGATGTTCACACAAAGAGCAGTAATACATAGTATATTACAAAAGCGAATATTAAATGATTTTCATAGTGGACATTCCCGGTTTCAAGGATGAAATCTCATTTGAGAAGCTGTGTATACTGAACCAAAATAGACTGAAACATTGGAAAAGTAGTAAAAACCTGCAGAGGTTGAGTTGTAGCAGAAAAATCACCTACCACAAAATTACAACCTTGGTCAAAGACACGCTACATAGTCAAGACTGCATATACATTTAGCAGGTCCAATAAACAGGTTACATTATTTTGTATTAGTGACTAGCTTGACTAAGTGGCCTGAAATTTGTACGTGCAAGAAACAAATTCTACAGTTACCATGAATTTTTACATGAACTGACTGACCCTTGGAAAATGTATGTATCAACCATCTCTTCATTTCTCCTCGGGTAAGGGCTAAATATTAGAATAGACTGGGATCTCTAGCATTGACAACCTGTCTAAGAGTAGGACAACTCTGAATTCAAGACCTAAGGAGGGTCATTTGGAGACCTTGTGGCACAATGTGAGTATCAGTTCTCTGTATTCGGTTCTTCTATAAAGTGTTGCTGATTCTACACAAACACTCACCACTATGGTCAAATCATATACGTAGATACTCTGGTTATTTAGTTTGATTAACTGGGCTAGTGGGTTCTTATACATTGATTGCAACACTTTTGGGTGAAATTAGATTTACCACAAAACAAAATCAAGAGGGGGTTAACCGTATGCTTTTCTCAGTACATTTTATGATTTTTTAAAAACCAGGAAAACAAAAATTGCTGCATTGTTTTTTAATAATCAAGGATGGATAATAGAGCATTTTAAGTAGAATGAGGCTAAAAAAAAAGACCAGGCAAAAATACTAGGCTGTCAACATTAACCTGAAATAGCCTTGTCACATCAAGACATTTATATAGAGGTCATGCATGTCACCAAACCCATTCAGAAATATCTAAATGTGTGAAGCCTTTGTGTTTTACTTTAGATTAACCTATTATGATTGAGCTCTGTAGAGAAGAAAATTTTAAAAACAGTTTCCACTTCTGCAATATAAGCTTTACTCTTTAGAAATGAATAGAGTTCTTTCGGTGACCGGCATGTGTATTCACTGCTTACATACAACACGTTAAAATTTCCCTTCTCTGATTCCAAGTACCTATGGCTACCCCCTAGGTAGTGACTCCGACTGACACGAAATCGGTCGAGTTTCGATCCTGGCCAGAAGCAAGTGGATGTGTCTGATGAGCTATGATACAGCAAAACAAGCTGGTATGTGGATGACTTATATATATATATATATATATATATATATAAAAATTAGAGAAAATTTTCAAAATTCAAAGGTGTCGAATGTACATTTCAACATAGGATCTCTAATAGAGATTCTACGTCACGTCAGCGACATTGTTTTTTCCAAATGGCAAAGGCCCTGGGGTAGAGTGTGGAGGGGTTTTAGGTTAACAACGAACACAGAGTAGAAAAGGACAGAGCTGGTAGTCACGGGGTTAAAGGGTGTTGAAACGGTATATTTAGGAAGAAAATAAAGAATAAAAGAATAAAGAAAAACAAATATATATATATATATATATATATATATATATATATAACTTCTACTCTATCAGCTTCTTTGCTTGCATTCCTGCCTATGAAATTCCCTTTCATATACTTGCTTCCCTGACAACTACAATCTCCAAGAATTTAAATGCAATGTCAATTGTCATTTCTTATTTCCTTTCACTTGTATCGTGTTCTTCTTCCTTTCCACTCTCTCATTCAGCCCGCTTCACATCAGTGTTCTTATCCTTCTCTTACCCATTCTCAACTTGTTCCTCAACACTTACATTTTATGTAACCCCCTGCACACCAATGGCAGTTCTGTCTTGCTTGAGGTGAAATGACTAGAAAAAATACACACACACAGTTGACAGATATACGTTGTGGTACAGTAGATATTGGCTTGGAAAGAGAAATCGGAGAGCCAAGTTCAAATTCCAGTTGAATGCCCTGCTTTCACTAATGCACTAATACCCTTGGGAAAGGTATTAATCTGTCCCTTCCCACCAGTTATGGGTTAAATAACAGAACAGATTGGGTTCTATAGCCTTGTCTGGCAACCAGTTTACTGCAGCAGATATTAGCAACCTGTTGCAAAATAATTAAAATGCCTGAGGTCTATACAGTGTAGCAAATCCCCAAAAAATCTTTCTCCATTGGTTGGGAGGAAGCCGGCTTAATCCAACCAGGGTGAATGCTGAAATAGGTACAGGTACATACACACATACTACTGAACAAAACTTTTGTGATACCTTGGCAAATTAATTATTTTTGTGATTTTACTTCAAAACCTAATGTAATTAAGAGTATACTTTTTTTCAATACATTTTATGGTCTTTGAAAGTGAGAAAAAAAAAATTACTGCATTTTTGTTAATACTCAATGGAGGATGATAGAACACTATAAGCAAAGTGATGCTAAAAAAAGGCCAGCCAAAAATTGTGTCACTAAACAAAAAAAGTTACTGCATTTTTGTTCATAATGGTGGATGATAGAACACCTTAAGCAGAATGGTGCTGAAAAAAAAGCCAGCCAAAAATTGTGTCACTAAACAAAAACTTCTTCCTTAACTTGAAAAAAAAAGTTTTCTTCTACAAAAAGTGATCTTTATTAATACAGAAATTACAGAACAACAAAGTTATATAAGTTAATAATTTGTGTAGCTGCCTTTGGATCAAATCATTTCCCAAATCGATGCAGCATTGAATGAAACAAGGACCAGATTTTCTCATTGGAGTTTTTTTTTTCATTCTTCTTCAAGATTGCATGGTTTTTGTTGGAGCACTTCTTTTTTCAGTTCTTACCAAAATGGTTCAGTTATATTGAGATCAGGACTTTGTGCTAGCAAGTCTTTCAACAGTTGAACATCTTTATTCACAAGAAACATTTTATTGCACATTCCATGTAAAAAGTAGACTCATAATGCTGAAAAATTTATCCATCTTCTGGCTGAAAATTAGTCTATAGTAAACTAATATATTTTTTGTTGTTTAGGTTTGAAGGAACTTTCTTCTTATTGGTTGGGTATCCACCAATGAAGAGGCTCAGGAAACACAGCAGCAGCAGAATCAAACACTGGATCATGATGAGAAGAGCATGAACAAGTCTTCCACAATGGCAATACCACACATATGGGACAGACAAAGATACAGGAAACACAAACATGGATGAATGAGTTAAAAATGATGATGGATAACATGAACAGGAATGCTTGGTAATGCACGGCAATCCAACAGCGCACAACCAGACACTACCACTTCCCAGAAAATGCATAGTTTCTATGGAGCCTAAAACTTAAGCAGTTAGTTACTAAAGAAATAATTTTCATAGCTAACACTGCACAAATGACTGTCTTTACTATTTCTAGCAAAAAAAGTTAGTTCTCTGTGTACGGCAGGAAGTTTTTTCCTGCCTGAAACAATCCTGCACATACACAAATCTACCATCCATCTGTGCATTGAATACTGCTGCCATATCTGGTTGGGTCATCCTGCTATCCACCTATGGGTCCTTATACGCCCGTGCATTGAATACTGCTGCCATATCTGGTCTGGTGGTCCTGCTATCCACCTAGGGGCCCTTATCCACCTGTGCACTGAATACTGCTGCCATATCTGGTTGAGTGCTCCTGCTATCCACCTAGATGACCTTGACAAAATCCAACAAAGTATCTGTAATGTGATAGATCCCAACTTGGCAGCTCAGATACAGTCACTTTCTCACCGGCGCAATGTGGCTTCCCTGTGTCTTTTCTACAAATATTTTCACAGCTTCTGCTCCAATGAACTTAGCTCACTGCTACCCCTTATATATAAACTTACTCAAGCCACAAGATTAGCAACTAGGTCCCACCCTTTTACTGTGAAACCAATAAAATGTAAATGCAAACTCTACTATATCATCTTCTTTTCTCAAACTTCCTGCCTGTGGAATTCCCTTCCATTTACTTGCTTTCCTGACAGCCACAATCCCCAAGAATTTAAATGTAAAATCAATTGTCATCTCCTATCTCACTAACCTGCATCCTCTCTCTCATGCTTCCTTCTCCATCCACTCCACTCTCATTGGTATTCTCATTCTTCTCTTACCCACTTCCTGACACCCCCTATAACCTGTCACTCTTTCTCATCACTTTTCTCCTATGTAAACCCCTGCAAAACAGTGGCAGTAAAATGCCTTGCTTGGGGGCAATATGATTATTAAAAAAAAAAACAAGCTGGTAAAGACTTTCTTTCTTCATAACAAAATGTTCCAGAGTTCACATCAGCTCGTGTGCTTTCTTTCTGCTGAGACAGCACACTGAACATTGTCTCTTTGACCAAATAGTGTAGGTACTGTTGTCAGTAAAAATTGATTGCTCTATCATCATTTCATTTCTGCTATAACCAACTATCTGCAATTTTCTTCTACTATTGCTTTTGATGCCACCCCACACCATCATATGCCCACCTCAAAATTTTACCATCTTTGTAATTCTTGCATTATTTCATTGGTCTTCATATTCTCTTGCATTAGAATTTAACTATTTTGCATTCATCACTAAAAATTACTTTTTGTTATGTTCCATCTCGACAGGCTCCAAAGGAGAGTCTGTAATGTGATAGGTACTGACTTGGCGGCTTGACTGCAGCCACTTCCCCACTGATGAAATGTGGCCTCCCTTTGTCTGTTCTGTAAATACTTTCATGGCTTCTGCTCAGACAAACTTAAGTCACTGGTGCCTCCTCAACAGGTGTTTACTCGTGCAACCAGATTGGCAACTGGGTCCCACCCATTCACAGTTAGGTTAGCCAAATGCAGATGACAATTCTACTCCTGCAGCTTCTTCTCTCGCACTTCCTGCCTGTGGAACTCGCTCCCATATTCTTGCTTTCCTGATGGCTACAACCTCCAAGAATTTAAATGCAATGTCAATACTCATCTATTAAACACTGGATTCTAGCTCTCCCCCCACCCCGTATATCCTTCCCTTCCCCTCCACCTATGTAACTGTCATCACACTTGCATTCTCATCTTTCTATTGCTCTTTTCGAACTGGTCTGTACTCCTCACTCTCTTCTAATTAATCTTTTTACAGTTATGTAGCCCCCTGCACATCAGTGGCATTTTCGCCTTGCTTGGGGTGAACTGATTAAAAAAAAAAAAATGTTACGAGGGTCATTCAATAAATAAGGTGAATTTTTCAGTATGTGAACTTCTAATACAGATAGAAGCTTACTTTTTAAAATTTTTTTTCCTTTACTTCTTTTTCAAAGAGATTTACTTTTTTTGCAGACTGAAAAAAATCTTTGAGAGTTTTGGAGATTAACAAAGATGGCCGACTAAGAGGCATGCTCCAAGAATGAACAGAGGTCAGTTATCAAGTTTTTGGTTGCTGAAGGGTGCAAAACGGTTGAAATTCATAGGAAAATGTCAACTGTGTATGGGGCTACATGTTTCAGCCAAAACAATATTTACAAGTGTGTTAAATTGTTTAAAGAAAAATGGAGCAGTGTTGAGGATGGTGACAAGTCTAAGAGGCCTACAGAAGTGAGGTCTCCTGGGGTGATCAAATCAGTCAATGACCTCATTCAGTCTGACAGAAGGGTGACAGTGGATGACATTGCAAGGACTTTGAGCCTATCTGTTGAACAAACATGGGGGTCATCTGTCACATAGAGTTGTCTAGCATCAAGACAACAGAAGGCCTCACACAGCAGTCCAAATGGTGCAGACCATCAGCGAGCTGGGCTGAGAACTGCTCCCTCATCCCCTTTACAGCCCAGACCTTGCCCATTCAGACTTTCATCTGTTTGGTCCCTTGAAAGCATTCACGAGAGACATGAAGTTTGAAAGTGACGATGAAGTCAAAAGTGCTGTGAGTGATTGGCTAAGACATCAGCCCAAAGATTTTTATGCTGAGGGAATACAGAAGCTTGTGCACAGATGGGAAACATATTTGACATTGCCGGAAGACTACATTGAAAAAAAAAAAAGAAAAGAAAGCTTCTATCTGTATTAGAAGTCCTTATACCAAAAAATTCACCTTATTTATTGAATGACCCTCGTAGATGTTCTTTTGACTGCTTCAGTCTTCTTTTCCAATGTTTTTAGTTAATGATGATTATTTTGCTGCTACATAGCAGTTCAAGTTTTTCATAAAACCTTGTGTACTGTATCAACTAAAACTTCACTGATAGGATTGCATTCACTTCTCTTGTTTGTCTGTTAATCTGGGATTATTTAGTGAGATTCAGTTTTTCTTTCATCTCTCTTGTCTAACTTTTGTGGTCTTCCGGTTTCCTTTGCACTTAAAACACTTCCATCATTTTGATGGTATTTAAACACTGTTTATAAAAATTCCCAGCTGCTTGGCTATCTCCCATTGATTCATCTTTCTCTTCAAAGTCAAATTCCTCATCTTTGTTTCAGCAGAAATATTAGTCATGATTTTAATGTAAAATAAAGCTAGATTTTCAAATTTAATGTCCTGACAAGGCACATTATGCACAGGTTAATAAAATGAAAAAAGTCCTACTTAAAAATTTGAATGTCATCATGATTTTAGAAGCAAAGACTTTTCATTAGCCCAATTTTTTTGCATGGCCTTTTCTCAGCTTCAAGCAACTCAAAGTTGTGCATCTTCCATTGCATGGTACATATTAAAATGCAACAACTTATTTTCTAATCCTCACAGTCCATAGACATGAGTGATAAAAAAGCATACTGTGAAACAATCTTTTTTGTGTGGCATTTTCTCAGCTTCAAGCTGCTCAAAGCCGTGTATCTTTCATTGCATGGAATGTATGAAAATGCAACAACTTATTTTCCAATCCTCAAGTTCCACAGACATGACTGATAAAAAATATATTGCTAACCAATCTTAAATTCTTAATAAGGTAAATGTGTATAATAATTTTATGCAGTTGACTCCAAATATTTCTCATGCCAATGTACAAGGAAGACAATGAAAGAATCTATTAAACCAGCATATATATATATATATATATATATATATATATATATATATATATATATAAACAAGCATATATACATATATATATTGGGAGAAAATGTATGACAAAGTGAAAAATGTTTATTTGTGAAGTGTTTGATCCTTTAGGACTTCGTCAGACTAAATTTGTTACGTTGGTAGAACTATATATGCACACAAACAAGAGGTGCGGAAGATTTTAGAATTTGTTTTTAGTTATTCAGAATTATTTTTAATTTATTATAGCTTACCAAATTAATTTAGAGCTTTTCTTTTTTTTTTTCCATCACTTTTTTGATTAGGTATCCCAAACTGTGATATTGGAAGATTGGCCAGGAATGATAAAGTGTTGTAAGAGCCAAGGTGCAAATTTACTGTAGATGTTCTTGCAATCAAGGCACTCTCTAGATATTTATGTTGTAATGGATTTTTATCTCTTTTGAGCAGAGTGACATCTTTTTTGTCAAAATTGTGGTCAGTCTCATTAGAGTGAGTAACCAATAAATCTGACATATTGTTACATGAAATTTCATTTTGGTACCCCTTGTTTGCATGCATGTGTCGTTATACCAACATAAGAAATTTAGTCCAATGAATCCCTAAAAAGATTTCTACTTTTTTGTTATCTTTTCTCAGACATTTTCTTTTTACTGTTTTTGATATATAAAAGTATATGTTCTTTCCTCTGAGAGATCTCTATTCTGGCTCTGTTTGTCCTTGCCTTTACAGATTGCCTAAGATTAAAAAAAAATGGGCTCCTATTGAGACCTATGCTTTCTATAATTCGGTATTCTCAGCACAAAGTTGCTAAGTGGCTTGCTGAAATATTGCAACCATTGTTGCAGCATTATAGTTATTTTTGTATAAAGGATTCATTTTCTTCTTCACATTTTATCCATAATTGTGTGGGTTTATGTGTTCATTTGACATTTGTAGCCTCTTTATGTGTGTTCCCTCATTGGAGACTATTGATATTTGCAGTGATTTGCTACGTCTTAGTTATTTGTTTCCCTCGACTATTCCTGAAGATGTTTTTGTTGAACTTAACAAGTTTACTACCATGTCTGTTTGCTTCAGTTTTGATAATGTTATATATGATCAGATTGATCGTGTGGCAATGGATTCCCTTTTGGGCTCTGTTTTAAGAAATATATTTGTGGTTTTCATGAGGAGAGCCGACTCTTAGGTTCTTCTAGGCTTATAATTTGCTTCCATTATGTTAATGACACTTTTTGTGAGTTCAACAGTGAATCAGAGGCTGACCAATTCTTCTCCCTACTCAATGATGTTCATCCAGTCCTTAAATTTACGCTAGATAAGGATGTTACGATTAAGCAGCACGTGCTTACAAAAAATAATGAAGAACAATTTTTCGTCTGGCGATGGCATTCAAAATACATACAAGTCTTCCATTGCAGACCATCTAATAAATAATTCAAGCTGTGGTCATGATTTTAGTGTAGACTGTTTCTCTGTTTTGGCCAGGTCACACTCATCGTTTCATCTGAAGTTGTTGAAAATACTGTTATCAGGTCCAGATGGCCAACTCTTTGTAAATAAAATGAGTGCTTGCTTGAGTTTGCTATGTTAGGTCTCTCTAGCGTCTTCAGCAAAATAATTTTCCCCCTCCCTTTCATTCATGTCACCCATGATATATGTATATAGTTTGTCATAATATTTCATCATTGCAGTTCTGATGAGTGAGGAATGGAACCAGTCGACTGGCATTTTTTGTTTTAATATTTAACTTGGCTCATTGTAATAAAATTTATATTTTTATTGGCAAACTAAATATATATATATGAGTGTGTATGTATATATATATATATATATATATATATATATATAGTAATATTTTTATTATAAGTCTTTTATTATAAGTCTTTATAAGTTTTATTATAAGTCTAATATTTTTATTATAATGTTCTCCTAAGTATCGAGCACACCTAAAAAAAATATAATCACCTACAGTGGCCTGCTAACCCATTAGTTTGTACTACTTCTAAGATATATATATATATATATATATATATATATATATATATACAACTAGCAGTATAGTCCGGCATTGCTCGGGTGTAATGAAAGCTTTAAAACTAATCCATAGTCCTGGAGCTCAGACTATTTGAATGTTGGCATGAAAAACTAAAAAGCAATAGTTGTTTCTAGTCAAAGCAAAACTGTAGATTGAAAGAAAAATGAATGAATGCAAGTCAATTTTTGATCAGTTAAGTGCCATACATGAAACGCTTCAGCAATCATGTCTTGCATGAGATATGACTGACTGGGTAGAAGATAATCCTGCAGTAGTTTGCCATTATTTTTGTGGTAGATTGGTGGCCAGCCAAGGCTGTAGAACCCAATCTATCCTGTTATTTAACCCATAACTAGAGGAAAGAGACAGATTAATACCTTTCCCAAGGGTATTTGTGCATAAGTGAATGCAATGAATTCAACTGGAATTCGCACTCGGCTCCCTGATTTTGCGTTCTGAGCTGATATCCACTGCACCACAACGCACATCCGCATTTCCAGTATCAATGTCAAATAAGTTTTCTGTTGCAAATTGAATTTTGAAGGCTAAATAAGTCCTCTGAGTAAATGGTATCATGGCTGAGACTAAGGACTATAATTATACCTACTTAGAGAAAAACCCAAAGCAAAAAACAAAATAAAATGGCTGAAAACCTGATTTTGCTCAGACCCGATAGCATAGCAGGGTATCGATTTTTAATATTGAAGTCAAATAAGTCATCTGAAGATAAACTAACCCAAGTAAGTCCATGAAAACTTATCGTACCCATCGAGAGTAAAATTGGAGAAAATGAGCCATATTGATGGCTGAGTATTGGTTTTTGATCAGATTCAATAGAATATCAGGGGTATCGATTTATAATATTGGGGAAAATGAGTCATCTGAGATCTACTAATGTTCGAGACTAAAAACTATAATTTTACCAAGTTAGAGCAAATTTTGTAGTAAGAAACATGATAAAAGGGCTGAAATCCTGATCTTGAGCAGACCTGATTGGATATCGGGGTATCGATTTCCAATGTTGGGGGAAAATTGGAAAAAATAAGTAGCCCATGACCTGACCAGAAGCCTACAGAATATTTGTGTGATATTTAGTGAGAATTGGATAAAAATTGTGGATGTGTATAAAAAACAGATAGACACACACAAACATGTTGCCTTTTATATATATATATATAGATACTGGCCATAATTATTAGGCCACCCCAGTTTTTTTAAAAGAAATTATGTATTTCATACTATTTTTAGTATTTATTGCCAAATTACAATAGAATAGTTCTTTTGTTATTATTACTTTGCAAAATTTTACAAGGCAAGGAAGTAAAGATGAACTCGTCCGAATCACCCAAAATTTTATTCATTCTTTCATTGATGAAACTGCAATATAGATAATTATTAAATATTTATAAATTCATTTGATGCACATGTTATTGTGCAGTATTAACAAAAGAACCATTCTATTTTAATTTACAATTATTCACTTGGCAATAAATACTAAAAAAATAGTATGAAATACATTGTATTTTAAAACACTGGGATGGCCTAATAATTATGGCCAGTAGTGTGTGTGTGTGTGTGTGTGTGTGTGTGTGTGTGTGTATTTATTTTTAATGCAACATTTTTTATTACTTCAAACATTGGTTTTAGTGGATACATGTTCGACTAGATACCCAATTCTTTTTATGCAGTTTAAAAACCAAGCATTAGCACAAACACAAAAAGTCACATTTGAAGCAATAACAATAAAAACATATGTCATTGTATGTGATACATAAGAAAAAAAAAAACACAAATTTTTATTCAGTTTTTTTTAAAATTCATACAATTTTTCTTTTACAAATATGGAATTAATCCAGTACATTAAAAATTATTACAAAACCTAAACAACCAAGCTTTTAATATATTTTGTTTTGTTATTTCTCCTAAACCCTGTTATCTGTTTGTTTAAGCCTATCAAGTATATCATGCACTTTTCCTCTCTGCTTCTCTTTGACTCTATCCACCCTGTGAGCATCAGATTCTCCAAGCCCTCCTTGCTCATTACGTGCCCCAGAAATTTCAATTACCTCTTCCTGATGTTAAGTATAAGTTTTCTTTTTGTTTCCATTCTCTCCAAAACCTTGTCATTGCTCGACATATTTGGTCCATGGTACCCCAAGCATCATTTTTCAGAAGCACATTTCTGTTACTTAGAGTTTTTCCTTTATCTTTGTAAGATAACTGGCTGAAAGTGTTTGAGAAAATAATTACTATTCACGGTTTTTATAATCTCTCTGTCCAGTAAAAGAGTAGAAAAAGTGAATAAACAAAAAAACATGTCCATCACCTTTATAAAGATTGAAGAAAGATTGCTGCAATATATATATACAATATATACATATTTTTTATGAAGATTGACAAAACTGTTTATAAACAACCAACAATTTGAAATGATTTGTTTGAACATAACTTTTGATCAATACTCATATTTAAGTAGATATTCTGTTTTATATTACGGAAATTAACGAAGATTAACGAAACTGGTTATAAACAACCGACAATTTGAAATGAATTGTTTGAACATTATTTTTGATCGATACTCGTATTTAAGTAGATATTCTGTTTATAAGCAAACAGTATTATATATTTATTTCTACCGGCCTGATAATAATCAGGCCGGTAGAAATAAATATATATACTGTTTGCTTATAAACAGAATATCTACTTAAATACGAGTATCGATCAAAAACTGCAACCACTATCCACAGGCTAAACGAAGTCAAATCAAGCCTATATAACACAATTTTTGATCAAAAATAATGTTCAAACAAACAATTTCAAACTGTCGGTTGTTTAAAAAAAACATTTCGTTAATCTACATGAATTTCCATAACATTGTATGTTTACATTTGATACATTTCAGTGCAGAGATGGTTATTTACGTAAAATCAAAAAATGTGTTATATAAGGCTTGATTTGACATTGTTTAAACTGTTGGTCATTCATGATCAAAAGGTCTAAGATGCGCCAGATCACATGGTGGCTTCCCCTATGTAGATAGGGGTCGCAAGTTTGAATCCTGCCAAATGACACACATTTTCATAACAAAATTTATCGTAAATAATCAGGCCAGTAGAAATATATATATATATACTGTTTGATTATAAACAGAATATCTACTTAAATATGAGTATTGATCAAAAATAATGGTCGAACAAATAAATTCATAAATATATATATATATTGGAAGTGTGTTGTTTTGCAGGGAATATCGTCTTGAAATGAGAAATTGGAGTGGCAAGACTGAATTCCAGTTGAATACATTTCATTCACTTACATGCAACTATCCTTGGGAAAGGTATTAATTCATTGTTTTTCTCTCCAGCTATGTGTTAAACAGCAGAACAGACTGGGTTCTATAGTCTTGGTTGGCAACTAGTCAATCGCAGAAAGCAATGGTAACCTACTGCAGGAAAATATTCTGTCTAGGCAGTCATGTCTCTGTAGGTCCGTAATCACACAAGCATCTATCATGTATGGCACTTAACTGACTGATATATATTTTTAGCTTGCATTTCAGGCTGCTCCACTTGTTGACAACTATATATTATCTCGATACAACTGAGAGTGAGTCTTTCGATTCCCCCTTGTCTAGGTGTCCTGCAGTTTTCTTACTGTGTTACCTGCTTGACTTATGCTTTTAATTTGTACCTACAATCAGAAACTTCAATTTTCAATATTAACAGCTGAGCTAAAAAGTAGCTATAATAAATCTCTCTTAGCATTATATATATATATATGTATATATATATATATATATATATATATTGTTTTAATGCAAAGAATTTATTTTAACTGAGCAGATTCATGCCAACATCAAAGTTTTGTGAGAACAATTCTTATGTTGGAACATGTAAAAGACAAAACTTGATTAATATGGCAACAAAGACGTGGACAAAAGTCCAAATAGTGTAAATAGTTACAATACCTCATCTTGGAAATATGGCTAGATCCTAAAGAAGCCCTGAGCATACACTAGGTGAAAAATCATGAAAATGACAATAAAGATAAGGATAACAGTCCAAACAATGTAAATAGTGTAAACAGTTACAATACCTCATCTCGGAAATATTGACACACATACATTTTTTTTCTCATTTCACCCAAAGAAATGCAGAACTGCCACTAATATGCAGGGGTTTACAGCAAGAGAAAGGTCTGGGTACAGAGGATATTGAAGAAAAGATAAAAGATGAACAGAATTCAAGAAGATAGAAGGTGGCAATTGATGATTCATTTAAATTTTTTCAAGATTGTTACTGTCAGAGAAGCAAATAAACAGAAGGGAGTTCCACAGGTTTAGAAGTGCAAGAAAAGAAACTGTTTAAAATGTGGTATTTACATTTAAGAGTGGGACCTAAATGCCAATCTAGTAGCAAGCTTAATTTTATGCGGTTGAGGCACCAGGGGAAAAAGCTTGTCAGAACAGTTATCTTATATATATATATATATATATATAAAATCAAAAATAGCAGTTATTGTTTTGGTGGGAGCAGAGGCCTTATCTTCATAGAAGGTAAATTTATTTGGTTGCTTGCATATGGTTGAATACATGTTTTGACAACCATCAACAATTTTTTTAAATTTAATTTTGCATTTGTCTCCTGCAGGGAAGACCCCAGCAGTTCAAAACTAATTTGCTCTGACGTTGGTAAATATCTATCATCCTGGTGATGTGCAATTTCTGATAATTTCATGCTTTCTAAGATTTCATTTTCTTGTTTATTTTTTTGTTTCACAAAAAAAAAAAATTTGGCAGTGGGAAAAGAGAAACTAAATTTGCTGACAAATTAAGGTTTTCATAACTTTCTCAAAAACTTCCCTTAAGTCATTGATGCAGTGAGATTAAATGTGGCTGTCGGTCTTTCAGTTTGAATCCTCAATAAAAAAAAAATAAAAATAAAAAAAATTCCCAACCAGGTTTTAAATTTCTCGCATGTAAAAAAAAAAAACAGTTGGTTTCTTCCAGATAAAAAGCCAGCAACATCCACAAAATTTACGTATCAGATAATAAAGACTAAAGCACTGAATGAAAAAATCAGCATTTATTCATTATCTTCTATGTGCCAGGTCCCTTCCAGGCATGGTGATCACGGCACTCCACAGTTTCTATTTCATGTAGCGCTATGCAATATTTGTCCCCTTACTATTCCTAGTTCATGTTCTGCCATCCACTGCTAAATTTTTAAACCTACTTTCCTTTTTATAATTTCTAGAAATTTCAACCACCATTTTTTTCTTATTTATTCTGGGTTGAAGTGTCATGAAAATTACATAAAATTTGTTTTCTGCAAAAATGACAATTATTCTTAACATAGTTGTAGCTTCTAGGGCACATAATGAAGAAAGTTTGTTTGTTTGTTCGTTTAACGGCCTATCAATATCTAAAGGGTCATTTAAGGCCAGAAGCGTATTTTTATTTTAAATGAGAGTTATTCCCTGGAAACAGGCATATTCGGAACACAGCATGCTATTTTACCCATAGCTAGGAGGAAATGTTATAGTTTATATGTCTATGTTGAAGCTATATAATAAAGTTAAATTTTATTAAATAGGTCAATTTTCCGAAGGAAGGCTAGTATTTTGTCCGTGTTGATGTTTTCAAATAAAGATCTTAAGTTCTGTACTTTATAAAACTGTTGACGAATTTTTGTCAGGTCTGTACAATCAATTAGTATATGTCTTATGCTATTATTCATCTGACATTTAGAGCATTTGGGTGGATCTACTCCTCTTAACAGCCAGGGGTGGGTAAAAAAGGTGTGTCCTATCCTAATTCGAGACAGTATTACCTCTTCCTTTCTGGATTTCCTTCATGCACCTGTCCACTCTCCCAAATTGGGTTTAACTTGGAAGAGTTTGTTGTTCTGACAGGTCGACCAAAGTTTTTGCCATTTGAGTTGAATATATCTTTTTATTGCAGGCCTTTGATCTGTGAATGGGACCTTCATATTGAAGATATCCTCTCTCAGAGACTCCTTTGCAGCCATGTCCACTTTCGTGTTACCACAAATGCCAATGTGGCTGGAGATCCAACAAAAGACAATATTCTTGGTTTTGTTAATCGATAAAAGTTTAACGATAATCGGCTTATTGAGATTCTTGCTGTGGATGGACAATAGTACAGAGAGTGAATCAGAGAATATAACGAAGCTGTCACTTACATTGTCAGTGATTAGATCAAGTGCCAGCTCAACAGCTGTGGCTCACACTAATGATGCTCCATCAGGTAAACGTCTTTTTTTGTGACGTTATCTAGTAGGGCACAGCATCCACATTTCTCACCTTCTTTCGATCCATCTGTGTATACATGTTTATAGGAAAGGAAACTATCGACAATCTTGTTCAGTTCTTCATAGAAATCAGTAGGGTTGGTCTTTGATTTAGAGAATTTGGTGAGATTTAGCAATACTGTTGGTTAAATGATTTCCCATGGAGGGCTTTCTGAAATGAGTGATTCGTGGATTCATTCCAGGTTTATATTGGATTCTCTGATGATTTCTTTTATCCTTAGGCCAAATATTTTAATTGTTTTCTTTTTCTTATCATAGAGAGGGTGATATAATGGGTTTACAATACAGTTGTAGGCAGGATTGGATGGGCAAGAGAGGATTTTGGTCAAATATTGTAAAGTTAGTTTGTTGCGGCGAATTGATAATGGTGGTTCATTGGCTTCTGCATATAGACTATCAATGGGAGAAGTTCGAAAGGCTCCCAAGGCCAGTCTAAGCCCCTGATAATGAACAGTATCTAATGACTTTGTATATGACATTCTGGCAGCACCATATATGTAGCAGCCATAGTCCAATTTCGATCACACTAATGATCTATATAACTTCAGTAAGATTTGTCTATCAGCTCTCCAATCTGTGTGGGCAATAACTTGCATCAGCTGGATAGCTTTGTTACATTTGTTTATTAAGTGTTTGATGTGTGGAATAAAGGTGAGCTTTTTATCCAGTATTAGTCCTAAAAATTTATGTTGGTCTACAACGGGAATCTGAGTCTTGTCCAGTTTTAAAAGAGGATCTGGATGTAATTTTCTAAGCTGGCAAAAGTGCATGCATTTTGTTTTGTTAGTGGAGAACTTAAATCCATTCTTGGTTGACCATTTTTTTATTTTGTCAATGCATTGTTGAAGCTGTCGCTCAATTATGTGGATATACCTTGAGCTGTAGCAGATTAAAAAATCATCGACATACAGTGAGCAATCCACACCTGGATTTATACATCCAACAATATCATTGATTTTTAAGTTAAATAATGTTACAGATAAAATACTCCCCTGTGGGACTCCCATTTCCTGTTCCTTGGGGTCCGAGAGGCATGCTCCTACACAGACATTAAACAATCTGTTGTTTAAAAAGTTATTGATGAAAATAGGTAGTCTTCCCATCAGTCCAGCTTCTTTGAGATTTTTCATGATACCATATCTCCACGTGGTATCGTATGCCTTTTCCAAGTCAAAGAAAATAGCAGTAATATGTTTTTTTTGGATAAAGGCATTCCTAATGAAAGTTTCCAGCTTTATTAAATGATCCATAGTACTCCGCTGTTTTCGGAAACTGCATTGAAGGTTGGTTATTGTTTTATTGATTTCAAAAAACCAAACTAATCTGTTATTAACCATTCTTTCAAGAGTCTTACATACACAGCTTGTTAGTGCTATGGGGCAGTAATTGGAGGGGTCAGATGCATCTTTTCCTGGTTTTACTACAGGAATGACTATGGCTTGTTTCCATATGGCAGGTATATTACCACTGATCCAGATGTCGTTAAAAATAGTAAATACCTCAATGATTGATCAGGTAGTTGTTTTAAGAACTCATACGATATCTCGTCTGGTCCCTCAGCTGTATTATTGGCCTTCTTTAATGAATCCTTTAGTTCATTAAAAGAAAAAAGTGTATTATACTCTTCTTCATTATTACTTTTAAAGTTCAGCTTGATTTTTTCTGATTCCTGTTTAATAGTCTGGAATTTTTTACTGTGATTTTTGGATGACGAGTTATTTGCAAGAGAATCTGCAAGCAGGTTGGCCATGTCTTTTTTTCGGGTTATTTTGTTGTTATTTATACAGAGGTGCTTGAGGTGGGGACTGATGTTTTTTTCCTGAAATTTTCCGCACCATATTCCATATGGTTTTACTTTTGGTGTTATTATTAATTTTGGAAACAAAGCTCTTCCATGACTCCCGTTTGGCTTCTTTTATTATTCGGCGTGCTTTAGCCCTGTAATTTTTAAAATGGTTTAAATTCTGAGCAGTGAATTTTTTTAATGCATCATCATTAAACCAAGGCTGGTTATATTTAGTTGAAGAAGTTGTTTTAGGGATACATTCCTCAGCTATAGAAATAATAGTATCTGTAAAATGAGTGATCGGGTCTTTCTCATGTTTTCCAGGTAGGAGTTTATATTTGCATAATTGTTTGAATTTATTCCAGTTGGCTTTTTTAAGGTTCCAGTGAGGTATTTTTTATATTATTTCAGGGCCAGTATGTTCTAATGTTATTGGGAAGTGGTCACTTCCACATGTATCCTCATGAACAGTCCAGTTGTAATCCATAAAGATACTTGGATCACTTATAGAAAGATCAATTACTGAGAATGTGTTTGTAGCAGAGTGAATAAAAGTTGGTTTCTTATTATTATATATACATAGGTTGTTATTGTTGATAACATTTTCTATTATGATTCCTCTTCTGTTTGTGTCTGAGCATCCCCAACTAGTGTTGTGACTGTTAAAGTCACCTAATAGTAGGAAGGGACGAGGGAGTTGGTTAATAAGATTTTCTATTTCTGTTTCATCTATAGGGTCATTTGGAGGTAGATAAATGGAGCAAACTGTGGCAGTCCGATGTAAAGTGGTTCGAACGGCAATTGCCTGTAAATTAGTTTGTAAATTTATCTGGCTTTGTGCTATTTTGTTTTTGATAAGAATGGATGTTCCTCTGGAAGCTCGACTTGGGTTATTTACAATATGGTTGTATTCAGAGAAGTTGCAGAGTTTAATGCTTTCAGACGGTTTTAAAAAAAGTTTCTTGTAGACATATTATTAAAGAACATAGACTGGTTATTAGTAGAAGAAGTTCATTCAGATTGGCTTTTATACCTCTGCAATTCCATTGAATTATTTTGCTGGCCATGGTTAAATTTTATGTATTTGATTTCCGTTTATCTTTATGAGTATTAAAATGGTTGTTTTCTACAGAGGATACTCTCCATTTCCATGTCTTCTGAATCTACAGATGTGCATCGGTTTTTGTTTTTGGTGTTTTTCTCCACTACAGTTCTTTGTTTAGAAGAAGATCTCTGTACAGTCTGCTTGTGAGTAGTAGTGACTTTCTTTGGAGGAGGGGACTTAGATTCCTTCCGTAAAGTCGACTTTTTTTGGATAGTTTCCCTCTGGAGAAGAGGTTTTTGTTCCGCCATCGAGGTATTTGATGTTGATGGTTTTTCCATGCTTGAAGGTTCAGTGTTATTGTCAGATTCAGTAAGTGAATTAATTTCTTTCAAGAAAGCGGGGAGTGTTTCTGGTGTAAGTTTTGATAATTTACTGAGTAGGAGTTTGCAAGAATGGCATTCTTGTTTTTCAAAGTTGGTTTAGTAACTGATGCATATGATTTAGTAGGGAATAAGCCAGTTGTTTCAACTATCTTTCTAGCTTCAGAGAAGGATATATTACGTGTAAACTTGATAGTGTTGATCTCTTTTTCTTTTTTCCAGATTATACATTGTTTGGAGTCTGATGGGTGATCTTCAAGACAATTAACACATTTTGCTTTTTTGTTACATTCTTGCCCATGGTGGTCAGAGTCTCTTTCTCCATATCTTCTGCATGTTGGAAGTCTCGTGCACCTGTCTTTATGGTGTCCAAAAAGTTGACAATTGAAGCACTGTAGAGGGTTTGGGATGTACTGGTTGACCTTTTCAATTGTAAATCCTATTTTTAATTCCTTCGGGACTTTGGGCAGGTTGAAAGTGAATATATATGTGTTTGTTTCGATGATATCTGTTCCTTTTCTAATTTGAATGCGTCATACACCTATCACACCTTGTGTTTTTAGCTGAGTCTTAATTTCTTCGAAAGTGCAGAGTGAAAGCTCAGTGCTTCTGACTACCCCTCTAGATTTGTTCAGTGTGTTGTGCAGATATGCTTTTATCTCTGTTTCTGAAAAGGTTTTCATTTTTAAAAGTGTATCAGAATATGATTTTTTCTCTACTTGGACAAGTAGTGTACCATTTTTAAGTTTCTTCACCATCTTTGGTACTATAGCACCAGAAAGTACTTTTTCAATAACAAATGGGGATATTTTTGTTAATTGTTTTTCTTCTAATGACCTCAAAACAATAAACTGAGGAAAATGTTTTGTAATAATAAACTCACTTTCTGAGTCTGATGGAGATTCTATATGGGGGCATTTGGAATATTTATTAGACATATTATATAATATATTATTCATTGGAGGGTTATCCCCATCCACCAAACCAGGCTGGAGCCCACGAACGGGATCTGTCAGGGGGGAAACCCATTTGCCCTGAATGATCAGGGACTTCCCCTCCAATATACTCGACGACGCGAGAGACCCGGAGCACCTGTCTCCTCCCTCTGTGTACCACCCCATAATGTAGGTGCACAGCTGGATGGCTTGCAGCCATGTCCGGGCCTATGTATCTTGCACCACCGATTGACCCTTAGCCAGCGCCTTCTAACATCTATTCATAGAAAGCTGATGGTAGTTTTCTCATATATAACTTTCCATGGTCTGGTTGTTTTTTGTTTTTTTTGGGGGGTGTGGAATATGTATGGTAGGATACATCAGTCTTGGTAGAAAATGTTTTGGAGGGTATGTATGGGAGTAGATGTTAGGGCTTGACCTGACCAGCCGGTTGATCGGATCGGGCATCTCTGACCGCCCGTCTAGCCCAGGTAAGGGCCGAAGTGATGTGTTGCAGAACCATGACCTCTTTGCACCCGGGCCATGGCCTGCTCAATCACCAGGATCCCATCCCCAGACAACACGGGTCGCCAACCACGGCCAACAGGTGGCCCCATTGAGAGACTTTTATTCTCTGCAAGGGGGGCAGTTGGTGTATTCTGATGCCCCGCCAACAGGGCGAATGAAGAAAGAGGGATTGAAAAATTTGATACTCACATGATAGATTGAGATCAAAAGAGGACAGAAAAACAATGTAAAACCCATCAAGAGAGCCTGTGTAAATGTATGGCAGGACAGGGTTTAGGAGAGATAACAAAAAGACAGAATTTATCAGGAAGGAATTGTGGAGAGCCATGACTGCAAACATCCTAAAGGGTCACAACATATAGAAGTTGTTATAAATTATATTGTCTAAAAAAAGAAAATTTGTTTTTACATTTCCATAAAAATCATTCCCAACACAAGTGACCAACCATTGCCTGACGAAGTACAATGAACAGTAATGAAAGACAATAGCTTTTATGTAGCGATACAAAATATTTTTATTATAATTACTTATAATAAAAATATTACAATAATAAAAATATATATATATAGAGAGAGAGAGAGAGAGAGAAGAAAGAGAAATGGAGAAATTTCATAAGTAAGTTAATCCTGTCCACAAATAGTTTATCTCAATTCCCAAATGTGGATACAAATTTCAAATCATCTTAATTTTAATTTGAAAAATTTTGTGGAGAATTCTCTTCCAAACGATTGCTTCCCCGACGGCTACAATCTCCAGGAGTTTAAATGTAAGGTCAATACACACCTCCTAACACACTAACCTGCTCCCATTCTATCAAGCACTCTTCCCATCTGCCCGACCCTCATCCTCGCTATCCTTACTCATCTGTCACCTTTCTCCTGACATTCCCTATGTCTATCCACTCCTTCTCTTTACCTTCCCCTATGTAGCCCCATGCGCAATAGTGGCAGTGGAATGCCTTGCTTGGGGTGAGATGATTAAAAAAAAAAAAAAAAATGAAAAGAAATTGGTAAATAAAGTAATAATAAAGGCAAGCATTTCCTTTCTCATGCTCTTTCTCCTCTTTGCTCCAGAATATGGTCATCATGTTCTCAATGGAGGTATGGTTGTTTCCCTGGTCCACTGAGGTCCTAGTTCTGTTCTCAATTTCTAATGCATGGCACTTGCATGTATCTTCCAAAAACCTCAACCTATGAAATAATTCACACTTTCTCTTTGGTTGTTCCAACTCAACACAAGGCTGACTTGAGCGCAATCATAGTAACAATGTTTGGACTGACTTACCTTAACTTCTGCACCAACAAAAAAAAATATATTTAAATCTCCCATTGATAAACTAAGTCAAAACTTTCCTTTGGTTTGTTCAAACTCTGCCCAAAACTGACTTAGCATTATCATAGTAATAATGCTTGTACTTATATGACCTAACTTCTGAAACAAAAATAAAATGATCATACCAAAGAGACATTGATAACTTTGTTTCACTGCAGTCACCATAAAAGGAATAATTGTTTTAAAAGAATCTCTGGCAGAACTTCTATTATCAAAGTGTTTGACATATAACAAATTCAATGGATAGCAAAAGAAAAGTATCTAACTGAAATGAGCTAAATAAAAAAAAAATTAAATTCCCAGCATCCCTAATTTGTGTGCATGTGTAGTTACACCACCATAACAAATTTAATTTGATGTGCATTGTGGTGCAGTGGATATCGACTCGAAATGATAAATCGGAGAGCCAAGTTCAAATTCCAGTTGAACTCCTTGCATTCACTTATACACAAATATCCTTGGGAAAGGTATTAATTAATCTCTTCTGTTATGTGTTAAATAATAAAAGAGCTTGGGTTCTATAGCCTTGGCTGGCAACCAGTCTATCACAGAAAGCAATGGCAACCTACTGCGGGATAATCCTCTGCCCAGTCAGTCATGTCTCTTTCAAGGCATGATCGCCCAATCGTGTATCACGTATGGCACTTAACTGACTGAGTGAATATAATAGTTGGAATAATGATTAAGGCTTATATTGGTCATCAAGTGTGGGGGGGGTCAGTTTATTACTTCATAACAATAGGAAACAGATCCCCCACTAACTACTACATAATAATATAATAGATTTATTTTCCCTTTACCTATGAGTCAAATAACAGGACAGCTTGGGTTCTATAGCCTTGGCTGGCAACCAGTCTATCACAGAAAGCAATGGCAACCTACTGCGGGATAATCCTCTGCCCAGTCAGTCATATCTCAAAAGAGACATGATTGCTCAAAGCGTGTATCATGTATAGCATTTAACAGATTGACTGAAGTCCTAAAGGATGAAACACATTATAAGAAAACATTTTCCTTTTTGTCATACACTTTTCCTACATATATATATATATATATATATACACACACACACACAGTACTGTAAGTATTAGGACAAGAACTATTTTATCTTTTATGAGGCATCAAAATAAAGTTTAAAATCACCCCTGTCCTAACACTTTTGCACACTACCGGTAGTGTGCAAAAGTATTAGGACAGGGGTGATTTTCCTAAAAACCTCATTAAAATTCAAATACAGGGTAAAAACCCAAGTAAATTGCTAATAAATATTGGTTATTTAAAACTAGGTGTAAAAGAAATATATTAAAAAAAAGTTACATTTAATTTTTCCTATTTTCTATTAAACAAGTTATTTTGAAACTACTCTATTGAACATCAATGGGATATTTTGGATAGAAAAATTGATAAATCTGATGTTACTTTGTAAGACACACTTTGAGAACAAATGCTTGGCAGGAGATACCATGAAGTTGAAGAAGCTTGTGATGTCAATGCCTGACAGGATGAAGGCTGTGATCAAAGCAAAAGGCTATTATACTAGATATTGAACTTATTTTATGACAAGTATTTTTTGAGTAAATCAAATAAAATTACTTTGTTTATTTTCTGTCAATATGCCTCATAAAAGATAAAATAGTTATGTCCTAATACTTTTTCACATTACTGTATGCATATATATATATATATATATATATATATATATAGTAATGAACCTAATTACAGTAAGGCAACACTAATAATAACAGACTAAACTTCCAAAAATAGTGCTAACTTAACAGTTATTTAAATTGTCTTGTAACCTGGCAAGAACGACCTCGTGGGTTAAATAATGGAAAAAAAGAAACAAACAGCGCACAAGAACAATACATCCAGTGCATGTTAGAAAGAAAAAAAAACCAAGACGAAACCTTAACAATAAAGAGCTCGATACGAAAGTACGAAAGTAGAGCGAGATTACAAGAAATCTAGAAGCGAGCCACCACCTACCGCGGTTTCACACAACGGTTCTTCAGATTGTGTGAAACCGCGGTAGGTGGTGGCTCGCTTCTAGATTTCTTTTATATATATATATATATATATAGAGAGAGAGAGAGAGAGGGAGGCTTTAAATAATAAAACCTTAGAAACTATTTAATTTTCAAGTGAAGAAACAAAAAACAAATGAGAAAATTGTTAAGTTTACAGACAATCAACTTTTTTGGAATTTGATTTTTTGAAAAACAAATCCTTTCTTCCTTTAAGTTTTTACTGCATTAATTGTCAAAATCTACATCAGCCAATAAAACAATGTGGGCCTAAATAAGCATGTAAGTAAAGTTGGAGATTGAAACGAATCTTGAGTTCTGACTCAGAATTCTTAAACAACAGTTTACGCATCGAAGTTTAAGAGAAGAAAAGTTTTGAGAGGAAAAATAATTTTTGAATGATTTCAAGGAATTTCACTATTATATGTAAATAAAATTCCATCTTTGAAGAATGCTTACCCAGCCTAAAAAGAAAACAATAAAAAATTTCCAAGAGTGATTGCAAGTCACAAAACAACAGTATGATCTTTTTTAACTGATAGCTTTCTCATCTGGGATGTGTCATTTGCAGTTTTAATTAATTGAGATAAAATTATACCTGGACTGGCTGGAATAACTAAGCATTTTCTAATTTTTAAATTCATATATGACAACAGGAAAGTTTCTTATCTAAATCTAAACTTATTTATAAATGGAACTTTGTGTGTGTGTGTATGTCCATTAACTATAGACTCCAAAACAGCTGAATCGATTTTCTTGAAAGTTTACACAATTGGACTATAAGTGTCTGTGAGTGTTCTTAGCTAGGTTTTGTGTTGAGGTACCCCTGAAATATCGAAAATCGAAAAAATCGGGTTATAGAAGGAGTGGTCCGATTTTAATCAAATTTGATCCATTCATAGACAAAGACAGAAGAAATGATATTCAGAAGTTTCAAGGTTGCAGTTCTCACAATAGTGCAGAAAATCGATTATATATATATATATATATATGAAAGGCAAGATGTTTGTGTGTGTGTGTCTGTTTATCTGCCTGTATGTCTGTATTGTTTCTCAGCCCTTTTATTTTAGTTTTTGCAAGTAGGTATAATTGTGGTTCTTAGTCACAGACATGATACTATTTATTCAGAGGACTTATTTAGCCTTCAAAATTAAGTTTATGACGAAAAAAACATTTGAATCGATACCAGGAAATCAAAATTTGGCTAACATCCATTCATTTTTCTTTCATTTTACGGTTTCGCTTTAACTGGAAACAACTATTGCTTTTTAGTCTTTCGTGCCAATGTCCAAAGAGTCTGAGCTCCAGGATCATGGATTAGTTTTAAAGCTTTCATTACACCCGAGCAACACCGGGCTATACTGCTAGTATATATATATATATATATATATATATATATATATTTTGACACATGACCGAGTGGTTCAAATGTTCGCTTTCTGACCATGAAGCTTGGTTTGGATTTGTCAGGAGGTAACTTCTCGGGGTTTTCAGTCTGGAGGAGATGATCCTAACATACATCATCTTTGGAAAGTGCTTAAAAACCATGCCACAGGAAAAAAGATAAAAAATGTTGAAATGAATTTTATTCTTAAAAATTAATAAACAAAGAAGATAACTCCTGGCTAAAACTTATTGTCAGTCAATTAAGTGCCATATGTGATACATGCTTTGGGCAATCATGTCTCAAAAGAGACATGACTGACTGGGCAGAAGGTTATCTCACAGTAGGTTGCCATTACTTTCTGCAGTAGACTGGTTGCCAGCCAGGGCTATAGAACCCAATCTGTCCTGTTATTTCTCATAGCTAGAGGGGGGAAAGAGATGTAGTACATTATTATGTAGTAATTAGTTGGGGATCAGCTTATTATTTCATAACAATATAAAACTGACCCCCACTTTATGTCCACCAGAAGCCTTAATCATGTTTTCATCTATTATATTCAGTCAGTCAGTTCAGTGCCATATGTGATGCACGCTTTGGGAAATCATGTCTCAAAAGAGACATGACTGACTAAGCAGAAGATTTTCCCACAGTAGGTTGCCATTACTTTCTGTGGTAGACTGGTTGCCAGCCAGAACCCAATCTGTTCTATTATTTAACTCATAACTGGAGGGAAAAGACGGATTAAGGCTTTTACTAAGGGTATTTGTGTGGAAGTGAATGTTAGGAATTCGGTTGGAATTTGAACTCGACTCACCGATTTGTTGTTCTGAGTCAATATCCACTGCACCACGATGCACATGCACAATCCAAAAACACCCGTATTATACGGACTGCCAAAAGCATATAAACCTGACATAGCAATTAAGAACAGGCAGCATTCCACATAAATTAGCTGGCAAACTAAGAAAAACCTTAAGACTAGTCCTTGGCACAATAACCCTAACCCATATCTCTTTATTCATAATCCAAAAAGTTTGTTTGTTTGTTTCGAGGTTTAACGACCTATCAATCCGTATGGGATCATTTAAGGTCATAACCAATGATTTTTGGTTAAGGTTATTTTATTTTTACAACGTTTTTATTTTCGAGTATCAAGATTCATTGGGATTTTTTGAGCAGGGTCCTCAAGTCCTACCCTTGTTATTTAACCCATAACTGGAGGAAAGGGACGAATTAATACCTTTCCCAAAGGCACCAGTGCTTCAGTGGGTGCAGGGTATTCAACTGGAATTCAAACTTGGCTCACCGATTTCTCTTTCCGAGCTGATATCCACTACACTACAACGCACATCCGTCACTATACGCTTACAGCACCTGGTATTCCCAACTGGTCGCCCATCTAAGTACTGACCAGGCTCAAAGTTGCTTAACTTCGGTGATCGAGTGAGAACCGGTGTATTCAACGTCATATGGCCGTAAGCACGCACATCCATCACTATACGCTTACAGCACCTGGTATTCCCAAGCAGTCATCCATCTAAGTACTGACCAGGCTCAACATTGCTTAACATCGGTGATCGAGCGAGAACCGGTGTATTCAATGTGATAGGCTGTAAGCCTCCAATGCAAAAAGAAAGACACATAGAATACATAACCACAGCAAAAACATTTTTTTTTTAATCATATCACCCCAAGCAAGGCGGTAATGCCATTGAAGCGCAGGGGGCTACGTAAGAATGAAAAGATTGGAAAAGAGAGAACCGGGAACCACATCATAAACAAGGGATGAGCCTCTACACCTGTTCAATAGACATGGGTGGAGTGTGAACCGGGCGATAGTTTAGTCTCTCTACTCTAATTGAGGAAAGAAAAAAATGAAAGAAAAGAGTGAAAAAATTGGAAAAGAGAAAGCCGGAAGCCACATCCTAAACAGGGAACAAGGGATGAGCCTCTACACCTGTTCAATCGACATGGATCTACAATAACAATTTAAACAATAACAGATACATAATACTGCCTACCAACTTATCTCATTTAAACAAAATCTAAAGAGTCACAACCAATTTAAAAATTATTATGGATATAGTCAAACCCAAGAGAGTAATAACTCGAAGGCAGGCATATATAAAATAAATACATTGGAGAAAGATGCAGAAAATTTTTAAAAATTATCTATGAACACAGAAGAGACCTCATAAATAATAATTTAACTCATGCACTGGTCAAACAAAGAAATAAATTTGACCACAATTCCAACCTAAATAAATGCCATATTAATCAAAACAGAAAATAATTCACTCAGTAGGAAAGTTCTCGAGAGTGTTGGCATCAAATGTTATCAAAATATTAATTTATGCCTCAGTTCTTTTTTCTAATCTCACCTTTTCTAATAGAAACAAAACTTACTCAGACCAACATACACAACAATAATATTAAAAAAACCCCAAAGAAAATGATTAATTAACATCAACATCTTTTCATAACATTATACTGCATATAAAAAGATTTTCTTTAAACTATGACATTCTTCAAATGTTTAATATTTTCAGTTTATCTTATGAATGTTTATGGGTGTTTTTGCTAATAGCTAACAATATTTTGCTATAAATACTTTATTTAAAACAAAATTCATATCAACTCTTTGCCTAGATAAAAGTTTTCCTCTAGTCTTCTCATATATATATATATATATATATATATATATATATATATTAATGTGAAGATGTTTGTCACTTAACTGAGCAGTGTTATTTCAGTCATGTTGACTTCTAAGTTTCATGGAGGCATTATTTTAATGTTTTCGCTCTTCAGGGTTATTTGCTTTTATTGCAATAAATAATACTGCTCAGCTAAGTGACAAATTTCTCCACCTTAATTCTAGTAATGCTCTATCCTTATCTTGATATCAAGCACTTTATGACAAAAACAATCTTCTCTTCTTTTACTATGTGACTTGTCCTTTCAGGATATAGGGGATCATGGCCCTCTTTAGTCCTGGTGGCTCTTAGCTCATTTTTTCCTGTTGCACAATGCAACGCTCATTCTGCTATCCACCAGCTCAGCTTTCTGCTGCTTCCCTCTATCTGGCCTGTTAGTGACAGGTTCTCCAAGCCCTCCTTCCTTATTGCATGTCCTAGAAACTTTAGTTGTCTCTTCTTGATGCTCGGTATTAATTTCCTTTTGGTTTCCATCCTTTCCCAAACCTTGTCATTGCTCACATGATTGGTCCACGATATCTGCAGCATAATTCTGTAGAACTACATTTCAGTTGCTTCAAGTTTTTCCTTCACCTTTAATGATATTGTCCAGCATCCACTGCCATATTGTAGAACAGACATCACATAGCAATCTAGTACTCTCTTCTTTGTTTCTAGTGAAAGTTTCCTGTCTCTTAATATTTTACTCAGTTTCTAGAATGCATCCTTCATCATGCCAATTTGCCTTTGGATCTCTGTGTCACACTTTCCATTTTCTGTTAGCACATTTCTCAAATACTTAAATTTTTGTACCTTCTTGATTTTTAGTATTCCCCACCTGTACTTGGCATTTTGGGCTGCTCTTTTTGGTGATGACCATGTATTCGGTTTTCTTGCAATTTATTTGTAGTCCTTCTTTGTCAATATCTTCAGCTACCTTTTGAAGGAGGTCTTGTCATTTCGTTTTCATGTCAGAAGTCAGCACTGTATCATCTGCGTACGTGATGTTGTTCAAATTGTGGCTTCCGATGACAAATCCTGGCATAACATCTACGGTGAAAAGACACATCCTTATCTTACGCCCCTTTATATCTTTTTATATCTGTTGAATTCGTTAACTGTTTGTATGCAGGCAGTTTGCTGCCAGTAGAGATTCTTAATTACCCTAATGTCTTTCCCAAATATGTAGAGGCAGCTGGAACACTCGTACAAATGTTGTTCAAATTGTGGATTCTGATGACAAATCCTGGCATAACATCTACGGTGAAAAGACACATCCTTGTCTTACGCCCCTTTCTATCTTTTTATATCTGCTTAATTCGTTACCTGTTCGTATGCAGGCAGTTTGCTGCCAGTAGAGATTCCTAATTACCCTAACGTCTTTCCCAAATATGTTGAGGCTGCTGGAACACTAGTACAAATGTTGTTCAAATTGTGGCTTCTGATGACAAATCTTGGCATAACATCTACAGTGAAAAGACACATCCTTGTCTTATGCCCCTTTCTATCTTTTTATATTTGCTGAATTCGTTACTTGTTCGTATGCAGGCAGTTTGCTGCCAGTAGAGATTCCTAATTACCCTAACATCTTTCCTAAAAATAATGGAGGCTTTATTGATAAAAAGAAAAATCCAACACTCAATAATATGAAGTACAAACATGCTAACATCATGTTTACCATGTTTGGTACATAACACATATTACTACTCTACATCATATATAACACCACATACATTCTGTTACACATAGAATGGCATTAATCCTCAAAAATAGCTAAAATCATATCCAAAAGTGCTTAGATAAACCAAACATTTGGACAATATTCATATAATCTATGTTCTCAAAAGAAAAAATTATAAGACCATATGAAAAATTACATAAAAAAACTTAATCATCACACCTTGTCTGTCATTTTTCATGAGACCGACATAAAAGATTGCTGCTCAAATAGACAATATATATGTATATTTTATTATTTAAACATTATTGTTAGTGGATACTCATAATTGAACAGATGATCTGTTTATTTAATTAATAGCATATTTATTTTTGTCAGAAAATGAAAGTAAACATAGTACTTAATAAACAAATGTGGAGTATACCCAAATATGTGTATCCACTAAAAATAATTGTGGAAGTGATAAAATCTGTAGAATTAATAAATAAATAATCCATCACCACAAATTTATATAAATATATGTATATAATGAGAGAGATTGCATCATGCTACTGGTAATAAAAAAATGTACATTTATTATTAATATATATTATAGATCTGTTATTATAAATAAAGCTCTTTTTATTAGCACCAGCACTCCATGTGCTATATATATATATATATATATTGGATATGTGCTACATATATATATATATATATATATATATATTGGATATGCTACATATATATATATATTGGATATGTGCTATATATATATATATATATATTGGAGGCCATCTACATTAAATGAAAACAGCCCACACATAATAAAATCACGTTTAAATCTGGTCATAACACATTACATTGCATTTAATTAAATGGTTCTGTTAACATTTTGAGCTCTCACACTGTGTGACTTCATAGAACCATATTACAAATTTACGAGTTGAATTTGCTATTTGGTAATGGTTATCATTGCTTAGCAAAGTTTTATCCCAACACATGATCGTCTTTGATAGTGGTTGATTTTATGTTAACATCCCTGTAACCTCTTTGAAGATGGCTCATGTGAGCTGAAAGCTTAGAACCAACTTAATAAAAAAAATACCCAAATCTTAGAGAATTTTTGTCTTTATTTTCACCTGAAATTAAAGTTAAATATAATGTTTAGAATGGCTCATGATTAATAAAATCACATTTAAATCTGGTCAAAACACATTACATTGCATTTAAGTATATGGTTTTGCTAACATTTTGGGCTCTCACTTGGTGTGACGTCATAAAACCGCATTACAAATTTACGAGCTGCATTTGCTATTTGTTGACTGTTGTTGTTGCTTAGCAAAGTTTTATGTCAACACAAGATAAAATAATCTCTGATGGTGGATGTTTTTATGTTAACGTCCCTGTAACCTCTCTGAAGATGGCTCATGTGAGCCGAAAGCTTAGAAAAAAATATTCAAATGTTGGAGAATTTTTGTCTTTATTTTCACCTGAAATTAAAGCCGACATACAATGTTTATGATTAAGCATAATTGACATTCATTGTCTCTTATATTTAACAGTATATATATATATACATATATATAGTGGACGCTGGGTTCAACATACAGTGAGAGTTTTTTATGCTTAAATGCAATCACCAGAACATAACAATTGCAATTAAACATGAAAAAGACTGTCACCATTGGGTTTTGATCTCAATGTCAACTTTTATATTTATAAACGTTCTATCCCTGATAGAAATGTGAGCAGCACAGAAGACAAAACATAACATATAAACCGAGTTCAAATTTCATCCATTGCTTCTTATGAAACAGGCATGAATCCCTTTGTTACTGCGCTTTGGCTGATATAACCAGATATCTGACGTAACATCACTAACATGGCAAAAGAGTTGTTGCTGTAGAAAATGAATATACACTTGGGAAAATCATAAAATAAATACCTAACCCCACCCAGTCAAAAGCAGCAGTAACTACTTATAGGAATGGGTGCTGAAAATTTCTCAGCCTAACCCACGTCATTATTCCAGTGACCAAACATCAGAATTGAGGAGGAAGTGGGTCAGGTTCCTCGTATTTATATACAAGAAAGACCAAAAGAGATAGAAATTGCCTGAGTGGAAGACTAAGTCACAAGTGATTCAACCATCATCTAATTAATTCATAAAAATGTGGCTTTCTCAACTGCTAGGTGCCATTTTGTGGTTTAGATGGAAAACAAATTATGCCACCCATGACTGACCTAAGTAAATATTTTCTCATTTAATAAGTGCATGACTAAAAACAAATCGCAATTTTTATATAGCTGAAACCAGAAAGCATCTAGACTGGTATAGTTACACAAGTAAATGCATCTTTTTTTTTTTCCATAATAAAAAAATACACACATGTAATAACAAGATATGCACTATGGCACAAGTCAATGTTTTTACAATAAAATTGGTATCAACCAGTTGATAAAGGAAATATTTTCAGGATATGTTTACCCTCATATTAACATAAATTTCTATTGGACATGAAGAAAGGGATCGATTTTCAATTGTTATTTTGTAAGAGACTGTTCCCCCTTAAAATTACTATATCAGATTGGTATTAACCAGTCAACATTGGGAATATTTGCAAGATATATTTACCTTAAATATCAATATTTTTTTTCTAAATAACAAAGAGAGGCATTGGTTTTCTATTGTTATTAAGTAATAAACTGATCTTCCTTAGAATTACTACACTATATCAGATTTTATTCTGCAAGTCAATGTTTTCACAGTATGATTGGTATTAACCAGTCAACATTATTAATATTTGCAAGACATATTTACATCAAATATTAATATTTTTCTAAAAGACATCAAGTGAAGGATCGACATTTTATTGTTTGTAATAAACTGATCCTCTTTAGAATTACTATATCAGATTTTGTTCTGCATGTCAATGTTTTCATCATAAGATTGGTATTAACCTGTCAACACTGGAAATATTTGCAAGACATATTTACATTAAATATTAATGTTTCTACAAGCCATAAAGTAGAGGATCGGTTTTCTATTGTTATTAGGTCATAAACTGATCCCCCTTAGAATTACTACAGCATGTCAGATTTGATTATGCAAATCAATGATTTTGCAGCCTCGTTCCCCATAGTTGTTACACATGACATCATGCTCGGCCATTTCAAAGGTATAGCTTTTGAAAGAAAACCAGGATGCATATAAGGAAGTTTAACTATCACACAGAGACCACATTGGTTTTTGACAGCGACTGTAAAAGTCAAAAGTACTTAAATAAAAGTACTTAAATATAACATAATATGACCTTCAAAGAGTGTTGAAACTCACTAGTAAATTATGTGCGTTGTTGTGCAGTAGATATTGGCTCAAAACGAGAAATCAGGGAGCTGAGTTTAAATTCCGGTTGAATCCATTGCATTCACTCATGCGCAAATACTGTTGGGAAAGGTATTAATCCATCTCTTCCCACCAGTTATGGGTTAAATAGCAGGACAGATTGGGTTCTATAGCCTTGCCTGGCAACCAGTCTATTGCAGAAAGCAATGGCAACCTACTGCGGGATAATCTTCTGCCCAGTACTCATGTCTCTTTGGAGCCTGCTTCAAGTATAGCACTTAACTGACTAAGTTATAATATTGTCTTGACTGACTCTACTGGTAATCTAACGAACACTCTCCCTCTCTCTCTCTCTCACTGAACTCTGAGTTCTTTATTGACCTAGTTAATTTGGGTTATGGGATGGGTTTTATTTATTCAACTACATCCACACTTTTTAGATATTTTTATTTTCTCAAATATTTTTAGATATTTTTTTTATTTTCTCAAATATTTTATTTCTTATTATTCAGTCCCTCCTCTTTCTGGCAAGTTTTGAATTCTGTAAAACTTTCATTTTGGGTCAACTTTTAGTTTTTCTGTACGTTAGTTTTTTCTGGTACTCATCCTTGTATGTTAAGCAAATTCTTGGGGGCGTTGCTTCGGTTTTCCCTTTCTTGTGGGCATTTCTTCAGTAAACCTTTTTTTTCACTGATTGTAATGTCTGTTGATTTCCCATTTTTCTTTTCACCATATAAATCACTTTCCAATTTTTGACCTTATTATGTCATTTTCCATATTTCTTATCTATTTTTATATTTCCTGAAAAACACTTTTTCACTCATTTTGAAAAATTGTGTGTCCTTCTTGTTATCAATCCTTATTCTTTTTTGACCTGGTCAAGCAAGTACAAAATTATCAGCCCCCTTCCAATCTTTGGCAAAGTGTTTGAAGCCATTTTACTGCCAGAGCACAACCTCTGCAGGCTTTTACTACTTTGACAATGTTTTGATCCATTTTGGACCCAGTATACAAAGAAATTTCTGGATGTCTTCTATGAAATTCACTTAATATTCACTTTTGTAATATGATAAGTATTACTACTACTATTTATGCAAACATTAATATTCTGTCACATAGTGAGTAAACGATCAAGTCTGGATTTTGTTCTAAAAATTGTCTTTCTTTTAATTTTATTTTTATTTTTGAAATAAATTTTTCTTGTTCTGCTTTTACTTTTTATTTCTTCTAAATCCTACATTGCATAAAATATTTTTGATTTTGATTCTAATTTTTAATGCTGTAATCACAGTCTCCTCAAATGGTTCAGTATTTTTTTATTTCAATCTTGATAAAGCATCATCATGTCCCAATTTTTTTGGACAGTTGGTATTCCATCTTGAAATCATAATAAGATGGTGTAGCCAAGAAGAAATTAATTAAAATCAACCTTCTTCACTTTTACAAAAATTCACAATGACATATGAAATCCTGGGTTTTCCCAAATAGAAAAAGGATTGACCATGTGCTTAATGACAAAGTGGAAACCAAATTTCACAAGTAGGTGCTAAATCGATTTTTGCCCAATTGGAGCGACTTGCAAGACCAAAAGGACTTTGCAGAGTTAGTGCAAAAAAAATATCTAGATTACAATATAAGGACTTCACCAGTGACAGTCAGTCAAGAGAGTCAGATGGGAGCCTCAAGATGAAACATCTAAAATCTAACTTTAATTTCAATTGACTTGGACATTATCCTCTTTCTCTTTATCTCTTTCAACTATAACTACTACAAACATTTTGTACGAACTTTTGATACTCTTAATATTCTCATTGAACATTAATTTCTATGAATTCTTGTTATTCCTCCTTTTAATAAATTTCTATTTTAACATGAAAAATGTATATTTTATTCTGACACTATTCCACACATTCCATCCTGCCAACAACCAACTTTCTGATAATGATGAAAACCTTCTGCATAAAACTTTTAAGTTGTAGGGAGTTCGATTATGTCTGGCACAAGGTCAAAACAAAGAAACATTAACCAGCTACCTACGTCTTCAATGGTACCACAGTATTGTATATGTATATGGCATGTCTGACTTTGGCCAAGGTTGTATTTTCGTGGTAGGTGATTTTGCTACCAGAGCACAACCTCTGCAGGCTTTTAATACTTTTTCATTGTCTTGATTCATTTTGGTCCAGTATACATTGCTTCTCATAAGAGATTTCATCCTTGAAATTACTAGATGTCTGCTATGAAATTCATTTAATATTCAATTTTGCAATATGATAGGCATTACTAATACTCTTTGTAGAAGCATTAGTACTACGTCACATAGGAAGTATGTGTTTCAGTCTGGATTTTATTCTAAAAATTCTCTATTTTTTGTACTTTTAGTTGTTTTTCTGTTTTCAAAATAAAAATGTCTTGTTCTGCTTCTACCTTTTAGGTCAGGTCACACCTTGTTCTCTTTCTCCTTATCTCTTTCAACAATTACTACTACGAACATTTTGTACGATCTCTTGCTTCTACCTTTATTTCTTTGAGGGTAACTGGTAAATCTTGTATTACATTGCATAATATATTTTTAATTTATATTTCACTTTTTAATGCTGCAATTACAGTATCTTCAGAGGGTTCTATATTTTTTGGAATCAATCTTGATAAACCATCAGTGTGTCCTAATTTTTGAATGGTTGATATTCCATCACAAATTTGTCAGATTATAATCTATTTTCTGTATGCATAGGAGTTCCTTTTCTCTGTTGGTAGTAACAAACATTACCATGTTACCATCATCATCATCTTTTAAAGTAGAATTACCAGTTTTATACCAGAGTTACTATCATTTGAAGCCAATACAATTTCTGCTTTCAGATCATAATGTGTTAATGATTAATCTAACATTAGTATTTTCTCGATTTTTTCAAACACCTTTTGACACTTATCAGTTCAATTCCACTTTACACCATTTAAGCAAATTGTTCAGGGGAGCTCTTAAATTCTGCATATTAGATATATGAATTTGATAATAATTTGTTAGTCCTACATTTGCTGGTAGCCTAGTAACATTTGTTATGAAAGGCATATTATTAATTACATTTGCCTTCAACAAATCTGGTTGGCGACCATAATTTGTCCTAAGTACTTTATTTTAGGCAAAAATGATTTTTCGCTTTTCCTCACTAAGTTCAAACCTGTACTCTATTTTTTCAAAAATTCTTTTCCTATGCTCAATATGTTGTTCCTTACATACACTTTTAATCAATTTATCATCCAGATTAGCAACTGCAAAATCACAATCTACAAACAGCGTCCATGGCTTGTTGAAATATAGCTGGGCCAATTTCCTCCTAAAAGGAAGTTTAACTTACACAATCCCTTGTGTGTATTTATTGTTATTATCTCTGAACGTTCTTCTTCATATATTTGCAAACATGCCTCAGAGAAATCCAGCTTTGAAAAAAAAAAAAATTTTCACCATTTAAATTTGCAAAAATTTTCTCTGGACTTGGTAATGGGTAGTTAAAAGATTGTAAACATTTGTTTAATCCAATCGAAAAATCAGCACAAAGATAAATTTTTTTTTTTTCACTTTGGTGCTGCTGAATGGTCAATTTTTTTTTAATTACACCCATTCTTTGAAGCCAGTCTAATTCTTCACTGATCTGATCTAAGGCTGTGAATGGTACACTAGGTTTTACCTTAAATACTGGTGTCGACTCGTTTTGTTATTTTTTTTTAATTGTTTCGGTCCAAGCAAGGCGGTACTGCCACTGATGTGTAGAGGGCTACATAAGAGTAAAAGTTTAGACAAGAGGAGAGTGAAGAGAAAGATGAACCAATTACAGTGGGTATCAGAGAAAAGGCAAGAGGAGGATGGAAACATAGATGTGAAAAGAGTTGCAAAGGTAAAGAGAAAGGAAAAGAACAAGATATACTGGGTGATTTAGAAAGAACTGGAGTCAAATAGAAAAGAGATGGGTATTGACATTGCATTTAAATTCCTGGAGGTTGTAGCTGTCAGGAAAGCAAGCATATCAAAAGAAGTTCCACAGGCTGGAAATGCAAGAAAAGAAGCTGCTGGAGTAGAATTGTCGGCTGCATTTGGTTGATCTAACTGTAAATGGGTAGAACTTTGTTGCCAATCTGGTTGCATGAGTAAATTCTTGTGGCGGAGGCACCAGTGACTTAAGTTTGTCAGAGCAGAAGCCACAAATATATTTGTAGAATAGACAGAGAGAAGCCAAATCTCACTAGTGAGAAAATGGCTGGGGTCGAGCTGCTAAGTCAGGACCTTTCACATTACAGATTCTCCTTTGGAGCCTGTCAAGAACACTGAGATGAACAGCAAAGGCGCCTGACCATATATGACAGCAGTATCCTATGCATGGATGGATGGTTGATTTGTATATGTTTAAGATGGATTTAGGCATAAAAAACTTCCTGGCCTGACATAGTGACCCAACCTTCCTAACAGTGGATTTAGCTATTGACTCAATGTAATGATTCCACTTTAGGTCGGAAAATAGGGTGAGGCCGAGGAGGCACAGTATGTTGCTTTCAGGGAGACTTTCTTGGTCCATGCTTATGGGCTGCAGGAGAGATTGCCTGTGATGGTTAACAGATAGCAGTTTTGTTTTAGAAGCATTGAAATTTACAAGCCACTTCTTACCCCAGTCCACCACTGAGTGTAGATCCTTTTCAAGATTAGCAGTGAGGTTATGTTTGTCTGCCTTGCCAGAATTTTTATTAATGCAGGGGTAGATTGTGGTATCATCTGCATAGATGCCTACTTGTGACTTGATCTAATCTGGGAGATCATTTATGAAGATCAAGAAGAGTGTCGGGTCTAGGAAAGAGCCCTGGAAAGCTCTAGTGTTCGTGCAGTAGAATGTGGAGGCATGTCCATTCAAGATCACCTTTATTATGCAGTTAGATAGGAAAGACTGAATCAGATCAAGCAAGCGTCCGATGATACCATAGCCCTGTAGCTTACGTAGAAGGCCAGCATGCCAAACCCTATCAAAAGCTTTGAAGATGTCCAGGGCAACAGCCCGAGCAATGGGGGACAAAGAGGCAGGAGAGAACCACGAAGAGAGGAATGAGGTTTGAGACAAAATTTCTTGATCTGTCATCCATTTACAAAAGCTTTTTATGTAGGTTGGTCATGGCTCTCCACACCTTTATATCCTTTATCTCTGAGTAATGTTTTTTGTTGCTATCCTTTGCACTCCCTGTTCTGCTATCCATTCATACCAGATTGTCAGGTAATCATGGCTCTCCACAACTTCCTATCTTTTATACACTCAGCAATGTTTGTCTTTTTACTATCCTTCCCACTTTCTGTTCTGTCATACATTTACACAAGCTCCTCAAGTAGGTTACTTGCTGCTTCCCCTCTGTCTTTCTTGCCTTCAATATGTCCTATGAATGTCACATTCTCCAAGCCCTCTTTCCTTATTATTCCTTCTAAAAATTTCAAATCTTTGATTCTAAATATGTCCTTTTCCTTCCCATTTTTTATATAACTCCCTTGTTGATTAAATGCTCTGTCTATAGTATCCTTAGCATTATTCTATAAAATCATACCTCTGCTGACTCATCTCCTCTTCAGCTGTGAGGATATTGTCTAGCTTACATTTTCATAAAGAAGAATTGTAATTAGATAGTAGTTCAGCATTTTGTTTTGTTTCTAAAGAAATTTTCTTCTATGTGCCCTGTCCTTTTAGGACGGAGGTGATCATGGCTTTTCATGTCTCCCTATCCTGGTGGCTCTTTGTATGTTTTCTCCTGTTACACCATGTAAAACCCATTCTATCATCCACCTGCTCAGGCCCTTCAAATGTTCTCCACTGTCTCTTTTTCCCCTCTATCTGGTCTGTCAGTATCAAGTTCTCCAAGTCCTCCTTCCTCATTGCATGTCCCAGGAACTTCAGTTATCTCTTCCTGATGCTCAGTATTAATTAAATAAAGAATTCAGTTTGAAATTTCAACATATATCATCTGAAGATGGCCAGAGCAAACAATGACCAAAACATTGTGAATATAACAATGAATATGAAGACAATGGTTCAAACTAAAAAAATCATGCAGATAGTTACACAAGCTTTTTTCCCTGGTTCTCTGACCATGTTTTTAAGCATGCTTCTCGACTGGGATCAAGGTCCTGCCCTTTCACTGTCAAAATAATTAAATGTAACTACTACTTCTACTCTAATAGTTTCTTTCCTTTCACTTACCATTTGTGGAACGCGTTTCTATTTGTTTGCTTCCCTGATAGCAACAATTTCTAAAAACTGAAATGTAATGTCAATTACCATCTTCTATTTACTTGATTCCCATCTATCTCTTACAAGGTAACCAAAAATGTTCTGTCCAATTTTAAAGGAAAAAATAAAATGCTTCACAGTATGTGTAACTTATATTTAGTCTTTGAAATAATCGCCATCGTCATTTAGCACCTTCTGCCAATGTGTCTCCAGCCGTTCAATGCCATTATGGTAGAACTTGGTGAGGGTTGACGCAAAAAAGTCTGTGAGGGCTTTGTGCAAGTCTGCTTCATTGTTGAAGGATTTCCCACAAAGATGATTATCCAGGGAGTGGAAGAAGTGGTAATCAAATGGCACAAGGTCAGGGGAATAAGATGGATGGCACAAAGTATCCCACACAAGTTGCTGTATGGTATCCCTGACCACTTGCACAATAGGCGGCCTTGCATTGTCATGGAGGATAAGAACATCTCTTTGCGATTCCCCAGTGCTGGCTCCTTCTGGCACAACGTCTGTTGCACATGCTTCAATTGCTGTGAGTATAGGTCTCCTGTGGCTGTTTGGCCCATTGGTAGCAGTTCAGATTGAACTACTTGATGACCTGTCCACCAGACACAAAGCATAATCTTGGGTGGGTGCATAGGTGGTCTTGCAGTGTGAGGGACAGCATGCTGAGGAGACAACCAATGTCTGGAATGCTTGGGAGTTTTGTACAGAACCCATTTTTCATCACTAGTAAGCACTTGATTGAATAAGGATGCAATACGGTGGCAAGAAAGCAGCAATATGCAGGCTGCCATTCATTGTCCCTTGTGGACCGCCAACAGCGTTTGCGGAAGCCACTGGCTCAGTTTGTACATCTTACCTACGTAATGCAGGTGAAGTCTAACTGTTTTATCGGAAACATTAAACTGTCTTGCAAGTTCACCACACGTTAGACTTCTGTCCTCTTCAATGGCCGCCTTCAGGAATCCGTCATTCAAGACATGTGGTCATTTACTGTGTGGCTCATCATGGAGAGACAAATCTCCCGATATTAATTTTCAAAACCAATGCCTTGCATATGTTCATCCACAGCATTATCACCAAACACTTGACATATGCGGCAACTTGATGCAGCTGTTGATAAGCCCACTTTGAAGTCGTAAAGCAAACAGCCCCGAATGAGATCTCTAGACACTACTATCCTTCTCACAGCTGTCCAACTTATAACTGATGGTCGGGTATGGTGCACATGTTTTTTATAACGTCTGATGTTTCTACTTTCAGCTGTCCGAAGTTGAAAACAATTGCTACACGCATTTTGTATATGTTTCAAAATCATTCAATGACTAATCAAAAATGGACAGAACTTTTTTGGTTACCTTGATGTGCATTGTGGTGCAGTGGATATCGACTAGGAACGAGAAATCAGGGAGCTGAGTTCAAATTTCAGTTGAACTCATAGCGTTCACTTATGCACAAATACCCTTGGGAAAGGTATTAATCCGTCTCTTCTCTCCAGTCATGGGTTAAATAACAGGACAGATTGGGTTCTATAGCCTTGGTCGGCAACCAGTCTACCACAGAAAGCAATGGCAACCTACTGTGGGATAACGTTCTGCCCAGTCAGTCATGTCTCTTTCGAGACATGATCACTCCAAGCATGTATCACGTATGGCACTTGACTGACTGACTGTACATCCCCAGTACCTTGATTCTTCTCTCACTGTAATCCCCTGTGCACCAGTGGTGGTGGTCCTTCCTTGCTTCAAGTGAAATGATTTAAAAAAAAAAAAAAAGTAAACAAAAAGGCAGATTAGACTTAAAGTTCTAAGTTTTTAACCTGAAGAAGTTCACTGACCAAAATGTTATGAATATCACAGTAAAGATGAGGACAACAGTTCAAATAAGGTAAATAATATAAATAGTTACAATACCTCATATCAGAAAAAAAAAGGGACGAAAATAATCCAAATGTAAGAGAATTTCTTACCTCAGAAATTCTCAAAGTAATTTAACCAGCCTTAGTCTATTTGCATAAACAGCAAGTAGGTAATTGGTTATTTTTATTTAGCAGGACATCAACCTCTATGGATTATTTAAATAATTTGTATGCAATTTTATTTTGAGTTTGAGTTTTGTTTAATGGCATATCAACCTCTTTAAGTTATTTAATGCCAAAAGGTTACGGTTTTAAGGTATTTTTTTAATGTTTGGTTTGTGCAGTGAATATTGGCTTGGAACAAGAAATCAGTGAGCTGAGTTCGAATTCCAGTTGAATTCCTTGCATTCACTTATATGCAAATACCCTTGGGAAAGGTATTAATCCATCTCCTCCCTCCAGTTATGGGGTAAATAACAGGACAGATTGACAACCAGTCTACTGCAGAAAGCAATGGTAACCTAATAATCTTCTGCCAAGTCAGTCATGTCTTGAAAGAGACATGATTGCTCAAGCGTGCATCACATATGGCGCTTAACTGACTATAGTGAGAAAGTTGATTTAGTCAGATTTTGATAAAAAAAAAAATTTTTTATTTTAGAAAACTGAATATGTCTTCTAGTTTTGTATTCAAAAATGTATTGTTGGTAATAATTTTTTCCCTTCAAAAATATATGGTAATTTTTTTATTTTTTTCTTAAAAAATGTTCATTTTTCTATACAAGTCAATTTTTATATATATATTTCTATAAAAGTCTGTTTTTATATTTTCATAGTGCTTTGACTCCAGTTTGGGAATTAAATATTTGCCTATAGCTGGGAGCCTAACAGGTGCTACCACTTCAAGTCAGAGTCGAACAACAGCAATTAAAAGGTGGTTACATGCTCCACACAACCTTCCAATCAGAGGCCTTGCTGCCAGATGCAGTTTTCCATCATACCCAGAACCATAATTTTATTTTATTTGGAGATGATAATAGTTTTATTGATACATACCTGACTAATTAACCCACACCTAGGGAGAGAAGAGATGGAATTATACCTTGCCAAATGGTATTTGCACATAAGTGAACATAATGAATTCAACTGAAATTGGATTCATGACTAAAAATGACTGAGAAAATGTAGCTTGAGGTTCAGAGAGGTGCATCAGATCACATGCTACAGAATTACAAAGAATTTTACCAAATAACAGAAACCACATCACTTTGAGACTTTTAACAGCAGTAACAGCTAAAATGTATATAGCATATAACTGAAATAGAAAATGTTATCATCAAAATGTTGACTTTCAACATTATTTTAAACAAAAACACTAGGAAAGAAAGTCTCCATCAATACTGGAAAGAGGAGGAACAGTTAGTGGACATGAGAAGCCTAAAAACAGTTTTAGGGAATGAGTTAATTTTAAACCAAGAGCTAGACTCAGATGGTTTGGGCATGTTGAGAGAATAAACACAGACAACCCAGTCAGCAATTGTAAGTTTATTGAGGTCGATGGATAATAGGTAGAGCATGTAAAACATGGATGCAGCTTATCAATGCCAATTGAAGGAAGTTGAGATTACAGCCAGGCTTACACAAAAGCAGGCGGCCTGGAAAAAACCAAGAAAATTCTGTCCAACCTATTCTAGCATGGAAACAGATGTTAAATGATGAGGATGAGCAACACTGTCTGGCCAAGGAATGCTAAATGCTTTCTTTGAGGAAAATTGTTAACCTCACTATAACCATTAGTCAGTCAGTTAAGTGCCATACATGATACACGCTTTGGGCAATCATGTCTTGAAAGAGACATGACTGACTGGGCAGAGGAATATCCTGTAGTAGGTTGTATATTAATGTCAAAGTAAACTTTGACCCAGGCCATAATTGTAGACAGTTGCCGAAAGAAACAAGATGTCAAACATTTGATAATTTAGCAGACATTGAATCTAATATCATTAAAGATATTCAAATGTCACTTTTGTATATAACAGGCTATGTTAGAAAAAAAAGATTGTCCCACAGAAGAGGAAATATTTAATCAGTTAGTTAAGTGCCATACGTGAAACACACTTTGGGCGATCATGTCTTGAAAGAGACATGACTGACTGGCCAAAGGATTATCCCGCAGTAGGTTGCAATTGTTTTCTGAGATAAACTGGTTGCCAGCCAAAGTTTTAGAACCCAATCTGTTCTGTTATTTAACCCATAACTAGAAGGAAGAGATGGATTAATACCTTTCCCAACAGTATTTATGCATAAGTGAATGCAAGGAATTCAAGTGGAATTTGAACTCGGCTCCCCAATTTCTCGTTCCAAGCAGATATCCACTGCACCACAACGCACATCCTTTTATCACTCTTAAAAAGACTCCTTTAGACTATAAAGCCCTAAGCTATAAGAAACTGTAGTGACATTGGCATTTTGTAAAACAGAACAAGGTCCCCAACCTTCACTCTTGCTTTAAGACCCCCATCAGCCTATAAAATTTAACAGGCTCAAATCTGGCTTTGATTGAAGAATCTATGGTCGAGGTATTTTGCGTGCTTAATTTTCTATATCCTTGAGCTTCAAATGAGATCCTAACAATTTTTTGTTATTTTTTTTTTTTTAATCAAATTTCTGCCTTGATTCCTGCAGGGGTATCCAATCTGTTCTGTTATTTAACCCATAACTGGAGGGAAAAGATGGATTAATACCTTTCCCAACGGCATTTGTGCATAAGTGAGTGCAAGGAATTCAAGTGGAATTTGAACTCGGCTCCCTGATTTCTCAGTCCGAGTCGGTATCCACTGCACCACAACGCACATTACCATAAGTAGCAAATTCAATTTATCCAATTCATTTTTTTCTTTCTATACTAAAAACATTAAATTGCTAACCATTTAAACATGGCAATTTAGATAAATATTGATCCCTTGTGTTATTTGCTATTATTTTGTCAAAATGTCAAAGAATATTAGCAGATACAAAACATTCTTTTCTTTGATGTCCTAACAACAGAAAAAAATGACTTGGAAAATTATCAAGCATTTATGTAAAATATGGCAGTTTCCTAAAACTAAATTCATGGGTCCTATCAAAAAGAAAATTCTACTATTCGGAAAAATTGTTATCAGTTGTGTTGTACTGTGGCAAAATGACAATACACAGATATAAGTTAGTAATATGTTTTTTCTCGGTAGATACAGTAGTGCATGTCCGTGTAGGGTGGCAACTAGTGAGCTGAGTAGATAACAACAACCGTGATAACTGCTGACTCGACTGTTGCTATTCAATATTACTTCTTTATATGTTGTGAACCATATGTCACGTGTTCGAGCAACGTCACAACGGTTTGCTAAATCAAATGCTGTCTTCTCAACCCAAGAAATGTCAAGATCAATTTATAACAATAATCAACCTTCACATTATATTTGTTCAGTTATATTTAATATTTATTTGCTTGGCCTCAGCAACCAAAATTGTGCTGGTTTTAATATTCACCAACAACTGCTTATTGATGTAATGGGGAGGTGCTGCTGCAGTTTTAGAATCCTTGGGATCAAGTATCCCTTATTTATGTTTTGCCTGAAGAATTGAGAGCTAAAAGTAGTCCGTCCACCCAAAGGCAGATACTACACTTTGATCCCAGTTTGATAGCCTGGGAGAAAAGAAAAGCATACCATTGACTGTTCTGTCAATGAATGCCAAACACTTCCTAATAAGGAAACAGCTAATACTACCATTACCTTTTATGAGAAATATTTCCTTTTCTTTTGTCTTTATTCAGTATAATTCTGATTTCAAAATGATGTAATCAAAGTATCATTACTTCATTTTGTATTGTTTGTGGAACCTGAACCTTTCCTCTTTTTATTTATTTACTAGCTGTATAGCCTGGCATTGCTCGGGTGTAATGAAAGCTTTAAAACTAGTCCATGGTCCTGAAACTCAGACTCTTTGGACGTTGGCATGAAAGACTAAAAAGCAATAATTGTTTCCAGTTAAAGTGAAACCATAAACTGAAAGAAAAATAAATGGATGTCAAATTTTGATTTCCTGCTATCGATATCAAATAAGTTTTTTTCGTCGTAAACCGAATTTTGAAGGCTAAATAAGTCCTCTGAGTAAATGGTATCATGGCTGAGACTAAAAACTACAATCATACCTACTTAGAGCCAAACCCGAAGCAAAAACTAAAATAAAAGGGCTGAAAAAATACAGACATACAGGCAGATAAACAGACATACACACAAACATCTTGTCTTTTATATATATATATATATATATATATATATATATATATATATTATTGATTTTCTGCACTATTCTAAAAACTGCAACCATGAAACTTCTGAATATTGTTTCTTATGTCTTTGTCTATGAGTGTATCAAATTTGATTAAAATTGGACCAATCCTTCTATAAATCGATTTATTTGATTATTGCTTTTTGATATTTATCGGGGGTACCTCAACACAAAACCTAGTTAAGAACACTCGCAGATGCTTATAGTACAACTGTGTAAATTTTCAAAAAAATCGGTTCAGCCGTTTCGAAGTCTATAGGTAACAGACACACACAAAGTTCCATTTATAAATAAATTTAGATTCAACCTTCACATCATATTTGTTCAATTATATTTATTTTTTATCATTTTAAGTTTATATAATCCATTGCTGAAGATGCTGTGAAAATTATTAGTTCCTTGTAAAGCTCTACTCCTGCTATTCTTTATCTGTACAAGAGTCAGATCAGGCTGAAAACAATGTCAGTCATTCAGTCAGTTAAGTGCCATACAAGACACACACTTGGAAGATCATGTCTTGAAAGAGATATGACTAACTAGGCAGAAGATTTTCTATCAGTAAGTTGCTATTACTTTCTGTGGTAGACTGGTTGCTAACCAAGGCTAGAGGACCAAATTTTTCCTGCTGTTATATAAACTGTTACTCATTGAACAAGAATATGCTCATATCTAATGTTGATTATCTTTTCACACGACAAAATGGCAGACACCAATACGTATATGGAAAATATACGATAATATTTTAGTCAGTCTTCTTCAGTGAATTTGTGTGGAATATCAATGTATAACGAAACTATAATTTATATTAATAATAATTATACAATTTTTTCCTCACTGGTAGCACTCAGAGCTCTGCTACTTGTGAGTAAAAATAAAGTATATATATATATATAAAGAGAGAGAGATATATATAAGTATATTATGTACTGTTGAATAAAATCTCAAGAGACAGGCACAAAAAGCAATACCCTGTTCAGTGGCAAAAAGCCAGGGGTGGCAGTACAGCCTTTGCTACTGAAACTGTGTTATTTCCCTTTGTTGGCAGCTGATGCACTTAGGATATTGTACATACTTTTAGACGTATGTAGAAAAAAAGAAAAAATTTATATATATTAAGCCTTTATAAATCCTCCCTATTTTAAAAACTATGCATATTATTTTTCAACCATAACTGAGTTCAAAAGCATCAGAAATAAAAACTAGTTATATTTTTTCTTTTTTTTTCCTTATTATTTTCCACCAACAGTAACTATTTGAAGAATCATCTATTTTTTGTACATCCTGATCTTAGTTTTAAATTATTCTAATGGTATTAATAAAGTTATGCATCTCTTGGAAACACATGGTGTCATATGTAAATTATTGGTATTTTATACTTTTCATTTTACACATGCATGTTGTATTTTCTATTTTGTTAAATGCACAGTATAGTAGGATCAGTTTGGCACTGTCTGTGAGAAAAAGAATGCTATAATGTAACTCACCCTGCCAAAAATTTAAAAATGGCAAACTGTGGTGCAATATGATATTGGCTTGTATGATGAATTGAGGAGCCGAGTTTGAATTTCAGTTGCATGCAAATACCCTTGGGAAAGGTATTAATCCATCTCTTCCCTCCAGTTATGGGTTATACAACAAAACAGATTGGGTTCTATATCCTTGGCTGGCAACCAGTCTACTGCAGAAATTAATGGCAACCTACTGCAGCATTATCTTCTGCCCAGTCAGTCATGTCTCATATATGGCACTTAACTGACTGATACTGCACTGCTTAGTGTTCATGCCAGAAGCTTTGATATAAAAATTTCAGAATATCTGGGTGTCAATCTGAGAAAAGTGGAGAGAATTTGGAAAATGGTTGGAGGATATATCCAGTCAACATCATGGTGAGTGATTACGAGTGATGGTGACGTTATGCTACCATATTCTCACAGAACCTCAGGCCCAACATGGAAACCTACATCAAATGCCATGAGGAGGTACTACTTCCTGGGTTAAGAAAGTGGCTTATGGAAGAACCTATGTCTAGCAACAGGACTCTGCACCATGCCACACAAGCAGGATAACCCAGTCATGACTGTCAGACAGTTTCTGCAATCACATCACCCCTTACACTTGACCAGTTAACTCCTCAGACTGCAAGCCCCTTAATTATTGTGTGTGAGGCACAATTGAGTGAGAGACCAAACTCCTTGTAACACCAAAGATGAACTGAAGGCAAGGATTATGACAGGATTCATCAACTTAAACAAGAAGACCATCCAAAAGAGAGACAAGAGATTCCAAAGTTGTTTGGAGTCTGTGGTTGAAATCAATGTCAATTTTATGGAATAAATTTGTTTCATGTATAACATATTTTTGTGTAAGTTTGATAAATATATCCATTAAAACAAAAAGTCATTTTTGCATAATTTAGAAGACAAGCCATCACACCCTGTATCTACAGATGTATTTTTTTTTGGATAGACTTCAACATTGATTTTTTTTATAAAAACAAAAGAAGCAAACAACAAAATAAACAACATTTGCCTTATTTTATGCATTATCATAAGACAAAACATTGATTTGTAAAATACCAGAGAAACTAAAATACAAAACTTGTCTCATCAGATGCATTATCATAAGTGTCAATATTGATATGTAAAAAAACAAGAGAAACAAACTTTATTTTTTTTTAATCATGTAACCCCAAGCAAGGCATTCCACTGCCACTATAGTGCAGGGGGTTACAAAGGGCAATAGACAAGTTAGGATGTACATAGGGGAAGAGTTGGAGAGAATGGGAGGGTTAGTGTGTTAGGAGGTGTCTATTGACCTTACATTTAAACTCCTGGAGGTTATAGCCGTCGGGGAAGCAAGCATGCGGAAGGGAATTCCACAGGCGGGAAGTGCGAGAAAAGAAGCTGTTGGAGTAGAAATTGCGGTTACATTTCATTAGTGTCACTGTAAAAGGATGGGACCTAGTTGCCAATCTAGTATCTCATGCAAACTCACACCTAGGGGGCACTAGTGATTTAAGATCATCAGAGCAGAAGCCATGAATGTATTTATAGAAGAGGCACAGGGAAGCCACATCACGCCGGTGAGAGAGTGACTGCAGGTGGTCAGCTAAGTCAGTATCAATCACATTACAGATTCTTCACTGTATTTTGTCAAGAAGCCTGAGGAGAATAGCAGGGGCACCCGATCAGATATAGCAACAGTATTCAAAACACAGGTGGATAGTAGATTTGTATAAGTGCAGGACAGATTCAGGCGGAAAGAATTTCCGGGCCCTGCACAGAGAACCAACTTTCATGGCAGCGGATTTAGCAATGGATTCGACGTAGTCATTCTACTTGAGGGCCGTTGAGAGTGTCAGGCCAAGCAGGCATAGTGTTTTACTCTCTGGGAGGCATGCCTGTTCCATGCTAATGGGAGGGAGGTGCGGTCATCTGTGGTGGTTAATTGACAGCAGCTTCGTTTTGGAAGAATTGAATTTTACGAACCATTTCCTACCCCAATCCACCACAGATAGGAGGTCCTTTTCAAGCTCAGCCATGATGTTCGCCTTATCATCAACATCAGATTTTTGATTGAGGTGAGCGTATATTGTGGTATCGTCGACGTACATGCCTACTTGTGATCTTATGGCATTGGGGAGATCATTGATTAGAAAGAGCGTAGGACCTAGGATAGAGCCTTGGGGGACACCCGCATTTGTAGGGTAGTTCTGGGAGGCATGTCCATTTAAAACCACCTTCAGTGTGCGGTTGGAGAGGAAGGACTGGATTAAGTCCAACAAAAGTCCAGTAATGCCGTAGCTTCACAGTTTCCGTAGAAGGCCGGCATGCCATACTCTGTCGAATGCTTTAGAGATATCCAGGGCAACAGTTCAGGCTTCACCATTCTTGACGAGAGCCTGGTATATATACTCGGTGATGGTCATTAGCATATCAGCAGTAGACCTGGTGAAGCGGAAAACATACTGTTTGTCTAATAGGAGCCCGTGGGCCATGAGATGCTGAACGACCTCGGCATTGATAATGGCTTTGAACACTTTGCCGAAGATCGGAAGAAGTCTGATAGGACGTTAATTTACAGCATCCGAGGGTTCACCAGTGTTCTTGAAAATTGGAACCACAGAAGAAGACTTCCAACAGGCAGGAAAGCAGGAGGAAGATAGGCAGAGGTTGTAGAGCTTCGAAAGGACAGAAGAGAGTTCAGGGGCACATTTCTTCAAGACTATGACTGGGATTCCATCCTCACCACTCGCTTTGTGAGGGTCAAATTTTGATATTATGATAGAAATCAGCGAGGGTGTGATGTGGACGTCATTCAATTGGGCCTCAGTTCTAGATGGGAAATCGGGTGTCTGGACTCCAGACGAATCCAGACACGAATTGGTCGAGAATCTACGGGCAAAGCATTCAGCCTTGTCCGCTGAGGAGGTGAGGACCTCAAACTCATTGATTAGTGGGGGTATTGAGGACTTACTCTTGTTGAGCACATTTTTACAGAGGCGCCAGTAGTCTTTGGCTCTGAACTCAGCGGATGCTATGCGCTGCTTCATTCTGGCAGCAGACAGCATCTTAGCTTCGTTAAGTATCTTTTTACCCTTGTTACGAGCTGAAGCGAAAAGGCGTCTGATTTGGCCCGACGCGTAGCTACGATAGAGTCGGAAGAAATGATTCCGGTGGGCAATGGCGGCCAAACAAGCAGGCAAGAACCATGGAGACGAATGAGATTTAAGTTGAAATTTCCTGGCAGGGATGAAAGCATCAATGCCAGCCTTAACCCAGGAGGAGACCTCGGATGCACATTCTTCGATGGGAAGACTAAAAACGTTGTTCCATGGGATGTCACAGAGGAAGTCTCGGAACGAATCCCAGTCTGCTCATTGGTAGCAGTAGGATATTCTACTTGTCTGGGTTTCTTGGGTTGGGTGGGAATGGAATGAAATGTTGACGGAAACTACAGTGTGGTCAGAGTTACCAAGTGGGCAGAGCTGTCTGGTAGTGCAAGAGTCTGGAATGGAAGTGAAGCAGAGATCTAGCAGTGAGTCCCTTCCGTTAGGGTTGTCGGAGAAATGCATGGGGAAGTTCACCATTTGTGTAAGGGATTGGGTGATTGAAAAATTCATGGTGTGGACACCAGCAGGGTCGGTGACAGAGTTCTCCAGCCACTTGGTGTGGTGGGCGTTAAAGTCACCAAACACGAATATATGGGTGGAGGGATGGGAAGAAATGGCTTTGTCAATATTGTCAGAGATACTGTCAAGTAACGAACAGTCAGGGGAGGAAGGGGAGCGGTAGAGAAAGAAGAGATAGCTAATCGAGCTTAGAAGTGAGAGGTGGAAGCACATGAAAGAATGATCTGGGGATTCAAGGGATGTCGCCCTAGCTAGGGGAAGGTGTTCGCTGACATAGACACCAAGCCCATGCATATGAACATTGGAGTCCTTCTTGAAAAGGGGAAGGTAGCCAGGAACGCCAAACTCAGAAGGGTTAAGGTTAGTTTCACATAGGGCCAAGATATCAGGTGAGTTAGTGAGAAGGAATGAATCAACGCTGAGGAAGTTAGTGCGGATACCACGTATGTTAGTGCAAGAGATGCAGACAGCTTTGGGCATTTTCAGACTAGCTGGTTTAGCTTTGCTGTTATGTTTGCTTTTTTCCATAGTGATTCAGTTAAGGAGAGGTCTTAGAATAGAGTCAGTCGGTCACTTGTCTGCAGCATGTGAAGGATGGAGACTGGCGCGGCCTACAACATAATGTGGCCTCGGGGTTGCCCACCAAATGTTCATGCAGGAATGCCCATCCATGTGCAATATGGCACTACAAGAACCCTGGTATTATTCAACTGTTGATCAGAGCAGCCTCTCAAGACACTACGCAAGAGTTCGGGCTCCTAACTACCAGTCGGAAGCAGCAACCAGGAAACTGCCAACCCGGTACCCTCAGAATGTAAAGAGGTTGCCACCATACTCTGTAACTGCAAAGAGCTTCCAGCTGAACTAACACTAAGACCGAAGAAGGGGGATGAACCGGAAACCCCTTCCTGAACAAGAAACAAGGTGGTCACCTCTACTCTTGATCAAAAGAAGGGGGTGGAGTGTGAGACTGGGCAATAGTAGGAACTATCTACTCCAATTACAAAAAAAAAGAGTAATTGAAATTTGCTAAGTTTTAACTTAGTATAAGTCAAAATTAACCTTCAATTGCAAAATAATTTACATGAACTACTTAGGTTAGTGACAAAACAAATAAAATAAAAATTCAAAGAGGAACAAAAAACCAAAAATTTTAAAAATAAATAATTGCGTAAAAGAAAAAAAAGAGAAACAAATACCAGAGAAACAAAAATATAAAACTTGTCTCATCAGGTGCATTATCATAAGTGCCAATATTAATATGTAAAAAACCAGAGAAACAAAAATACAAAACTTGTCTCATCAGGTGCATTATCATAAGTGTCAATATTAATATGTAAAATACCAGAGAAACAAAAATACAAAACTTGTCTCATCAGGTGCATTATAATAAGTGTCAATATTAATATGTAAAAAACCAGAGAAACAAATACCAGAGAAACAAATACCAGAGAAACAAAAATACAAAACTTGTCTCATCAGGTGCATTATCATAAGTGTCAATATTAATATGTAAAAAACCAGAGAAACAAATACCAAAGAAACAAAAATACAAAACTTATCTCATCAGGTGCATTGTCATAACTGTCAATATTAATATGTAAAAAAACCAGAGAAACAAATACCAGGGAAACAAATACCAGAGAAACAAAAATACAAAACTTGTCTCATCAGGTGCATTATCATAAGTGTCAATATTGATATGTAAAAAGCCAGAGAAACAAATACCAGAGAAACAAAAATATAAAACTTGCCTCATCAGGTGCATTATCATAAGTGTCAATATTAATATGTAAAAAACCAGAGAAACAAATACCAGAGAAACAAAAATACAAAACTTGTCTCATCAGGTGCATTGTCATAACTGTCAATATTAATATGTAAAAAACCAGAGAAACAAATACCAGAGAAACAAAAATACAAAACTTGTCTCATCAGGTGCATTATCATAAGTGTCAATATTAATATGTAAAAAACCAGAGAAACAAATACCAGAGAAACAAAAATACAAAACTTATCTCATCAGGTGCATTGTCATAACTGTCAATGTTAATATGTAAAAAACCAGGGAAACAAATACCAGAGAAACAAAAATACAAAACTTGTCTCATCAGGTGCATTATCATAAGTGCCAATATTAATATGTAAAAAGCCAGAGAAACAAATACCAGAAAAACAAATACCAGAAAAACAAAAATACAAAACTTGTCTCATCAGGTGCATTGTCATAACTGTCAATATTAATATGTAAAAAACCAGAGAAACAAATACCAGAGAAACAAAAATACAAAACTTGTCTCATCAGGTGCATTATCATATGTGTCAATATTAATATGTAAAAAACCAGAGAAACAAATACCAGAGAAACAAAAATACAAAACTTGTCTCATCAGGTGCATTATCATATGTGTCAATATTAATATGTAAAAAACCAGAGAAACAAATACCAGAGAAACAAAAATACAAAACTTGTCTCATCAGGTGCATTGTCATAACTGTCAATATTAATATGTAAAAAACCAGAGAAACAAAAATACAAAACTTGTCTCATCAGGTGCATTATCATAAGTGTCAATATTAATATGTAAAAAACCAGAGAAACAAATACCAGAGAAACAAAAATACAAAACTTGTCTCATCAGGTGCATTGTCATAACTGTCAATATTAATATGTAAAAAACCAGAGAAACAAATACCAGAGAAACAAAAATACAAAACTTGTCTCATCAGGTGCATTATCATAACTGTCAATATTAAATATGTAAAAAACCAGAGAAACAAATACCAGAGAAACAAAAATACAAAACTTGTCTCATCAGGTGCATTATCATAAGTGTCAATATTAATATGTAAAAAACCAGAGAAACAAATACCAGAGAAACAAATACCAGAGAAACAAAAATACAAAACTTGTCTCATCAGGTGCATTATCATAAGTGTCAATATTAATATGTAAAAAACCAGAGAAACAAATACCAGAGAAACAAATACCAGAGAAACAAAAATACAAAACTTGTCTCATCAGGTGCATTATCATAAGTGTCAATATTAATATGTAAAAAACCAGAGAAACAAATACCAGAGAAACAAATACCAGAGAAACAAAAATACAAAACTTGTCTCATCAGGTGCATTGTCATAACTGTCAATATTAATATGTAAAAAACCAGAGAAACAAATACCAGAGAAACAAAAATACAAAACTTGTCTCATCAGGTGCATTATCATAAGTGTCAATATTAATATGTAAAAAAACCAGAGAAACAAATACCAGAGAAACAAAAATACAAAGCCTGTCTCATCAGGTGCATTATCATAACTGTCAATATTAATATGTAAAAAACCAGAGAAACAAATACCAGAGAAACAAAAATACAAAACTTGTCTCATCAGGTGCATTATCTATGATTTGTAGAAAATGAGAGGATGAAATACAGAGAAAGAGAAAGAAAACATCAAAGATACAAATAAAAGTAATACTTGCCTTATCTCGTGCATTTATATCAGCTCCATTCTCTATTAAGAGGCGTAGCACACTTTCATGGTTCTTGTTACAGGCAACATGAATAGCTGTCATCTGGTAAGGATTCTGGAAATTGATTTTGGCACCTGCCTGAAATGATTAAAGACAAACAAGAACACTTCAATAAATATATATATGTATATATATATATATATAAAATGAATAAAATTTGAAAAACAAACATGAACTCAATAACAAACACACACAGTAAAAAAAAATGAAAACACCTTTTCCCTGACATAATGAAATCACTTTCTGAATTTACCATCGGAAGAGCAGGTACATAAAATCCCAAAAGGTATGAAACCAGTTCAAATATCAGGCAAATGTACCAATGATGAGCGAGACAAATACAACTAATAAAAATCATCATCCAACATCTCGACAAAAATTATTAGAATTAGCTATATCTTTGATGTCATATAGTGTATCAAAATTATAGCTAAGACAAGAGAAAATGATAATAATTATAAACTTGCATTAATGCATATAATCCATGGCAAAACAATTATTTTCCCAAATTAGCATAAAATAATCAAGTACAAGTGGGTTCATGCCGTCAACATACATATTGATAGTCCATCTATTGAGTTTCTTACATTAAGGCAAGAAAAAATAAAATAGTAATAATCCTGAGCATGACAGGAGGGAAACATATATATATATATATATATATATATATATATATATATATTTACAAATAAATACACAACAGTCTATTATAATATATATATATATATATATATATATTCTTTACTACTCAATGACATAATTACTTAAAAAAGATAAAATAATAATGTACTGTTAAAGAGAAAATGCGTCTATGGCTATATCGTGTTCAATACACCGGTTCCCGTCCAATCATCGAAGTTAAGCAACATCAAGCCTGGTCAGTACTTAAATGGGTGACCATTTGGGAATACCAGGTGCTGTAAACATAAGGACCAAGAATGGTCCACCAGTCCTCCAGGGTTGGGCGCAGGGCTAACAACCCTGCCCTGTAAAAAACAGTTTGTTACAGAAACAAAAAAGTTGCTGCCCCATACACCATCTGGGTGTGATGGATAAATGATGATGATGATCAAAGAGCAAATGCATGACAAAAGCTTTCATGATTGGTAGTAAAGTTTTTAATAGTCTCTTTTCTTTATGACTGTGACAGTATATATATATATATATATATATATATATATATCCCTCCTATCATGGTCATGGAAAAAAGAGACTATATATATATATATATATATATATATATATATATATATATAAAACTGTTTTTATTATAGTAGAAAGGATTAGAATGCATGTTTGTTTAAAGCTTTAGCTTTTATTCTTACTATTTGTGTGTTTGTATGTATATATATATATAGTTTATAAAGGAAAACTCAACACGTCATATTAGTTATAAATTATAGTTCATTTCAATGAGCTTAACTAGCTCATATCATCAGACTCTTTTTACAATATTTCCTCCATTTAACATAAAATTTATATATATATGATAGAATAAATATAGAACAAAATAAAAAATGTGTCTTAAACATATTTTACTTTTATTAAATTTTTTCAAAAACCAGTAGACTGGTATGTCGTTTGGGGTTTGATTCTTATTGATTAGATAGTGTCACATGTAATAAAGCATTAAACAATTATCCTAAATATAAGTATGTATATTTAGGAATGCTTGTCTTGTTTATATGTATGTGCGCACAATAATACACATGTCAAGTTTATTAAAACAACAGACGGTTTTTTTAAATATGTGAGAAAACCTTGGATGGGAAAATGTGTGAATGTGTGTGTAGGATAAAACCAAATACATTTTCACTTAAATTTGTAGTGAAATAATGTATATAAGTGTCATAATGTATATAAATGAAAATGTATATAATGTCATAATGTATATAAGTGTCATGTTTCTGACCCAATTTTTTTTTAGAAGTAAATAAATTTGTATGTAATAAATTTTTGCAGTTGAAATCTTTCACTGAATTGATATGTATCTATTATATTACTAATTTTTTATCTATTATTTATTAAAATATCATTTTAAGTAATAGAAAGAAATAAAAATAATATTCATAAATATTGTAACATTTAATTTTTATATATTGGTTGTAATAAATTTATTTGTATGTATTATATTAAACAAGTAGATCCATGCTGTCAAAAATGACTGCAAAAGGTTGCCATTACTTTCAGTGGTAGACTGATTGCCAATTAAAGTTATAGAATCCAATCTGTCCTGTTATTTAACCCATAGCTGAAGGGAAAAGCAACAGATCTATGCCTTTCCAAAGGGAATTTGCACATCAGTGAATGCAATGAATTCAACTGGAATTCATACTCGGCTCTTCAATTTCTAATTCTGAGTCATCTGCTGCACTTCATTCAAAATATATGAATTGCCATCCTAGATCTAATTTGGTTATTTTGGCTAAAAATGAATATTTAACCCATAGCTGGAGGAGAAGCAACAGATTCATGCCTTTCCAAAGGGTATTTGCACATAAGTGAATGCAACGAATTCAACTGGAATTCAAACTCGGCTCTTCAATTTCTAATTCTGAGTCATCTGCTGCACTTCATTCAAAATATATGAATTGCCATCCTAGATCTAATTTGGTTATTTTGGCTAAAAATGAATATTTAACCCATAGCTGGAGGGAGAAGCAACAGATTCATGCCTTTCCAAAGGGTATTTGCACATAAGTGAATGCAACGAATTCAACTGGAATTCAAACTCGGCTCTCCGATTTCTCATTCCAAGTTGATATCCACTGCACCACAAAGACTTCTAAAAACACAATAAATAAACTAAATGTAAAATTACATGCTCAGAAGCTGCAAAATGTCCATAAAAGTTTGATCAGAAAGTCAAAAGGCTGCCTTGTGCTGGTCAATATGAAAAAGGTTGCCATGGCAAATCAAATTTACATGCAGAATGGATTATACACAGGAAAGCATTTCAACCTCACCCACCATATTCACCTGACTTGGCACTCACAGATTATTACCTTTTTTCAATCCTTGAAAAATGCTTTGATGATGAAAATTTTCTCTAACAGAAACCAGATTAAAGAGTTTGTTAAAAACTTTTTCACATCAAAACCCACACATATTTTACTCAAAAAGTCATAAAGAGTTGGGTGATAAGTGACAACAAGTCATTGTAAATAATGGTGAAGATTTTGTAGTAAACCGGAAGTTATTAATTCAGCAATTTAAAACAGAATGACAGATACAGTTCTGTGCATGAGGATCAACGTAAAATCTTTGGGTTAACAAGATTAAAAAGAAAGATACATATATTGACCAATCAGAAAACAGAAAAAAATATGTATATTTGAAAACTGATTCCTTTTGTAAAGTAGTGAATTCTTTAATGTTTATATAAGAAAGATACATATATTGACCAATCAGAAAACAGAAAAAAATATGTATATTTGAAAACTGATTCCTTTTGTAAAGTAGTGAATTCTTTAATGTTTATATAAGAAAGATACATATATTGACCAATCAGAAAACAGAAAAAAATATGTATATTTGAAAACTGATTCCTTTTGTAAAGTAGTGAATTCTTTAATGTTTATATAAGAAAGATACATATAATGACCAATCAGAGAACAGAAAAAAATGTATATTTGAAAATTGATTCCTTCTGTAAAGTAGTGAATTGTTTAATGTTTATATCAGAAAGATACATATATTGACCAATCAGAGAAGAGAAAAAAATGTATATTTGAAAACTGATTCCTTTTGTAAAGTAGTGAATTGTTTAATGTTTATATAAGATAGATACATATATTGACCAATCAGATAAAAGAAAAAATTGTATATTTAAAAACTGATTCTCTTTTGACTTTCAAAGAAGCATAAATACAAGTGATTTTGAGTATCTAGACAAAGGAACCAATTTTGTGCATCCCTCGACCATTTCAGACTGACACTATTGACTTACTCTCACATCCTCTCTCTCTTATGTTTCTTTCTCTTCTTCTTCTTCTGTATTAAGAAGATTCCATAGAGCCAAACACAAAGAAAAAGATACAGAAAATAAATTAAATAAGCAGTTACATCAAAGGTATCAACGACTACAACCCACTCTACTCAGTACACAATTATCATTTAAAATTCAACAAATTAACTTCTAATCTACTTTGTACCACACAAAGATGTGCGTCGTGGTACAGTGGATATCTGCACGGAATGAGAAATCGAGGAGCCGAGTTCAAATTTCAGTCGAATTCATTGCATTCACTTATGCGCAAATACCCTTGGGAATCCATCTCTTCCCTCCAGTTATAGGTTAAATAATAGGATAGATTAGGTTCTATAGACTTGGCTGGCAACCAGTCTACTGCAAAAAGCAATGGCAATCTACTGCAGGATCTTTTGCCCAGTCAGTCATGTCTTGAAAGAGACATGATCGCCCAAAGCATGTATCATGTATGGCACTCAACTGACTGACCACACAAAGAACATTACTAAAGCTTTCTAACCAACCTTGTACCAGACAAACAACAATAATTAACCTTCTCTAATCAATCCTGTACCAGGCATAGGAACATTACTCCTTTTGTAAAGTAGTGAATTGTTTAATCTAATCTCATCTTAACTTATTTAAAAATGGAACTTTGTCTCTGTGTGTGTGTGTGTGTCTGTGTCTGTCCATTACCTATAGACTTCAAAACAGCTGAACCAATTTCCTTGAAAATTTATACAATTGTGTTATAAGCATCTGCGAGTGTTCTTAGCTAGGTTTTGTGTCAAGGTATACCCGATAAATATTGAAAATCAATAATCAAAAGAATCGGGTTATAAAAGGAGTGGTCTGATCTTAATCAAATTTGATACACTCATAAGCAAAGACATAAGAAATGATATTCAGAAGTTTCAAGGTTGCAGTTCTTACAATAGTGCAGAAAATTGATAATATCCCCAATATCAGAAATTGATACCCCTGATATTCTATCGAATCTGATCAAAGACCGATATTCAGCCATCAATATAGCTCATTTTCTCCAATTTTACTCCCTTGGGTACAATAAGTTTTCATGGACTTACTTAGGTTAGTTTATCCTCGGATGACTTATTTGACCCCGATAGTGGAAATTGATGCCCCGATATCCTACTGGGTCTGATTGAAATCAGTTTTTCAGCCCTTTTATTTTATTTTTTTGCATCAGGTTTGGCTCTAAGTAGATATAATTTTAGTTATTAGTCTCAACCATGATACCATTTACTCAGAAGATTTATTTAGTTTTCAAAATTCAGTTTACAACGAAAAAAATTTATTTGATATCGATATCAGGAAATCCAAATTTGACTCACATCCATTTATTTTTCTTTCAGTCTGTGGTTTCATTTTAACTGGAAACAACTATTGCTTTTAGTCTTTCATGCCAACATCCAAAGAGTCTGAGCTCCAGGACCATGAATAAGTTTAAAGCTTTCATTACACCCAAGCAATTCTATACTGCTAATGTTTATATAAAAATGTATTTTAATACAACATCTTTATTGCATGTTCTTATTGATTGTTTCTCACAATTTATGGCATTTCTTATGATGGACTGAACTAAACAAGGCCAAACTAAATGAAATCCAAACCACAAGTAAACATACTTGGTCCACTATATTCTAATCAAATCTTATTGATTGCAGAATAAATTTCATAAACAACAAATTATTTATGCATTTATGGCTCAACCTTTTATATATGAAATTAATTTTTATGCTGTTCAAGTTGACGTGCATACATAATTGAATAGAATGTAATTGTTTTTTTTTCTGAAAGAATAAAGGAAGTGATAAAAGGAAAACAAATTACGAATGAAGCAACCTAATAGGTACGTTTTAAGGAATTAATGAATTTATTTAATCTGATATTTCTCATTAGTAAAAACATATTTGGTGAGTACATGCATTTGTGCAAACATCCTGGATTTTTAATTTTTTTTGTTTATTAGTTTTTTACAGTGAAATTAATTAAGCTTTGCCTTGTCAAATTAACTGAGCCTCACTTTGTCTTTTCATAAACTAATTTGTAAGACATATGTGGCTGAAAAGTGGTTTTTTTTATGGAAAAGAGAAATATATATTTAATTTCTGTAGAGAGGCGCATTGTTTTAACTGGCAAAGTTTAAAAAAAACAACTGTTCGTCTTTTTTTTAAACGATACAAGTATGAATAAAGATAAAAGAAAACCTCTGACAGACTTTTATACACTAAAATTTTGCTTTATATATATATATATATATATATATATAATATTAACAATAACAACAACAATACCAATAGTAAAACTAGTATTAATCAAGCTATAATTTAAATCGTCTTTTATAACCCACCAAGAACAAACTCGGAGAGAAAAAAAGGGGGAAGCAAAAAAAGAAACAAACAAAGTACATGAACAAAAAGTCAAGCACTTGTAAGAAAGAAAAAACCCCAAGATAAAAATCCTAACACTAAAGTGCTCAATACCAAAGTAGAGTAACCAAAGACAGAAACAATTTCCCTGATAAGCCGTTAGGCGAAACCATGGTCAGTTGTTGGCTCTTGCTTAGATTTCTGTCTTTATATTTATATATATATATATATATATATATATATATATATATATATTATATATATAGGCTAAATAGTGCTCAATACCAGCAATAGAGCATATGTAAATATAAAAGAGAACATTGAAGTCAACACTCGGGGGCAACAGATTGTTTCATGCTAAGCACAATCGTCAGGCCACATATGTTGGGTTTTTCCTCACCTATTTATATATACAGGTCAGTGGTGATACCTTATATATATATATAAAATAAAAATCTATATATATATATATATATATATATATATATATATATATATGTAAAAATTTTACTGTCCAATAATTCCACAATCGTGTGTGTGTGTATGAATTAGAATCAAATATGGATTGGAATTCAACAGAGTGATACGATAAGAAACAAGTAGTAATGTTTATTACTCTAATTTAAATAAATGTGAAAAATTTTAAATCTTCAAACATTTCCTACTTTTTTTACAAAAAAATCACTCACAAAAATATCAAATTACACCAAATTTCAAATGATATGAAAAATTTGGGAAGCAGCAACAGAAAAACAGAAACCTTGAAGAATGGTATAAATGCTTTCCAACTCCTAATAGAACATTAAAAAAAGATGATAACACTCCCTCGTCAATACCTAATATTTGCCATGGAGGCAATCATTTGAAAAGTAATTGTTTTTTTAAGAACAAAAAATGCTACAAATGTGAAGAGGTAGGACAAAAAAGTACTTCGTGGAAATACAAAAAATGGAAGAAAAATAAAACTTATGTGAACATGGTAAATACATGGTATAAGTAAAAAAAAATAGAGAAAAAATTGACAAGACTTTGAACATGCCTTTAACAGAGTTAGAAACATAGTCAAAGAAGAAATTTGTTTCTGCAAAAATTAATAATGTAAAAATTAAAATACAACTAGATATAGGATCTTATATCACCACCATAAATGAACAGATATGGAGAAAAAAAGAATAAATCCAGTTCATTAATATCTAAAAAATATTGCTCATGGGGTTTCATGAAAAAAATTGAACTTTATGGGTGAATTCACCTGTAAAGTTTGTACTAAAAAAAATATAGCTAATTTGTTTGGAACAGATTGGATTGCATTATTTGATCTTTGGGACCTCCTAATTAAATCTTTCTGCAACAAAATTAATATTGTTACCTTCATTCTTAATACAGTAGCTGAAAAATTAAGAATGAATTAAAAAGGAGTTTTCCAGAAATCTTCTCAGAAGGTCTAGGGAAATGTAGAAAATCAAAAGCTAAATTTGAAGCAAAAGGGAATATAACATAAATATTTAAGGCAAAAAGAAGTGTACCATTTGCTACTTTAGAACCAATTATTAAAGAATTAAAAAAACTAGAGAAATGAGGAGCAATATAAAAAAAGAAGACTATTCAGAGTGGGCATCACCAAGAGTTTACATTAAAAAAAAAAATAAAATCCGCCTGTTTGCTGATTCTTCAATGGGGCAAAATGAAAGTTTGAAACAATATAAACTACCCTTTACCAAGTCCAGAGCAAATTTTTTCTAAATTGGACTTATCAGACACTTAGCAAAGTAAACAAAGAGTGCTTAAAACCATTAACACTCATAGGAGACTATACAAATTTAACTGGATCCCATTTGGTATAAAATTGTCACCAAGCATATTCCAACAGATCATGAATACAATGCTTGCCAGTTTGGATTGTGCACAAGCATATTTAAATGATGTACTTGTTAAAAGTGAGACTCTAAATCAACAGACAGAACCAAGGCTATAGAACTCGATGTGTTCTGTTATTTAACCCATAGCTGGAGGAAGAAGAGATGGATTAATACTTTTCCTGAGAGTATTTGTGCATAATGCAACAAATTTAACCAGAACTTAAACTTGGCCCTCCGATTTCTCCTTCCAAACCAATATTCATTGCACCAAAATGCACATCCTCTAGTAGCACACTTAAATTATGAGAAGTGGGTTGACAACTTTTCAGCATTTTCTCATATAAGTTTATTTCAAAAAATTTTCCACATAGATCTTTTTAAACAGTATGAATAATTGGCAGGACAATCAGTCAGTTAAGTGCAATACATTATACACACTTAGGAGATCATGTCTGAAAAGAGACATGACTGACTGGACAAAAGATTTTCTTGCGGTTGGTTGCCATTACTTTCTGTGGTAAACTGTTTGCCAACCAAGGCAACAGAACCCAATCAGTCTTGCTATTTAACCCACAACAGGAGGGAGAAGAGATGAATTAATACCTTTCACAAAAAGTGAGAAAATGAATGAAGTTCAGATGCCAAGTCAGGAATGATGTCATTACAGATATTTCTTTGGATTTTGTCAAGAATATCGAGACAAATATTAGAAGCACTGAACCAAATATGGCAACAGTATTTAATGTGGGGATGAATTTTGACCAATAGCAAGGATTTTAGTCAATGAATACCAAATATTTATTGCATGAAAAGAGTTAATCTCATGATTACCTTGAGGACAATAAGTTAATCACTCTATTGTGATATATTTAATCTTCATGGGGTGCATTGATCATAATCCTATCCATGAATTTAAGATGATTATTTATCTATGTTAGGGATCACCACTTTTTTAAATGTAAGAATGGACTCACCTGATGTGCACATATAATTCTATACAGAGAATGGCAGTAGTAGTAGAGTTGTACAGTCGCTTAGTTGGTCAGTAAGTTGGTGCATAATAAGTTGGAGTTGTTCGGATATAGGCTCATTACCCGGGCATACTTTTTCACTACAACACTACAAGACTGTATATATTGATTCTACTAATAGTATTCCAAGTATTCCTGAAATGACTAACCTGTGTTCCAGTTTGTATATTTTTGTTCAATGTAACTTACATTTTCTATCTCTATATCTGTTTTTGTTATTTATTATTTTGTGTGGTTTCTTAAATGGAATCCACAACAATCTAAATTTTAGCTGATTAAAAATTGTATATTTTCTCTCTGTTAAATGCCTAGTAAAATAATAAGTCTGATGCTAGACAATCTTTCTACTTCTCTCCAGTTGATTTTGTGAAGGCATGGTTACAAAGATTTTAAAAGAATGTAAAAGTATACCAAATATTTGCTTCAAGAAACTTTAGAACCTAAAATATGAGAAGAAATATAAATGAACAGAGAGTCGTTAGAAACTGCTGAAAATTGAAGTTTGAAACAAATTAAGTTAAAAGTAATTAACAAAAAAAAAAATAAATAAAATCATATAAAAACAGAACTCTCAATTTCTAGTTATGTCATTTAAAAAAAAAAAAACCCTTTAAATAATTGGTGATGGAAATGTAAGTCTAGCACAAAAACTTTGACATATGAAAATAACATGAAACTATTCAGGGGAAAACATAAAACATTACAAAAACATGAGACTACATTCTAACTTCAAAAAAAAATAAAAGGAAAGGTTTTAAGTCTATAATTGCAAATTAACAGGACTAAAAGCCCAATTTTATTTCTAATTAGTGTTGAGCGAATTTTTTTAATTAGTATCTGCACAAATGTGTACGTGTAGAAGATCATCTAATATATAGCAAGTAAATTAGCTTATCATAGAGACCCAATCTGCAAACTCATTGTAAGTACATTCACATTCCTCCTTTATTTACTGTGAACTTACATGTACAGATAAAAAAAAATATATATTTATTTTTTTCAAGAGAAAATTGCTTCAAGTTGCCCTCAATATCTGCTGGCTTCACAAGATTTACAACATAATATAAAGACAGACCCATCAGTAGAAGTAAATTCACCTTCTGAAAATATTTAATAAGATTTACTAAAGAAACCTCAGTGAGAAAAGGTTCTGGAACTATGCTTCAGGCTATGCAACAAGAAAATGCGTTGTCCAGAATTTTCATGGCTTAGGACAATTAAAGCTGACCTAGCAGCCATAAACGTCTTCATTGACATTACAAATCCAGCCTGTTGCCTTCAATGAGAGAACTGAGGAATAAGCCAAATGGAAGTTTTTTGGAATACAGAGAAAATAGAAATAGTAAAGTATGTCCTTGTCTTAAAAGTGTGAACTGGTAAACACCAGAAAAGAATGCATCAACAATACTAGTTGCAAATATTTGCAAATGTTCCTTTTCCTCTTTTTTCTAAGTAACTGTGACAAGAAATATTTATTCTCACATTAATACTTCTCCCATTATGAGCATGATTATATTCATGACATAATAACACCATAATTTATAGACAGGCCAGAATGGTATGGCTAAAAGGAAAAAGAATGACAAACATTATTTGTTCTCACAGAGACTTTCATAATACTAACATCCACAAAACTTATATATATATATATACACACACACACACACACACATGTGTCTCATGTGGAGAATGATATATCACATATATTTACACAGCAGAGCAGAGTGTAAGGAGAAACAAAAACAAAGAGTTTTATATATAATATTGAGATGTACCTGGAGAAACTATTTTTAGGACTCCAGATTCAAAAGGGGCAGATTCATCTTGCTGTATCCCGGGGGTGGGGGATAAACAGAGAAAGAATAGTGCAAGAAATAACTCTTAACACTGAGGATATATAAATAGAGATTTATTATACCTCAGTACAATAAACCAAATACAAGTACACCAATGAACAGTTAACACGAATAACAATCAAGAAGGCAATGTCTCTGTATAGGACGTATGCGTCCGTCTTGAGAAGAAGGATTCTATCTAGTGATGTCTAACTCTTGTATAAGGCTGATGGCTCTCGACTAAAATCGATCACTCTCATTTAATTACGAATGCTCTCAATCACTCCCATGTAATGACAAAGACTCTTGTATAGTCAGGAACACACTGTAGTTCGTTCTAGTCCCTGTCTTTTATAACCCGGGCCATACCCATTACTGGGTAAGACAGGAAATTCCTCCACAACAATCTATGTCCCAGGAAAGGACATATCCCACAAATGAGAAACAGTGAGTATTAGGTTTTCACAAGCTGGTTTTCATTCTACATCTTGGAAAGATATATTCCCAAAGAAAAATGACACCAAGCTCTTCTAAGCTGTTGGGAGACGCATTTAGCCTTGGCCCAGGCTAAAGATAGCAACCTTCTCATTTTAGATGTTGAATACAAACTGAATAATGACTAGTGCCTTCATCACTGTATAAAGTGACATCATTAAGTGGCCGTCATGTGACCCACATGACTTTTTGCCACTAAAGGGAGATAAGCACCTTCAGTATCCTTACATAACAAATGTCAGTACCAATGATCACTAAAAGAATAAACCCCAAATATAATCAATATTCTTATATTAATTTCATGTCATGTATAAAACTACAAGTTGTGTATAATGTATTATAATTAAACTATCGCCCAGTTCACACTCCACCCACATCTATTGAACAGGTGAAGAGGCTCATCCCTTATTTCCTGTTTAGGATGCGGTTTCCGGTTCTCTCTTTTCTAATCTTCTTCTCACTTCGTTTTTTTTTTTCTCAATTGGAGTAGATCAACTAAACTATCACCCGGTTCACACTCCACCCACATCTATTGAACAGGTGAAGAGGTTCATCCCTTGTTTCCTGTTTTCTCTTTTCTTATCTTCTCACTCTTATGTAGCCCCCTGCACATCAAGTGGCGTTACCGCCTCGCTTAAGGTGATATGATTAAAAAAAAAAAATTATTGTCAGTTCATGACTTTTACAGATAACTATTCCCAATTTTGATGGTCCGATATTTTAACAGTTGAAAAGTTCAACCTTCTAATGAGCTACATTGCTTAGTTCTTCTAATTCAACCCTTTACAGCTAAAAGCCACCATGTCACATAGACGGTCAATTCCTCCTCATTCTCTTCATATCCCATTATCTACTGCTGGTAAATTTAATGTTTTGTCATGAAAGTTCTCCAATGAATTCATTCCCTTCTCTCAATTCTATGCATCCTGTCAGTGAGAACGTCTTTTGTTCTATAATTTTGTCTTATTCTTTTATGCAGTTCTGACTTACTGAACTTTTCGTAACTGGATTGGTTCCAGAACAAAATCATGAAACCAGAAAAAGCTATGGAAACATGCTTGTCTGAAAATTGTCAGTGAACTTGCACATTATCCAATAAGTCAGATGTTTTTTTACAACCGATTAATAACAGTAAAAAATGGAGTCTAATTGAATTTGGAATCCAGCTAAATCTTTTTTTATGATTAAGATAAAGAAAGCAAGTTACAGAATGCAAAAATCCCCATAAAAATCTGATAAATTTATTTTTAAGAACATTAAACTGAATGAGTGTGATTTGGTTTAGCCAATAATCAGATGGTTGGTCCACTGAGAAGGATTCGACTCTCCATGTGTTGCACTGGAATAAGAGTTCATTGGAAAACATGGCTTGTTTAAAAGAAAAGATGGGAAAAATAGCAAATAGCAAGAACAATGAACAGAAAAGACAAATTGTTTTCATAAAATCTTTTTCTATATATTTCTGTCTTGTAAATAATTTGAAAACAGAAGACAAAAGATAATAATAGATGTATATATATATATATATATATATATATATATATATATCAACAAACCAAAGTATAGATAAAACTTATGCTTGTGACCCCTACCAACATAAAGCCTGCCCACAAAATGCACTTAATTAATCAAAGAAAATAAAAAACCTAAAAGCTATAATCAAATGAATCAAAAAAAAAAAAAAAAGAGGAAAAGGAGAAGAAAGGAAAAAGAAAAAAAGAGAGAAAAGAAATGGCAGACACAAAGACAGAGACCTCCTCATGGAATTATAAAAAGTGCTCAATGTCAACCAATGAAAACAAAACAAATTAGACAAAAAACTGAATGTGTGGTCCTCAGTAAGAAGAGGAACAAAAAATGCTAACTACTGGCTGGGGATATTAAAATCAAGCAAGTACAGACATTTAAATACCTGGGAAGTGTTCTAACATAAGACAGAAAGTGTGACAGTGAAATCCAAAGCATATTCCCAAAGCTAAATATAGTGTTGTGAGACAGGAAATTTTTTTGGAAACAAAGAGTACTGAATTGTTAATTGATATTTGTCCTTCAATATGGCAGTAATTGCTGGACAATCTTATTAAAGATGAAGAAGAGACTTGAAGCACCTGAAATGTAGTTCTACAGATGAATGCTACAAATATCATGGGCCGTACATGTTAGTAACAACAAGTTTTAAAGAGGAGAGAAACAAGAAGGAAACTGATATTTAACATCAGGAAAAGACAGCTGAAGTTTTTAAGACATGTAATGAGGAAAGAGGGCTGGAGAATCTGTTACTCACAGGAAAGATAGAGAGAAAGAGAGACAGGGGAAAGCAATGTATGACATACTTGAAAAGCTTGAGTAAATTGATGGCAGAGCAGGGTTTAGGAGGTGTAACAAAAGGAAGGGTGTTAAGAATTACAAGAGGCAAGGAGATATGGAAGACCATGATCACCTATGTTCTGATAGAACACAACACATAGAAGAACCAGGGACATCAATAAAAAAAAAGAGAAAGAGAGACTCAGTTCAAATTACTACTTAAGTTTATGCAAACACAATCATCAGACAATTTTATATATATACATTTAAAAAAACAGAATGCCCACCACTTACTTGCTACCTAAGTCTTGACAACGCAAGTCTCTTCAAGCAAAAAACTTTTGTCTCAACAAAGCAATAGAAAGTCAGGTCATGATGGATAGGATAAATTTTATTGTAAGGGTAAAGGAGGGTAGAAACATGAAATGACTTGAGACCAAGACGTTCTTAATGTCAGTGATGAAATGAATTGAATGATACATATGTAACATTTAGCAAGTCTCAAAAGTCATCGTAAAACTATTACTGGATTTTCTTTAAGTTATTTTACACTTGAAGGAGTGAACAAGAGACACAGATGGCAAACTGTTATGGTGAAACACATCTATTCCTCAGATAATGGACTCTCCCTCCTATATTAATAAGAGTTAACAGGAAGTTTACTCGAGAAGTTCTTGGGAAGTTCATAGGAGTTCTTAGAAATTCTAGTGAGTTATTTCGAGAACTATTAGTTAGTTCCAGTTTGGACATAGTAGAACTACTAGGCAGTTGATATTAGTTAGCAGTTAGCCGAATACTAAGGAGTCAGCTTTTCAGTGGAAGATTACAAAGTTCCTAACATTTAGGATGCGTTAAGTTGATTAGCAACCAAAATAGCACAATTATAACTTTCAGTGCAAAAACTACTCCACAACACAAAGTCTTTTTTTTTTTAAATATACACTGTACGTCAAACATATGTAGTCGTCTTAATAAGTGATCTATCTGTTAAGCCAAAACAAATTAATTATCAGAAAATGGGAAAATCAATCAATTTATGTTAGTAAATAGATTACAGAAGTCTAGTTATTTTATATTAAGAAAAATTAACTATATTTTAGGGTATGTTTTATGTGGCGCAGTGGATATTGGCTCGGAATGAAAAATAGGAGAGCTGAGTTCGAATTCCAGTTGAATTCATTGCATTCACTTATGTGCAAATACACTTTGGAAAGGAATTAATCCATCTCTTCCTTTCAGTTATGGGTTAAACAACAGGACAGATTGGATTCTATAGCAACTAGTCTACCGCAGAAAGCAATGGCAACCTACTGCAGGATAATCTTCTGCCCAGTCAGTCATGTCTCTTTCGAGACATGATCGCCCAAGTGTGTTTCACGCATGGCACTTGACTGTTTAGATGATAATGACAAATGGAATTACTTTGCTACATTTATTGACTAAGTTCTGTAAAAGGAGGAGACCTTGTTGCCAGTCTGGAGGGGGCACCAGTGACTACTAAGATATACTTTTTATATATATATATATATATATATATATATATATATATATATATTTTATGTGTGTGTGCAGGATTGCCATTTAGGTCCCACCCTTTTACCACTGAAATAGTTAAATGTAACTGCTACTGCTACTCAAACACTCTTTTTTCTTGCACTTCCCACCTGTGGAACTCCCTTTCATTTCCTTAACTTCCCTGATAACTACAATCTCCGAAAACTTAAAATGCAACATCAATTGCCATCTTCTATCTTCTTGAATCCTGTTCATCTTTTATTCTTTCTTCAATTCCCTCTCTACCCAGTCTTTTCTCTCACTCTAACATCTTGCACACAAGTGGTGATCCCGCCTTGCTTGGGTTGAAATAATAAATAAAATCCCAAAAAACAAAAGGTGCTGATCCGCTTGGCCGAGAGGTCTAGGCGACAGTCATTAGATTGTAAATACAGCATACATGGTTTCGATCCCCCGTTCACAAACCTGTAATATTTAAGGATGCGCATTGTGGTGCAGTGGATATCGGCTCGGAACGAGAAATCGGGGAGCCGAGTTCGAATTCCAGTTGAATTCATTGCATTCACTTGCACGCAAATACCCCTGGGAAAGGTATTAATCTGTCTCTTCCTTCCAGTTATGGGTTAAATAATAGGACAGATTGGGTTCTATAGCCTTGGTCAGCAACCAGTCTACCACAGAAAGCAATGGCAACCTACTGCGGGATAATCTTCTGCCCAGTCAATCTAGTCTCTTTCGAGACATGATCGCCCAAGCGTATTTCGCGTATGGCACTTAACTGACTGACAGTTCTATAGAAGTAACCTTCATCATTCCTTCAATGGACTTAATCTTGTAGTGAATATTAATCACACAAATTGAACATTGAAACTTGAAGCACAAAATTAAGCTTGTAAGGTAAAAACAAAGATTAAGCATGAGATAAACATGCTGAGTTTTGAAAAGGATGTGAAATATATATAGATAAAAATACTGATAAATGACGACAATATCAACTTAATACATAGTATTTTTTTTTTTTAATCATATCACCCCAAGCAAGGTGGTAATGCCACTGATGTGCAGGGGGCTACATAGGTGTGAAAAGATTGGAAAAGAGAAAACCGGAAACCGCATCCTAAACAGGAAACAAGGGATAAGCCTCTTCACCTGTTCAATAGACGTGGGTGGAGTGTGAACCGGGCGATAATTTAGTCTATCTACTCCAATTGAGAAAAAAAAAAATGTGAGAAGATTGGAAAAGAGAAAACTGGAAACTGCATCCTAAACAGGAAACAAGGGATAAGCCTCTTCACCTCTTCAATAGACGTGGATGTGGATGGAGTGTGAACCGGGTGATAATTTAGTCTATCTATTCCAATTGAGAAAAAAAAAAACGTGAGAAGATTGGAAAAGAGAAAACCGGAAACAAGGGATGAGCCTCTTCATATGTTTAATAGACATGGGTGGAGTGTGAACCGGGCAATAGATAGATCTATCTACTCCAATTGAAAAAAAAAAAAGTGAGAAGATTGGAAAAGAGAAAGCCGGAAAACTACATCCTAAACAGGGAACAAGGTATGAGCCTCTTAAACTGTTCAATAGACGTGAGTGGAGTGTGAACCGGGCGATAGTTTAGTCTATCTACGCCAAGTTTGATTAGGTAAGAAAATAATTTATTGAGAAGAAAATGCACTGAAAGTGTACTAATCTCAGAATTTTCCTTGGTCGACGTCAGACCAGGCTCATACACAATATCACTGATCATCACTAAAGCAATAGCAGCATAGTAGTACATGAAATAGAAGAAAGAAAAAAAAGATTTACTAGGTGTGGGCTAATTAAAATCCAGCAAACATTAACAAATCAATAAAAGGGATAAAAAAAGAACCTTCTGGCCAAGCCTCTGATAAGGTTATTTATTACAAGCTCCAATGCACTTTCCTTACAAATGGGTTTATCTTTCATTCCAACCTGAAGACACTTTCTATAAAGCCACAAAATGCATTGTCTGAATAGCTTTCCTGCTTTGTCTCATGATGTCCACTTTTGTTTAGTCTACATCCTAACAGCTATAAATGTAGAATCTAATTTTAAATTTTCTTTTTTTTTAATCATATTCTCACCCATCTATCACCCTCCTTCTGACATTTCCTATATCTAACCTCTCTTTCTCTTCACCTTCCCCGAAGTAACCCCCTGGGCAATAGTGGCAGTAGAATGCCTTGCTTGGGGTGAAATGATTAAAAAAAAAAAAAATGGGAATACAGGTGTGATGACAGGATGGGAATACAGGTGTGATGACAGGATGGGAATACAGGTGTGATGACAGTTGCAAAGGTGGAGAGAAAAGAGAAGATATACAGGGTGTTGTAGAAAGAACTAGAGTCAAGTGGTTAAGAGATGGGTATTGACATGGCATTTAAATTCCTGGAGGTTGTAGCCATTAGAAAAGCAAGAATGTGGAAGCGAGTTCCACAGGCGGGAAGTGCAAGAAAAGAAGCTGCTGGAGTAGAATTGTTGTCTGCATTTGGTTGATCTAACTGTAAATGGTGGGACCCAGTTGCCAGTCAGGTTGCATGAGTAAACACTTGTTGCAGGGGCACCAGTGACTTAAGTTTTTGGAGCAGAAGCCATGAAAATATTCATAGAACAGACAGAAAGAAGCCACATCCTGTTGGTAGGAAAGTGGCTGGAGTCGAGCCGCCAAGTTGGTACCTATCACATTACTGATTCTCCTTTGGAGCCTGTCAAGAACACTGAGATAAACAGTGAGTGTGCTTGACCATATAATATGTCAAGCTATGAAATAATAATTCTGTATGTGTGTCTGTGGACAGAAAAATGATTAAGAACATACTGAGATTGATAGTTAAAATTGAAGAATGTCTAGATGTTTTTTTTAGTTTTTTTTTAATCATGTCACCCCAAGCAAGGCATTCCACTGCCACTATAGCGCAGGGGGTTACACAGGGCGATAGACGAGTTAGGATGTACATAGAGGGAGAGTTGGAGAGAATGGGAGGGTTAGTGTGTTAGGAGGTGTCTATTGACCTTACATTTAAACTCCTGCAGGTTATAGCCGTTGGGGAAGCAAGCATGCGGAAGGGAATTCCATAGGCGGGAAGTGCGAGAAAAGAAACTGTTGGAGTAGAAATTGCGGTTACATTTCATCGGTTTCACTGAAAAAGAGTGGGACCTAGTTGCCAATCTAGTATCTCATGCAAACTCACACCTAGGGGGCATCAGAGATTTAATTTCATCAGAGCAGAAGCCATGAAAGTATTTATAGAAGAGGTACAGGGAAGCTACATCACACTGGTGGGAGAGTGACTGCAGGCGGTCAGCTAAGTCAGTATCAATCACGTTACAGATTCTTCACTGTATTTTGTCAAGAAGCTCAAGGAGAATAGTAGGGGCACCTGACCAGATGTGGCAACAGTATTCAAAACATGGGCGGATGGTAGATTTGTATAGGTGCAGGATAGATTCAGGCAGAAAGAATTTCCGGGTCCTGCACAGAGAGCCAACTTTCATGGCAGCAGATTTAGCAATGGATTCGACGTAGTCATTCCACTTGAGGTCTGTTGAGAGTGTCGGGCCAAGCAGGCATAGTGTTTTACTCTCTTGGAGGCATGCCTGTTCCATGTTAATGGGAGGGAGGTGCGGTCGTCTGTGGTGGTTAATTGACAGCAGCTTCGTTTTGGAAGAATTGAATTTTACGAGCCATTTCTTACCCCAATCCACCATGGACTGGAGGTCCTTTTCAAGCTCAGCTGCGAGGTTCAAAGAAAATATAGTTATATGTAGAAACAGAATCTTCTAATAGCTGAACAAAAGCATCTCAATTTTTTAAATTCTTTTTCACTAATATAATAATTTAATATAATCCAAATTCCAAATAAAATTATAGCCTTTATTGATTTTGAGCCACAGTGGAATTTTCCAAGATAAACATTTTGTTTCTGTAGTGAGTGAGGCATGTCTAATCTTCTACAGCCATTGGTTATGTTTTTCAATATTTCCCAAACAACAACAGCCTTTTGTCTAACTTGATAAAATGATTGTAAAATTCTGAATCATAATTTTTTATAATATCTAAACTCTTGTTGTTATTGAGAGAGTTTAACCTGCATCAGACACCCTGCATTTATAGCCTTGTGTCATACTAAACTAAGCTTAGTAAGTATATTTGTTTTATATCATGTAATAGGATAATAGATAGTAAGGTTATCTAAAAAAACTTTAAACTTTATACAGTACTTTCTCAGTTATGTGGAATATGATTATCTGTGTGTGAAATAAAGAGGAAAAATTTAAATTCCCTGCACATTTTTTCATTATCTCAATTAAACCAATTCTAATATTTCTTCTCAAACAAGCATTTTGGGAATTTAGATCAATAAATAATAAAAATACTAATAAAATTAGTCCAATTAATTCTTTGAATTATCACAGTTTGGTGATGTCAGTCATTATGGCTGAAGTATATTGTAGCCAGCAACATATGAACCATACTCCAATAGAAAATGAAACTGATGCATCTTTTTCATGAAAAATGAACTAGACAGTGTTTGAAAATATTTGAAGGCATAAATATTAAATACTAGCAGTATAGCCCAGCGTTGCTCGGGTGTAATGAAAGCTTTGAAATTAATACATGGTCTTGGAGCTCAGACTTTTTGGACGTTGGCACGAAAGACTAAAAAGCAATAGTTGTTTCCAGTTAAAGCAAAACCGTAGACTGAAAGAAAAATGCATGCATGTAAATCAAATTTTGATTTCCTGGTATCGATGTCAAATAAGTTTTTTTCATCATAAACTGAATTTTGAAGGCTAAATAAGTCCTCTGAGTAAATGGTATCATGGCTGAGACTAAGAACTACAATTATATCTACTTAGAGCCAAATCTGAAGCAAAAATTAAAATAAAAGAGCTGAAAAAATACAGACATTCAGGCAGATAAAGAAACAGACACACAAACATCTTACCTTTTATATATATTATCGATTTTCTGCACTATTGTAAGAACTGCAACCTTGAAACTTCTGAATATCATTTCTTATGTCTTTGTCTATGAGTGTATCAAATTTGATTAAAATCTGACCACTCCTTCTATAACCCGATTTTTTCAATTATCGATATTTATCGGGGGTACCTCCACACATAACCTAGCTAAGAACGCTCGCAGACACTAATAGTACAACTATGTAAATTTTCAAGAAAATCAGTTCAGCCATTTTGGAGTCGATAGGTAATGGACACACACACGCACACAAAGTTCTATTTATAACTAAGTTCAGATTTAGATCTTTCAGAAAATGACTTTCTTCTTCATTATTTTTCAAACTGCTATTCACTCATCTAAATTTAAAATTATCTAAACATATTTTTGCAGCCCCTATCCCAAGATGTCTGGGTGATGAATTATTCTAATATATTTAATCCACATCTTCAATGCTTGAAATCATTTCTGAAGGTGCTAACAATTACCAAATAAATAAAAATATATTCATTGTTTTGCTTGAATCATTACAATTAAGTATTGAGTTCGATCCTCACTGGGTGCCCCAAACTTTCAACCTTGTGCCACATCTAATCTGTGGTTAGAAAATCACATTTTTATGAAAAGAAATATTTATCAAAACCCCTTTCAAAAACATAAATATAAACCTTAAAAGTCTTAATAAATGGCCAATTGTATATGAATTTGAGTTTTGTTTAATGGCATATCAACCTCAGTGCATTATTTTATGCCAAAAAGGTAGGATTTTAAGGTATTTTTTTAATGTTTGATTATAGTGAGAAGGTTGATTTAGTCAATTTTTGATGAAAATGTTTTTTTAATTTTTAGAAAACTGAAGATGTCTTCTAGTTTTGTATTCAATAATAATGGTGATAATTTTATTCCTTCAAAAATGGATTATTGCAATAAGTTTTTTCTTTAAAAATGTGTTATGGTAATAATTTTTTTTCCTTTAAAAATGTATTGTTGGTCATAATTTTACTTCAAAAATGTATCTTTTACTATAAAAGTCTATTTATATGTATATATTTCTATTAAGTCTATTTTTATACTTTCATAGTGTTTTGACCTCAGTTTGGGGGTTAACCATTTGCCCATAGCAGGGACCCTAACAGGTGCTTCCACTATGGGTCAGCAATTAAGAGGTGGTTCCATGTTTCTCACAACCTCCCAATCAGAGGCCTTGCTGTCAGATGCATTAGCTATCAGGGAAGCAAGTATATGGGAAGGAGTTCCACAGGCAGGACATGTGGGAAAATTAACTGATAGAGTAGAAATAGCAGCTACATTTGACTGTTTTGACAGTAAAAAGGTGGGACTAAATTGCCAGTCTAGTAGTTCAAGTAAATTCATGTAGAGAAGGCTACAAGGGTTAGAAGCTCATTGATATTTCTAAGATAACTCTAAGACGGTAGATTTATTTTGGAGGCATTAAAATTTACTAGCCATTTCTTGATCCACTTTACAACAAATTATAGGCCGTGTTTGAAATCAAATGCCAGTTATATTTTATTAGATCTCTCAGACTTCCTGTTACAACAAAAGTAAATTGTTGTGTCCGATTCCTCTCCTTGTCAGTCAATTAAGTGCCATATGTGATACACGCTTGGGCAATCATGTCTCAAAAGAGACATGACTGACTGGGCAGAAGATTATCCTACAGTAGGTTGCCATTGCTTTCTGCAGTAGACTGATTGCCGACCAAGGCTATAGAACCCAATCTGTCCTGTTATTTAACCCATAACTGGAGGGAAGAGATTGATTCATACCTTTCTCAAGGGTATTTGTGCATAAGTTAATGCAAGGAATTCAACTAGAATTCAAACTCGGCTATCTGATTTCTCGTTCCAAGCCGATATCCACTGCACCACAACGCACATCCTTGTATCACTCATAAAATGACTCTTTTAGACTATAAAGCCCTAAATTATAAGAAACTGCAATGACATTGGCATTTTGTAAAACAGAATGAAATCCCCAACCTTCACTCTTGCTTTAAGACCCCCATCAGCCTATAAAATTTAACAGGCTCAAATCTGGCTTTGATTAAAGAATCTATGGTTAAGATATTTTGCATGCTTAATTTTCTATATCCTTGAGCTTCAAATGAGATACTAACAATTTTTTGTTATTTTTTTTATCAAATTTCTGCCTTGATTCATGCAGGGCTATTCATTTTGCACAGGATGTTAAAGTCAATAAATCAAATATGGCATTTGTTAGCCGTTTGGAATTCGAATTTAAATATTATTTGAAAAAGTAAGACTATATTAAATATATTCTTTGAATAATATTAGAGAAATTGTGAAATTTTAGATAGATTCTATATTTTTGCTTTCCTGGCAGCTACAACCTCCAGGAATTTAAATGCAATATCAATACTCATCTTTTAACCACTTGACTTTAGTTCTTTCACAACCCTGTATATCCTTTCCTTTCTCTCCACCTTTGAAATTGTCATCACACCTGTATTCCCATCCTTCTCTTCACTCTCTTCTATTTAATCTTTTTACTCTTATGTAGCCCCCTGCACATCAGTGGCATTACCGCCTTGCTTGGGATGATATGATTAAAAACAAAAAATCTCTGCATAGGGATTAATTTACTATAAATTAGCTTATATAAAATTTTAAAAAATTAGCTTATATAAAATTACCCCCCCAAATAAAACAACAAATTATTCGTTAATCTAAAGTGCTTAATCTATAGTATATTGGAGTAGATAGATCTATCGCCCGGTTCACACTCCACCCACGTTTATTGAACAGGTTAAGAGGCTCATCCCTTGTTCCCTGTTTATTTCCAATCTTCTCACTTTTTTTTTTTTTCAATTGGAGTAGATAGATCTATCTATCACCCGGTTCACACTCCACCCACGTCTATTGAACAGGTCAAGAGGCTCATCCCTTGTTCCCTGTTTAGGATGTGGTTTCTGGCTTTTTCTTTTCCAATCTTCTCACTATGACGTAGCCCCCTGCACATCAGTGGCATTACCGCCTTGCTCGGGGTGATATGATTAAAAAAAAAATACATAAAGAAAAGTTTGTTATTTCTGGTCACAATGACTATCATACAACTCCAAGACATTAACGTATTAACGTCTGTTGGTTTGACCTAATCAAGCTCATATTACCAAATGTAACTGAAGATAAAAATAAACCATTTTAAAAATTTTTGAACCTTACAAAGAACATTTATCGAAATGAAAAAAATTCCAAAATGCTTTCACAAGAAAAATAGGTAAAATATTTCGTTCTGGTTCAGTTTTGGAAATTTTCTTCAGTGAGATGAAAATATATTACCATGTCAGTTGGTGGGTGGGTGGGAAATGTTGGAATGTCACTAACCGAAAATATATTTCCTCTAATCTACAGGTAGATAGATAATCTGCTCTAGTTATGAAGAGATAGGAATTCACTTGAAGAAATGGGGTCAAAATCAAAACAAACAAGCAGCCTAAGTAAGCCACTTTATCCACCAGAGACTAAAACTGATAGGAGAAGTGGCAAAGAGGGTTTGGGGTGGGGCGTTCAAGTGCTTGGTTCTTCTAAATCTTACAGACCTGCTTAGTGGCTGAGATAGTTGTATAGTTGCCACATTTGCACAACTGAAATGGAAGACATTTAAGTTAATTCCTAGAATTGAAATTCAAATGATTTCTAATTAGACTGGCCAACTTCTACTGTCAAATGAAACGTTTTAAAAAAAAGTCATAAGCAAACTGCACCCGCTCTCAATTGGTCTTTCTGGATGGCATACTTAATTTCATAAGGAAAACGAAGTTTCTTAAAATTAAAGTTAATGGCGCCACTGATCTGCAGCAGCTTTGACAGAGTCTGTCTCAAAATGACAGGGTTTCAGACATCTTTCCCTAGCTTATATTGAATAAATTGTTGTGAGCTAAGAAGAAAGTGTTTAAATGTATTTAACATAGAACATAGCTAGGTTGTTAACGGAACCCTTTTACGATTAGACTACAGTTTTTATAGGTTTTGTTAGACGCATTATCAGTGGGCAGGGGTGGGGTGGAGGTGAGTGTAAAGCAGTTGTCACCACAACATATATTACAGGCCATAATTATTAGGCCACCTCAGTTTTTAAAAAAAATTATGTATTTCATATTATTTCTAGTATTTATTGCCAAGTGGATAAATAAAAAATAGAATGGTTCTTTTGTTATTATTACTTTGCAAAATTTTATAAGGCAAATAGCGACAATTTACCGATCATACTCTGTAGATTTTAGATATATATACATAAAATAGATTTTATATATATATATATATATATGTAGCAAATATACAGGTGCGATGAGTAAATTGTCGCTATTTGCTTAGCAAAACTTTACAAAGCAGACAGGAAGCAATATCGGAATAACCGTTTTCTTCCATTTTACTACTTATGGGTATGATAAGTTTTCATGGACTTACTTAGGTTAGTTTATCCTTGCATGATTTATTTGACTCCGATATTGGAAATTGGTGCCCTGATATTTTAACGGGCCTGATCAAAATCAGGTTTTCAGCCCTTTTATTTTGGTTTTTGTTTTGTTTTGCTCTAAGTAGATATAATTCTAGTTGTTAGTCTCAGTCATGACACCATTTACTCAGGGGACTTATTTTGGCTTCACATCTCAGTTTGTGACGGAAAATTTATTTAACACTGAGACTGGAAATCAAAATTTAACTTACACCCATTCATTTTTCTTTCAATCTACAGTTTTGCTTTGACTGGAAACAAATATTGCTTTTTAGTCTTTCATGTCAACGTCTAAAGAGTCTGATCTCCAGGACCATCGATTAGTTTTAAAGCTTTCATTACACCTGAGCAATGCCGGGCTATACTGCTAATACATAGATAAAACATTCTTAATCAAAGTTTATCTTTGATAATTGCTAAAAGAATATAGCTAAAAGTGATTGGATGAATAAAACATTCAGACAATTTTTATATAATTTATAGTCTGAAAAGAAAAAAATTATAATATCACATGAAAAATTATAGCTACAATCTTCGAAAGTTTTGTATAAAAGAGATTGCTGCTTAAATAGGCAATTTATATATTTATATATATATATATATATATATATATATAGTAAAGTTTTGTAATTTGCTTGAAGCATTATGTATAATAAGATTATGGTTATGTCTTGAAGGCTGTCACAATGCGTTGAGTAAAATAAAGGATGGAAAAGAAGTTTTTGGGAAATTACCTATTTATTATTGTACACAATGCTTCAAGCAAATTACAAAACTTTACTATCCCTACACCTGAGCCAGGATAAATTTTCAACCATTAGAGAGCTATTTAAACTGTTTGAGGACCATTCTTTGAAAGGCCAGGAACACACTTGGACAGACACACGCTTCTCTGTCATTCTGAAGATGAAATTTTGATCTCGAAATATTAATGTTTAATAAATAGTTAATACCCAAAAATTTCTGTACCTTCCTTTATTTTACTCAGCGCATTGTGACAGCCTTCAAGACATAACCATATACACACACACTCATATATATATATATATATATATATATATATATATATATATATATATATATATATATATATTATGGAAATTAGCAAGGATTAACAAAATGGTCTTTAAACAACCAACAGTTTGAAATGATTTGTTTGAACATTATTTTTGATCGATACACGTATTTAAGTAGATATTCTGTTTATAATCAAACAGCATTTTATATTTATTTCTACCGGCCTGATTATTTATGATAAATTGTTATTACGAAAATGTATGCCATTAGGCAGGATTCGAACCTGCAACCTCTATTTACATGGGGAAGCTACTATTTGATCTGGCAACGTCTTAGACCTCTCGACCATGAATAGCCTCCAGTCTAAACGAGGTTTTTATCAAGCCTATATAACACAATTTTCGATTCATTGTAAACAAACATATCTGCTCTGAAATGTATCGTAATATCAACAAATGTAAACATGTTACAGAAATTAATGAAGATTAACGATACTCTTATTTAAGTAGATATTCTCTTTATAATCAAAGAGTATTATATATTTATTTCTACCGGCCTGATTTTTTTACGATAATTTTTTGTTATGAAAATGCATGTTATTCGGCAGGATTAGAGCCACCATGTGATCTGGCGCGTCTTAGACCTCTTGACCACAAATGACAATCATTCTAACAAAGTCAAATTAAGCCTATAACACAATTTTCAATTTCATCGTAATAACCATCTCTGCTCTGAAATGTATCGTAATGTCAACAAATGTAAACATGTTACAGAAATTAACGAAGATTAATGAAACTTGATTATTAACAACCAACAATTTGAAATGATTTGTTTGAACATTATTTTTTATAAATCAAAAACTGTGTTATATATGCTTGATTAAAACCTTGTTTAGACTAATGGTCATCTGTGGTCGAGAGGTCTAAGACGTGCCAGATCACATGATTGCTTCCCCTATGTGGACAGAGGTCGCAGGTTCGAATCCTGCCGAAAGACACACATTTTCGTAATAAAAATTTATCGTAAATAATCAGGCTAGTAGATATAAATATATAATACTGTTTAATAAAAACAGAATATCTACTCAAATACGAGTATCGATAAAAAATAATGTTCAAAGAAATGATTTCAAATTGTCGGTTGTTTATAAGCAAATTTTGTTAATCTTTGTTAATTTCCGTAATATAAATCCACTTTTCTTTTGATTCCAAAGGCATATGCTTAAACATATGGTCTTTTATAGTGATAATAGCTGTGGTATCTACTATGGAAAAATTACCGTAATTCATTTTAATAATGCAGCCCGCCTTACATTGAACCAGAGATCATGTGAATCATATATATTAAATCCACTTTTTCCCTAATTCCAAAGGCATATATTTCTACATAAGGTATTCTATAGAGAAAATAACTGTGGTACCTATTACGGAAAAAATTACCGTAATTCTTTTTAATAGTGCGGCTTGCCTTGTAACAAGCCAGAGATCATATAACTTATTAATTTATTTATAAATGGAACTTTGTCTGTGTGTGTCTGTCTGTGTATCCGTTACCTATGGATTCCAAAACAACTGAACCAATTTTCTTGAAAATTTACACAGTTCTACTATAAGTGTCTGTGAGTGTTCTTAGCTAGGTTTTGTGTTGAGGTACCCCCGATAAATATCAAAAAACGATAATCAAAAAAATCGGGTTATAGAAGAAGTGGTCCGATTTTAATCAAATTTGAAACACTTATAGACAAAGACATATGAAACAACATTCAGAAGTTTCAAGGTTGCAGTTCTCACAATAGTGCAGAAAATGGATAATATATATATATATATATATATATATAAAAGGCAAGATGTTTGTGTGTGTGTGTGTGTGTGTCTGTTTATCAGTCTGTATCTCCTTTATACAAATCCGTAATTTTTATCCGATTCTCACCAAACTTCACACAAATATTCTTGAGGCTGAGTCTGAGCTCCAGGACCATGGATTAGTTTTAAAGCTTTCATTACACCCAAGCAACGCCGGGGCTATACTGCCAGTTAGCAATAATTGGATACCTTTTTCTCTTAAACTGCTAATTAGTGGAACATACTCCCAAGAGGATGCTTCCATAACCATTACAATTTTAACCATTATCTCTCCTACATAATCTACATTTCTTACCTCTTCTTCTTATGTTTATACAACTTCTTTCAGTAACCCCCTACCTTAGGCAGCTCTTGAGCCTTGAATAATTAATAAAAATGCAGATTTCTTTTCACAATGAGATGATGCAAATATGTGGACTAATGAATGGAGTGCTAGAAAAAATAAAAACAGTTGATAGCATTGGAAGGTTAAATTTGCCAAAACACGCATATTTGTTTCTGCTTTAAAAGTTTTGACAGCACTTTTGATATTTAAGAAAGAAAAATCTTTTTAAATTGATAGATATAAGAAAAAAGAATGAACTCTTTAAACTTGTCAGAAGAATTTAATTATAGTATCTGCCAAGTGATGAAATGCAATTTTGTTCCATGATACAATTTGCTGTTCACATAAAACAAGATAGGTGACAATTTTCTTATTCTTTCTCTATCCACCCATGTGACAATCATGAGTGAATGTCAGAATTTGAGGTCAGATCATGTCTTATCAGTGAAATGTTCAATAAACAGTCATCAATATAAAATAGATGATAGCAACACCAAAATGAATTGATGAACATACAATTTTGAGCTTAAAAATATTCTCAAGAAATAAATTTGAAAAGACAAAGCAATAATTTGAAGAATGAATATGCGGCAGTTACAAATTTTTTTTTTCAATTGGAGTAGATAGACTAAACTATCGCCCGGTTCACACTCCACCCATGTCTATTGAACAGGTGAAGAGGCTCATCCCTTGTTTCTTGTTTAGGATGTGGTTTCCGGTTTTTCTCTTTTCCAGTCTTTTCACTCTTACGTAGCTCCCTGCACATTAGTGGCATTTTCACCTTGCTTGGGGTGATATGATTAAAAAACAAAAAAAAAACAAAAAACAAACAAACAACTCTTTTCTCACCATGCAAAAGAAAAAACAGGAAAACCTTTAATCCACTGAGCTTGATTCCATAATTCCAAAACAAGGCTTATCCCTTTTTTCACAATGATTCCATCTGAAATCAGCTTCTCTTTTATTTTCACCAAATACAAAAACCAAAGTCCCCTCAACTGGTACAAGCTGAAGAGGATGAAATGTACGTTCCTTCAAGATATAAGCAACCATTGCCTCCACATATCCTTCTCCCTTGTTGTTCTTAATACCTCTTCTCCTGTTATCCCACATCACCTGTACTCCACCATCCACCTGCTCAAGCACATTAAGAATGTCATGTGTGGCTTTCCTTTGTCTCTCTTCCTTTCTACTCGTCCCATGAGCATCAGGTTCTCCAAACGCTCTTTCCTGATTACAAGTCCCAAAAACTTCAGCTCTCTTTTCCTGATGTTAAGTATCAGTTTCCTTCTTGTGTTTATCTTCTCCAAAACTTCATCATTGCTCACAAGTTCTTTCCATGGTATCTCCAGCATCCTTCTGTAGAACCACATTTCTGTTACTTCAAGTCTTTCCTTCATATCTGATAAAATTATTCAACATTCCCTGCCATATTGAAGGACAGACATCACATAACAATCTAATACTCTCTTCTTTGTTTCCAGTGAAGTTTTCCTGTCTCTTAATACTCTACTCAGCTTCTAGAATACATCCTTGTGCTTTTGGATCTCAGGAATATAAATGTATAGAAACTGCTGTGACCACAAAGTGATGGGTCAGATTATATATTGATTGTAATATGAAATTGATCCACCACTTTATATCCAGTATGCTTCTGTAGAACCACATTTCGGTTGCTTCAAGTTTTTCTTTCATTTTTTATGAGATTGTTCAGTATTCACTGCCATATAGAAGGACAGACATCACATAACAACCTAGTATTCTCTTCTTTGTTTCTAACAAAATTTTCTGGTGTCTTAATACCCTACTCAGTTTCTGGAATACATCCTTGGCCATGCCAATATATCTTTGGATCTCTATTTTGCACTTTTCATCCTTTGTTGGAACACTTCCCAGGTATTTAAATTTCTGCACCTTTTGATTTCAGCATCCCCCAACTTGTAATTGGCATTTTGGGCTCCTTTCTTTATTGATTACCATGCATTCAGTTTTCTTGTAGTTGATTTGTAGCCCGTTCTTTCCACCTTCTTTAACTACTTTCTGTAGGATGTCTTGTAGTTTCTTTTCTGTATCTGCTAACAATGCAGTGGATATCAACTCGAAACAAGGAATTGGGGAGCCGAGTTCAAATTCCAGTTGAATTCCTTGTATTCACTTACGTGCAAATACCCTTGGGAAAGGTATTAATCTTTTACTTCCCTCCAGTTATGGGTTAAATAACAGGATAGATTGTGTTCTATAGCCTTTGCTGGTAACCAGTCGACTGCTGAAAGCAACCTACTGTGGGATAATCTTCTGCCCAGTCAGTCATGTCTCTTCGAGACATGATCACCCAAGTGTGTATCACGTATGGCATTTAACTGATTGATCTGCTAACAGCACAGTATTATGTAGATTAACTAAATTTTACTAGGTATGATAGATAGATAAAAACAAAGACTAAATTTAACAAGGTTAAGATTGTAGTCTTCAAGGAAGCAACGCCATTGGAGTCTGTTCAACAAAATGTTTTTTGGAAAAGGGATTTCTTAGTGCTACATCATTCTTGCCAATGGAAAATATATGAAATAAAGGCATTTAAATCCTGTGGACATAAAGTTTGGGTCTTGGCTACAATTATTTGAGCTGGCGCTGCGATAGAATGGAACTTGTCATTTTTCATTATCTTTCCCAGAAATTTCAAACATGAAATTAAGATAAAGAAATAACAACTACAAACAATTACAGTCTCCTCCCAAATAAACAGTAGCATCCATCTTCTCTACTTGAATTTTATATTAGTCAAATGGGAACCTGAATTTGCCTTAAGAATTCCAGCTGTGATGAAAAAGACCTATCATTTCTCACTGTGTTTATGAACTATAGAAAATCAGTGCATATAGACATTGGCTAGATCCAGTGACTTGACCTAAAATGAGTTGTGAGTTCAATACCCAGCTACAGCAGTGGTAAACAAAGAACTTAGCAAGCTGAGGTAAAGAGAGTTAACTACAGAAGTGGCATCACCCATAGAATAAGAATTATATACCACAGTGATTGAAATAAAGGGTTCAGTTAAAATTCTTAACACCTGAAGAAGCCCAAACATGCAGCAGCTGAAATATCTCAATAAAAATGAGGACCACAGTCTGAACAATGTAAATACTATGTCATCTCAGAAATATAGATATATACTGGACAATCTTTGAGTTAGAGATTTAATTTTAACTCACTATAAATGTCTAACAACATGGCATCACACATGGAATGAGAATTATATATCCCAGTCATTGAAGTAAAGGGTTCAGTTTAAATTCTTAACATCTGAAGAAGCCCAAACGCGCAACAGCTGAAATATCTCAATAACGATGAGGACTTTTGAGTTAGAGAATTACTTCAAATTCACTATAAATGTCTAACAAAGTTTGTTTTCTGGTTAGTGACAAACATAAATTTTCTTTAAAACTTTTTCTAAAACATATTTGCTTTTTTAATGTTGTTGAAAAAAAATAAAAGAACATTTTCAAATTCATGCAATACTTTCTCAACTGCCAACACCAACTGATCTTCTTGACACTGAAAAACACCAGTCTCATGTATCTACAGGCACATCTAGAGACTGCCTAACCAAGTCTCACTATTCACAAGCAAATTTACAAAAGTGCTATTAAAATTTTAATTTGTGTTCACTTCTGAGAGAACCAATTTCACTGTCTTTCTCATCAATTCTTTGATGTTCTCTTTGAGAGCAATAAATCTCTTCTTGTTTTTTTCTCTATCTGTTATATATTATCTTACTACGGTGTATAATTTCACCCAGAAATGTATTCACATTGATGAAATAATTGCTTTATAGAACACTGCCGGTCTGGCAAAATTTTTAAAAAAAGTATATATTGTTTTGCAAGGTCCAGAGTGCAAAAAGTAACATGCAAAAATTTGTTTTGATAAACAGCGTAGTCAAAGTCAGAGATTGTAAACTTGAAATTAATAAACATATGCATAACACAAGCTGACATGTCAAACAAGTATTGCCTATAAAAAAAACAAATCAGAGAGGTAGCGACAGATTGGAAGATGGAGAGATCGAGGGAGAGATGGAGAGTAAATTAGATTAAGAAGAGAAGACAAACACAGCAGTCAGCAGTCCCTCATGTACATGTGCGCAATTGCTCCAACCATCCTTATACGCCATGCCGCATCACCAAAACAAAAAAAAAGAATAAAAATATAATGGTATATTTTTATAAATCTATGTTTGTTGTTCATCGCTGATGTCAAGCCAATCTTCAACATTTTGGGTTGCAGTTTATATATACTAGAAGAATATATAACATATCTCTAGTGCTCATACAATTTGTCCACCACAGAACATCCACACTCAACTATGCAACAATCTAAGCTCTACAACTTCTGCCTATCTGCTTCCTGCTTTCCTGCCTGTTGGAAATCTTCCTCTGTAGTTCCTATATTTAAAAACACTGGAGAACCCTTGGACCCTGCAAATTACCGCCCTATCAGCCTTCTTCCGATCTTTGGCAAAGTGTTCAAAGCCATTATCAACGCTGAGGTCGTTCAGCATCTCACGGCCCATGGGCTCCTCTCAGACAAACAGTATGGCTTCCGCTTCACCAGGTCTACTGCTGATATGCTAACGACCATCACCGAGTACATATATCAGGCACTCGATAGGAATGGTGAAGCCTGAACCGTTGCCTTGGATATCTCTAAAGTGTTCAACAGAGTTTGGCATGCTGGCTTTCTATGCAAACTGCGGAGCTATGGTATAGCTGGACAATTGTTTGAACTAATCCAGTCATTCCTATCTAACCACACATTGAAAGTGGTATTAAATGGACATGCCTCCCAGACCTACCATACAAACGTGGGTGTCCCTCAAGGCTCCATCCTAAGTCCTACGTTCTTTCTGATCTATATTAATGATCTCCCTGATACCATAAGATCTCAAGTAGGTATGTACGCCGATGACACCACAGTTTATTCTCGCCTCAACCAAAAATTTGGTGCGGGCGACAAAGCTAACCTTGCAGCCAAGCTTGGAAAGGACCTTCAATCCATAATGAACTGGGGTAAGAAATGGCTTGTAAATTTTAATGCTTCTAAAACAAAGCCACTATCAATTAATCATCATAGACAATCGCACCTACCTCCTATTAGCATGGACCAGGCTTGCCTCCCAGAGAGTAAAACACTACACCTCCTTGGTCTCACACTTTCAGCGGACCTCAAGTGGAATGACTATATCGAATCCATTGCTAAATCTGCTGCTATGAAAGTCGGTTCTCTGTGCAGGGCCTGGAGGTTTTTTCTGTCTGTATCTATCCTGCACATTTATAAATTTACCATCTGCTCGTGCATTGGATACTGTTGCCATATCTGGTCGGGTGTCTTCTGCTCCGATGAACTTAGATCACTGGTGCCCCCTAGGTTCGAATTTGCACGAGATACTAGATTAGCCACTAGATCCCACCCTTTTACAGTGAAACCAATAAAATGCAACCGCAACTTCTACTCCAACAGTTTCTTTTCTCGCACTTCCCGACTGTGGAATTCTCTCCCACATGACTGCTTCCCTGACGGCTACAATCTCCAGGAGTTTAAATGTAAGGTCAATAGACACCTCCTAACACACTAACTCGCTCCCATTCTTTCAAACACTCTTCCCACCCACCCAACTATCTATCACCCCCGCTTCTGACATTTCCTATATCTAACCACTCTTCCTATTTACCTCCCCCTATGTAGCCCCAAGCACAATAGTGGCAATAAAATGCCTTGCTTGGGGTGAAATGATTAAAAAAAAAAATTGTAGAATCTAAAACAATTTTTTAAATTTTTTTTTGCCTCCAGTTCTCCAACCATAGTAAAAAAAAAAAAAAGGTGTGTGGGGTGGGGGGGGGAGATTAACCCTAACCCTGCAGCAAGGTAACATAACTTTAGCTTGAGTTTTGTTTTACAGTATATCAAGCGCTGTGGGTTATTTATGCCAAAAGAGTAGGGGTTTTAAGGTATTTCTTTTAATGTTCAGTTATTGTGAGAAGGTTAATTTAGTCATACTTTGATGAAAATTTCTTTTTATTTTAGAAAACTGAAGATGCCTTCTAGTTTTGTATTCAAAAATGTATTGCTGGTAATAAGCTTTTTCCTTGAAAAATGTGTGATGGTAATAATTTTTTTCCTTCAAAAAAGTATATTTTTCTATAAAAGTCTATTTTTTATGTATATATTTCTCCAAAAGTATTTTTATACATTTATAGTGCATTGACCCCAGTTTGGGAGGTTAACTATTTGCCCATAGCTCGGACCTCAACAGGGGCTACTACTCCGAGTCAGGGAACAACAGCAATGAAGAGGTTGTTTCATGCTTCTCACAACCTCCCAATCAGAGGCAGGCCTCGCTGCTGGATGTGGTTTACCGTCATACTCAGAAGAGTGGCATAATTTGAAAGGGAGGCACAGAACATATTTAGAAATATTATAGTTCTGCCAGTTAATATAGCATTGAACTTGTATTCTCTGTAGCAGATTCCCTTAGAAGTTTATATATATATATATATATATTAAGTGTTGGATTTTCCTTTTTATTAATAATACTTCAGTTATTTTGAGCCATATTTTTGCATGTGTATAATGCTATTATAATGTGTATAATGCATGTGTATAATGCTATTATATTTTGATTATCAATGAGTATATTATGGATAGAATTTGGCATGTCTCCATGGGTGTTTAAATGAGATTGAATTGAACTATGGTCAGAGAGATGCAACGTAAGATGTCTAAAGTCATTATATCCGACATAATTTTCATGAATCTGGATTTATCAAGAACACAGTTCTTCAAAGTACATGTAAATATCCGTGATAATGGCTAAAGGCAGAGATAAAAGCACTTGAAAATATAAAACATTAAGACAATGTTTATATAATTTATTTTCTCAAAATTATAAGATCACATAAAATATTATATAAAAAACTTTGCAAGTGCATAAAAAGAGAGATTGCTGCCCAATACACACACATATATATATAAAATTATATAAAAAAACATTACAACTTGTCTGTCATTTTTATGAAACCTGCATAAAAGAGAGATTGCTGCCCAAATACACACACACATATATATAAATTATATAAAAAAAACATTACAACTTGTCTGTCATTTTTTATGAAACCTGCATAAAAGAGATTGCTGCCCAAATACACACACACATATATATAAATTATATAAAAAACATTACAACTTGTCTGTCATTTTTATGAAACCTGCATAAAAGAGATTGCTGCCCAAATACACACACACATATATATAAATTATATAAAAACATTACAACTTGTCTGTCATTTTTTATGAAACCTGCATAAAAGAGATTGCTGCTTAAAATACACACACACATATATATAAATTATATAAAAAAACATTACAACTTGTCTGTCATTTTTTATGAAACCTGCATAAAAGAGAAGTTGCTGCCCAAATACACACACACATATATATAAATTATATAAAAAACATTACAACTTGTCTGTCATTTTTTATGAAACCTGCATAAAAAGAGATTGCTGCCCAAATACACACACACACATATATATATAAATTATATAAAAAACATTACAACTTGTCTGTCATTTTTTATGAAACCTGCATAAAAGAGAGATTGCTGCCCAAATACACACACACATATATATAAATTATATAAAAAAACATTACAACTTGTCTGTCATTTTTATGAAACCTGCATAAAAGAGAAGTTGCTGCCCAAATACACACACACATATATATAAATTATATAAAAAAACATTACAACTTGTCTGTCATTTTTTATGAAGCCTGCATAAAGAAAGAGACCTTGCCCAAATACACACACATATATATAAATTATATAAAAAAACATTACAACTTGTCTGTCATTTTTTATGAAACCTGCATAAAAGAGAGATTGCTGCCCAAATACACACACACACATATATATAAATTATATAAAAAAACATTACAACTTGTCTGTCATTTTTTATGAAACCTGCATAAAAGAGAGATTGCTGCCCAAATACACACACACACATATATATAAATTATATAAAAAAACATTACAACTTGTCTGTCATTTTTTATGAAACCTGCATAAAGAGATTGCTGCCCAAATACACACACACATATATAAATTATATAAAAAAACATTACAACTTGTCTGTCATTTTTTATGAAACCTGCATAAAAGAAGAGATTGCTGCCCAAATACACACACCTATATAAATTATATAAAAAAACATTACAACTTGTCTGTCATTTTTTATGAAACCTGCATAAAAGAGATTGCTGCCCAAATACACACACACATATATATAAATTATATAAAAAAACATTACAACTTGTCTGTCATTTTTTATGAAACCTGCATAAAAGAGAGATTGCTGCCCAAATACACACACACACATATATATAAATTATATAAAAAAACATTACAACTTGTCTGTCATTTTTTATGAAACCTGCATAAAAGAAGATTGCTGCCCAAATACACACACACATATATATAAATTATATAAAAAAAACATTACAACTTGTCTGTCATTTTTTTTTATGAAACCTGCATAAAAGAGAGATTGCTGCCCAAATACATACACACACACACATATATATGTAACACAACTGAGTTTCATGCACTATACACTTGCATAGTGTCTGAAACTTCAAGTCATGCTATAGATGTAGAATAATATGTATATTTGTTGATAGATACTTAATAGCTTTGTTATGTTATATTGAGCACTCTTTTATTAACACCAGAAAAATATTTGTGTTTGTGTGTGTATATATATATATATATATATATATATATATATACACGAAAAAAATCGCAAGATCGCCAAGACCTACCGCGGTTTCGCACAACGGCTCGTCAGGGCAAAGGCAGACCAAGGACTAATCAAATAAATAGACACCTATTAAAGACTAACCCATTTGGGGGAAGGGGTTGCTTGAGGAAAGAAAAAAAAAAAAAAAATATTGGGGGGGGGGGTCACATTAAGGTCCGATAGTCTAAGCAAGAAACTTCATTTTGTGCATTCTACACTTATTTAATATTTCTGTTCTAGCGTTAATAAGTTTGTTATTAACGCTAGAACAGAAATATTAAATAAGTGTAGAATGCACAAAATGAAGTTTCTTGCTTAGACTATCGGACCTTAATGTGACCCCCCACCCCAATATTTATTAATTTTATTTATTTATTTATTTTTTTTTTTCTTTCTCAAGCAACCCCTTCCCCCAAATGGGTTGGTCTTGTAGGTCTATTTATTTGATTAGTCCTTGGTCTGCATGACGAGCCGCCCAATGAAACCGCTTGACAGGTCTTGGCGATCTTGCGATTTTTTTCGTGTGTTTTTGCTCTGCGTAACTGCCTTTTTGTTAACACTTTTTGGTTAGTTTAGTATCGAGCACTTTTCTTTCCTGGTGGTTCGTTCCGTTCGAGGGTTTTTTTTCTTTACTGTGAAGAACCGTATGTATTGTCGGTCCTACGCAGTTTTCTTTTTTTTTTCCCCTCTTTGTCCAAAGCTCTATAGCCGAGGACAATAACGGAGTTAGATTCTGCTGGTTATTCGTGGTCTTTAAAAATTACTTGTGTAACATTTTAAGATTAGAATATGTACAGAGTCGGTTTTATTATTATTATTATTATTATTAATATATATATATATATATATATATATGGGTATGTGACTGTGGGGTTAGTAGGTTCAAATCACACCATGGTTGATTTGTTAGAACTTTTTGATTTTATCAGTTGGGAGGAGGCAGTCTCAGAGTGTGACAACTTTTGAAAATGCTTGCGGATCCTACCATGAGTTGACCCAAGCTTTGTGAGTAAATATGAGGAGCAGTCAATGGTTGTGCTAGCTCAAAGTCACAATTCATCGTGACCGAGGGTTTGAGAGCCCTGGTTTTGTTCAGACTGGATAATGTGATCTCTCCCACAAACTTTAAAATATGCTGAGCATAGCTGCAGTATAAACTACAAGTGGGCTCTGTGGGTGTTTAACAAACAAGTGCGTCTGAGCAGGTGTCTGCAATGGGGATTTGCTAGCTGCCCTGGTAGATGGGTATCCTTGAATATGAGTGGCCAGCTTGAATGTGTGTGTGTGTGTGTGTGTAAATGACTATTTATGCTCTCACACCCTGATTGAGCACTCTGGAAGAATGGCAAACTTTGAAAAAACAGTAGCTACTGTAGCATCTATGCATTGTTCATTCAGTAATGAATTAGAACACTAACTATTGGCGTATCAATACATGGTATATAACATGCTAAATGTCTGCCTTTTTTTGCCAAGTACCTATAGCTCAGAGATAGAATTGCCAACTGACACCAATTTGATCGGGTTTCAAGCCTGGGTAAAAGCAATTGGATGTCTAACCATACTGATGAGCTGTGATACAGCAAAACAGATCTATCTGCGGATGATATATATATATTTAGAGAGAGAGATAATGTGGGTAAGCACAGAAATTAGCACTGCATAGTGACTGACAGTTTCACATTTCTAATGACCATCAGTCCATTCTTTGTGTGTATTAGTAAAAGTGTTTGTTAACAAAACATTATTTATTATCTTATTAGCCATTGACAGATATTTGCAAGTAAACCCTAAATACAATGCGTAGTTTGTATTCAGTTCTGAGGAAATCACTTTCATTGGTGATTCTTTGATTTTTTTGCTTTGACAACAATAACTTTCTTTCCTCCTCTATTGTTCTCTTGTCTATTTCTTCTACTCTAACCATCCATCCACTGAAAACCCACATTTGACTAAGCGACAAGACAATACGAGGATCTAAAACAATTCTGAGCAAAACATTTTCCCACTGTAGGTTGCCATTACTTTCTATGGTAGACTGGTTGCCATCCAAGACAGTAAAAATCAATCTGTCCTGCTATTTAACCCATAGTTAGAGGAAGAAGAGCGTATAAGTGAATGCAACAAATTCAACTAAAATTTGAAATTAGCCCTCAAAATTCTCATTCCGAGATGATGTCCATTGCACCACAATGCGCATAAAAATGTAATGTTCTTAAATATTCACCTTATGAGTGACCATCTTTCTTTTAAATCTGGATTTCTTTACTTTCAATGTACATGCAAAGTCTTTGTGATGGCAATTAGTTATGTTTTTGCTTTTTTCCTTCAGATTTCTAACAAAAAGACATATCACATAACAGTACTATACTCTTTTTTGTGTCTTATGAAATTTTTTCATGAACTAGCAGTGTAGCCCGGCATTGCTCAGGTGTAATGAAAGTTTAAAACTAATCCATGGTCCTGGAGCTCAGACTCTTTGGATGTTGGCACAAAAGAAAATAGTTGTTTCCAGTTAAAGCAAAACCATAGACTGAAAGAAAAATCAATGGATGCAAGTCAAATTTTGATTTCCTGGTATCGATATCAAATAAGTTTTTTCCGTCGTAAACTGAATTTTGAAGGCTAAATAAGTCCTCTGAGTAAATGGTATCATGGCTGAGACTAAGAACTACAATTATATGTACTTAAAGCCAAACCCTAAGCAAAAACTAAAATAAAAGGGCTGAAAAACTGATTTTGATCAGACCCGATAGGATATTGGGGTCTCGATTTCCAATATCGGAGTCAAATAAGTCAACCAAGGATAAACTAACCTAAGTAAGTCCATGAAAACTTATCATACTCATCGGGAATAAAATTGGAGAAAATGAGCCATATTGATGGATGAATATTGGTTTTTGATCAGATTCGATAGAATATCGGAGGTATTGATTTCCGATATTGGGGATATTATCAATTTTCTGCACTGTTGTCAGAACTGCAACCTCGAAGCTTCTGAATATCATTTCTTATGTCTTTGTCTATGAGTGTATCAAATTTGATTAAAATCAGACCACTCCTTCTATAACCTGATTTTTTTGATTATCGATTTTCGATATTTATTGGGGGTACCTCGACACAAAACTTAGCTAAGAACACTCGCAGACGCTTATAGTACAACTGTGTAAATTTTCAAGAAAATTAGTTCAGCCGTTTCCGAGTCTATAGGTAATGGATACACAAACACACATACAAAGTTCCATTTATAAATAAGTTTAGATTTGCAAATGTAGTCAAAAACCTGAATAAAAGATCACGTGGACAGACGAGCAGAGAATCTTTCTACAGAGTTTGGCATGTGTGGGATCAGGATTGTTGTAACTATTAGCTACACATGGCATCCTCAGCATCCCTCAGTAGAACCAGTTTTCTGTTGCTACAAGCCTCTTCATCTCTGAAGAGATTGTCCAGTATCCACTATCATATATTAGGACTTGTAGTTTGTGTTAAATTGTGAGAGAAACAATTTCCCTGTTTTTCTCATCAGTTTTTTGATGTTCGCTTTGGCAACAACTCTTGTTCTTCTCTTCTACTTTTCTTCTTCCCTTTTCTCTTCTCTCTTCTTCCTTCTTGTTCTCTCTCCTTTTCTTGCTCTCTTCTCTCCTTTTCTTTCCTTTTTCTCTTTTTTCCTCCTCCTCTTCTCTTTCCTCCTCCTTCTCTTTTTCTTTTACTTTTTCTCTTCTTGTTCTCTTTTTTCCTCCTCCTCTTCTCTTTCCTCCTCCTTCTCTTTTTGCTCTCTTTTTCCGTTTCTTTTTCTCTTCTTGTTCTCTTTTCCCTCCTCCCCTTCTCTTTCCTCCTTCTTCTGTTTTTGCTCTCTTTTTCCGTTACTTTTTCTCTTCTTGTTCTCTTTTTTCCTCCTCCTCCTCTTCTCTTTCCTCCTTCTCTTTTTGCTCTCTTTTTCCGTTACTTTTTCTCTTCTTGTTCTCTTTTTTCCTCCTCCTCTTCTCTTTCCTCCTTCTTCTCTTTTTCCGTTACTTTTTCTCTTCTTGTTCTCTTTTCCCTCCTCCCCTTCTCTTTCCTTCTCCTCCTCTTTTTGCTCTCTTTTCTTTTACTTTTTCTCTTCTTGATCTCTCATACTGTTATTATTCATCCACCGCAGAAAGCCTACACTCAACTATGCGACAATCATAGGATCTAAAACAATTTCCCCTTCCCCAATCAGTAATACAATTTTTACATTTTTTTTTTAACAGTTGGAAATTTGCATGTTACCAGCAAAATCTCATGAGAATATAATGTTCTTAGATATTCGCCTTATGTGCCACCATATTCTTTTTTTTTTCATCTGGATTTCTCTACATTCAATGCACATGCAAAGTCTTTATGTGGAAGTAGGACATTTTTTTTTCTTTATTTGCATTTTTTTCCTTCAGTTCTCCAACCACAGAAATTTACCAGTGATGCCATCTATATTAAGAGACTGCTCTCTCCATGTCGACAGTTATTCAAGAAAATACAACCCTAACCCTACACAAGACACAACCTAGTCAATATCATTTTTTTTTTTTTTTTGTGTCCAGCTGGTTCTCTTCAGTTGTTGATATCAAGTCATGATAAATCTAAAAGAATTGGTAACAAAAATACATGGTTTCCACAAAGAAACATCATTTGATAAATGTCACTAATTGTTTCCATCTTGCATATGAATAATGACAACTCTTCATTCCAGATAGGATAAAGAGTTTTCATTATTCCCATTATTTACATGCAAATTATTGTCCTCATCTTTGTTGTTTTTAATCACAACATGTCGTATATCATGTCCTCTAACCTTTACCAGAAGACAATAGCTTCATGAATTAAAGCATTGGTGTCACACACAAAAAAAAAAATATATACATATTTTTATATAATATATATATATATATATAGTGTATGAAACCAGCAGATAATTTTCTAAACATATACGGTTAAATACAAGAGACAATGAATGTCTTATGTTTAATCATGAGCCATTCTAAACATCGTATTTTGGCTTTAATTTCAGGTGAAAATAAAGACAAAAATTCTCCAACATTTGGATAATTTTTTATTAATTTGGTTCTAAGCTTTTGGCTCACATGAGCCATCTTCAGAGAGGTTACATGAATGTTAGCATAAAAACATCCACCATCAAAGACGATTTTATTTTGTGTTGACATAAAACTTTGCTAAGCAATGAATGTTGAAGAATTTTTGTCTTTATTTTCGCCTGAAATTAAAGCCAAAAATATGATGTTTAGAACAGCTCATGATTAAACATATGACAGTCATTGTCTCTTATATTTAACAGTATATGTTTAGAAAATATATATATATATATATATATACTTGGAAGCAAGCACAGGAAAATATTCCGAACAGGTTTACCAGGCAAACCAAATTCTCATCTTGATCACTGATACAATGTTCTCACACAAACAAGCAGCTCAAAACTCTCCCCCTCAAATGAGCATACTATGTTTTATGCACTTGACCTGGCTACCACTCAGCCACTGAGTGCCCAGAACCAGTCAATATAAATGGCTACAAGCGACACCAATTCTATGACCACAAAGTTTTTTTGTTTTTTTTTAAGCATTTCACCCCGAGCAAGGCATGTCAATGCCACTACTGTGCAGGGGGCTACATAGAGTAGAGAAAGGATGGTTAAATATAGGAAATGTCAGAGGGTGGGTGATAGGCGCATAAGGACACCGAGAATGAGGGTTGGGTAAATGAGAGTGTTCTGAGAATAATTGGGAGTTAGTGTGATAGGAGGTGTCTATTGACCCTACATTTAAACACCTGGAGATTGTAGCTGTCAGGAAAGCAGATTTGTGGAAGGGAGTTCCACAGGCTGGAAGCGCGAGAAAAGAAGCTGTTGGAGTAGAATTTACGGTTACATCTTATTTGTTTAACTGTAAAAGGGTGGGACCTAGTTGCTAATCTAGTATCTCGTGTAAATTCATGCTTAGGCAGCACCAGTGATCTAAGCTCATCGGAGCAGAAGCCATGAAAGTACTTGTAGAAGAGGCACAGGGAAGCCATATCATGCCGGTGAGAGAGTGGTTGCAGCCGGTCTGCCAAGTCAGTATCAACCACGTTACAGATCCTCCTTCGTATTTTGTCAAGAAGCCCAAGGAGAGCAGCAAGGGCACCCGATCAGATATGGCAGCAATATTCAATACACGGGCGGATGGTAGATTTGTATATGTGCAGAATAGATTCAGGTGGGAAAATGCTGTCCAATTCTCCATCCGACCAAAACTCATCAATTCACCGTCTCCACACTCCCTTGCAAAACATACACCCAACTCTGGCTCTTTTGGGTCATGGAGGTAAGTCACTGCTACATTTGGGGGACATAGTAATTATGAGTTCAATCCCTGAACCTGGCAGTGCAGACTTGAATTCAGTTAAAATAGGGTGAGTAATAACTAAGTAGTACTAAAGAAGAGCTAGATCACATACCTTGACCTATGGGCAGTGGAATGAGAACAATCTACCCTCCATAGATTAAATGAAGGGTTCAGTTCAAAAATCCCTGAAGGACAGCCATACTGACAAGCACCTGAAGGCCAGAAACATTGTGATAATAACAACAAAAATGAGAACAATATTCTATATTGGGTTATCCATTCTAGTGAAACGTAGTCATGTGTTGAAATAAGTTAACTGAATTTCGCCTCGTTAGTAGATAGCCCACTATAAGTTATAAAAGGGGTTATAAAACAAGAAAATCAAATTGAGTACAGAAACAACATTTTATATATATATATATATATATATATATATATATATCAATTACGGTTTTTTTTTTACAAATAAAGTAATGTCTTTAGGATGGGTCCAAAAGACATTAAAATGTTCCTAGCAGTAAATGCCAAAAGACAGTTTGTGGGTATGTGTGTGTGAGCGTTGTCAGTGAGGAATGTCTTTGATGTTTCTGCTTCTTTGGTCGGGTAAGTAGCTCAGGAGACAGCGAAGAAGAAGGTGAGAGGGAAAGGTGAAGCCAGCATAGTGGATCACTTGACAAGTTCAAGGGACGTGCTAATTATGCTTGCTCTTTCTCAACTCTGGCAATGCTTTCTGTGTCGGCTTTTTATTTCATCTTTGTAGGTCCCAGCAGGTCATTTGGGAATTCATGCCCATATTTAACTCTGGGCTTCCAGTTGAATGATAAATAAAATTTGCATAGGTTCTTGAACTGGAATTTTGATATTTAATTAATTTTTGGTTTTCTGCTGGAACATATGCGTGGAGCCGGGTGCGCAAAGACCAGTTTTGGTCATTTGCTTTCTGGTCCTCAGAGTGCAAACATCCAGTCCCTCGCTTTGCTCACTATCACCAAAAGTCCAGATGAAATAATGTTATTAAAGTAATTATTCTTTTAAGAATATATTCCAATTAAAAAAATCATAAATGAAATCTCCAAAATGTTGCTTTCATGATAACAAAATAAACTACCTTAATTATGACACCAAATGTTGGTATGGGTGTTGCTGTTATTCTTTTTAGAAGTTTCGTCATCAACAAAAACAAAAGTATCCTGATCAAACCAATCCATTCACAATAATTTGTGTAACATGGGCAACTCCCTATTTTATATGTTTGCTCTCTAAGCCTTTTTATGTGCAGAAATTTACTAATCAGATAAGCTTTCTCAAAGAAATACTGTTTCAACAAATATTAAACAAAATCTATGTAAATTTTAAATATTCTTTCTTCTTCTTCTATATGCCATCCTTTCAGGACATAGGCGATCATGGCTTTCCACGTCTCTCTATCCATGGTGGCTCTTAGCACACCTTCTCCTGTTACACCATGCAAACCTCGTTCCATTTGATTAGGTCCTTCAAATATGTTATCTGCTGCTTTCCCTTGTCTTTTTTCCTTCTGTCTGGCCTGTTAGTATCAGGTTCTCCAAGCCCTCTTTCCTCACTGCATGTCCCAGAAACTTCAGTTGTCTCTTTCTGATGGTCAGTATTAATTTCCTTCTCGTTTCCATCCTTTCCAAGACTTCATTGTTGCTCACATGCTCGATCCATGATATCCGCAGCATCATTCTGTAGAACCACATTTCAGTTGCTTCAAGTATTTCCTTCATCTTTGATGATATTGTCCCACATTCACTGCCATATTGTAGAACCAACATCACATAGCAATCCAGTACTCCTTTCTTTGTTTCTAGCGAAATTGTCCTGTTTCATAATATTTTACTCAACTTCTGGAATGCTTACTTTGCCATGCCAATTCGCCTTTGGATCTCCATGTTGCACATTCCGTCTTTTGTTATAACACTTCCCAGGTATTTAAATTTTTGTGCCTGCTTGATTCTAGTATCCCTGTCCTGTATTTGGCATATTGGGCTGCTTTTTTTACTGATGACCATGTATTCGATTTTCTTGCAGTTTATTTGTAGTCCTTTCTTGTCACTCTCTTCAGCTACGTTCTGTAGGAGGTCTTATTCTTTACTTATATTAAAACAGATCAGCTGTGTTAAACTATTTACAAAAATTGAAAAAATTTTCGGCGCAAAATTAACTTTTCTAATATGAATCATAAAAAATAACTGAAAAAAATTTATATTTAATTTTATTATATAATATTTGATCAACTAAGGAATTATATAATCAATGCAAATTGTCAGTTTGTAACTGTAATTATTGAAAAGAATCTAGAATTTTAATTATCTTCAAGTGTGTGTGTATATATATATATATATATATAAAACATAATACAAAAAATATTAAATTATTTTGTCAACATGTCATAAGTGATTATAAGAATCTTTTTTCATGAAATAAAATAAAAAAGAAAATAAAATTCTTGCCTCAACAAAAATGTCAAAAATCTAAAAAATGGCCAGAAACCCCAAAATCGGTTTTGTTTTACAGTTTCATTGATTCTAATTTTCCTTAGCAGAATCCATTTTTGGCAACAATTTTATACAATATACAACAACAGGAAGTGTTTGACTTTCCAAAAAGAAATCTAACCAATCAGTGTTAAGAATTTGAGCCAATCAGTAACAAGTTACAAAGAAAGCTTAATGCGGAGTTGGCAAAAATCCCTGTGCAAAGAAAAATCTATACAGATTTAAGGCAATGTCTGATTTCTACTTATCATGATTTTAATGCCAAAATGGTACAGGTTAAAAACAGGAAAATGCTAAAACTGTTTACCAGTGATTTTTTGCTTTACAAATGGAACATTTTCCAACAGTTAAAATTCATATTTTCTTGGAATCTTAACAGTAGAACTAAAGAAATTTCTGTCATTCACAGTTGCAATGACAGATATTCTCATCATCAACAGAGGTAACAGTAATATTAGTTGTTTTTTATTTGGAAACATTTAACATTCATTAACAGTCAATGCTAACATTGGTCAACATTTATAAAATCTTTCTATTAAAACAATTCTTCAAGAAAATACGTTTCTCAAGACTATTGTAATCACTTCTTTTATTATTGCTAGGAGTTTCCTTCCTGATCTTTTGTTCAAAGTAGTGTAGAACATCAACATCTTGATTATGTCATTATTCTCTGAGTTGGACATGCTATGCATTTTAGTTGTTAGAAGTCTATAAATTTTGTGATCTTTGTTATTTGGTACAGGAGCCATAAAATTCAAAGAAGTGTGGCTTTTCCCTTAAACCTACAGGCTTCATTTGGTTATGGATTAAAAGAATTACTTTGATTTTTGAATGCAAAAAATCTCAAAGGTTTATTTGGGATTTCATGGCTAAGATTCTACAGACAATTTATTTTTGGAATTAAAATTTGATTCATCTGTTCCTACTCTATTTCCACAAATTTGGTTTTCTATCAATGATAATTTGCACAAATAATAATAATAATAAGAGAGAGAGAGAGACATGTCTTTCTCCTTAATAAGTTACAAGCGGGGAGCAATAATCATGGGAGATTGAGCTGTAGTGTTTACTCTACCTAATAGGGTCCAAATCATTTGTTGATTATAGTAAATAATAAAAAAAAAATTTAAAAAAGATAAATGAATCACAGGCCATTGTAGTCTTTCAACTATGAAACATTAAAGAGTAACACAATTATAACCTTTGACCTTCCTTTCTACAGACAAATACAAGATTAATCGCAACTTGAATTTCTAATATAAAAATGTCACTTTAATATGATTTTTAACAAAATTATTCATTTATTTATATATGCACAGTGAGATGGATAAATTGTCATCTAAATGATACAAAAATGAAAAATTTTTAACAAATAATTTACCAAAATTACACAAAAATATCTTGAAATACTAGAAGGTAACTTTATTTAATAAAATCGCCATTGACTTCAACCACTGCCTCCAGATGATTTTGGATTTATCTTGTTCTCTCCTCTCCTTTTTTTGTTCTCTTCTTCTTCCTCATTCTTCTCCTCCTCCTTCTCCTCTATTTCTCTCCTCTTTTTGTTCTCTTCTTCCTTTGCTTCTTCTCTTTTCTTCTTCTCCTCCTCTCTTTCTCTTCTCTCCTCCTTGTTCTAAGGAGTAAATTTATTCAATAAAATTACCATTGGCTTAGACCACGACCTCCAAATGAATTTGAATTCTCCTGCAATTCTTCTGGACAGTCTTCTGGTTGGTGACTGTTGCCCTAATCCTTGCTTTCAGCTCACCTTTAAAGTTTGTTAGTCTCTTGCTCAAGTGTGCCCCACACATAATAATAGTCTGGAGAGTTGGCTGGCCAGACGTAAGGGGTGATGTGCTCACAGAAATTATCTTATAGCCATGACTGAATTCTCCTGCTTGTATGATATGGTGCAGAGTCCTGTTGCCAGATATAGGGACTTCCAGCATCCACCCTCTTGACCCAGGGCAGTATGACCTCTTCAAGGCACTTTATGTCGGTCTTTATGTTGAGTCTTGGGCTCTGTGGGAAGACGAATAGAGTCACCATCACTACTGATCACTAGAAAAACCTTTGTATTCACTATTATACTCATCTAACTCTTTCAAAATCCTTTGCACTGTCCTCAGATTGACACCCAAACACTGAAGTATTCATATTGAAGCTTCCAATGTGAATACCAAACAGTACAGTATATTATTTTCAAATTTCTGATAGAGCGAATTTTATCATGGTGCTCTTTTTTTCACATGTGTGAAATAAAGCATATAAAATGGCAACCTGTGTATATTACATTATCTTATGTACTAATACCCTTGGGAAAGGTATGAATCCATTTCTTCTCCCTCTGGCTATAGAGAAATAGCAAGACTGACTGGGTTCTCTAGCCTTGAGTGACAACTAGTCTAGGAGAAGGAAAACTATGAATTCAAAACAGCCTGGAACCTCATTGTTGCCTGTTGCTCAATATGTGAATTTGTAAGTATTAGCGAGACTGAAGTGTTACTAAGTGATCTTGTCATATACTCATATGTCAAAATCAGTGGGAAAGGCTACTATATATATATATATATATATATATATATATATATATATATATTATATCCAAATAATAAGAATGAAGAACATAATTGTAACATTCAAAACATTAATTTAAAACAGTGCTCAATATAAAAATAAACCAATTAATATTTATTAATTATTTTTTGAGAACATGTACAAACTACAACAAAATTGTACATTTTTTACATTGTTTTTTCAATGTCAAAACAAAATCTACAATTTTGTAGTAGTTTGTCGTTTACACATCTTCTAAAGAAATAATATATATATATATATATATATATATATATATATATAATACTTAAGTAACTAATTACAGACCCTAGTCTTATAAGAATATTGAGTAAGAAATTAATTTAAAAAGTTAAACAGACTTATTTGTTCAGGAATTCTAGATTGTTCAAAAGACTTCATGAAAGAAGCCAAAATGGTGAGGTAGGCTCAGAATGCTTACAACTTCCTCATTCAGCTGAGAACACAATTTATTTTGTGATTTTTCAGCAAAAGAAGTAAGAATAAAACATGGAAAGATAGGAATAATATAAAAATACCTATATTAAATAAAGCAATAACACTATATATATATATATATTTATATATGTGTGCATGTCTAAAGAGAGTTGATAGATAAAAAAAATGCTCCAAAAATATTCTGACATCGAATTTTGCAGAGATACCATCCCACTGATCTGTGGATGATAAATCTGTTGAATTCATTAATAGAAACTATATATAGATAAGAGTATATATATATATATATATATGTATAGATAGATAAAGTAAGAGGGAGAGTGTGTGTGTGTGTGCAAAACATTGTTTATGATGGTTTCTCGAGGAAATCTAAATCCCTACAACTGATCAAAAGCTCAGGAGCAATTCCAAGATATGGTAATCATACATATTGCTTCTTAAATATGCATCTTATAAGACATATATGCTAAGCATTAAGGGAGGGGGGGCATTCTCTCATTTTTATACCCAAAAAAGGACGCATATGAAAGATTAAAAAAGAAAGAAAGAAAATCCTCTAAAGCTTTTCTATACATATTTTACTAAAAAAGGAAATTTTACACCTTCAGCAAAGACCATTTTATACTTTCAGCAAAGACCTTTTCAACTTTTTAGAATTAACCAGATTGAATGTATTTAAATATGAATATTTACAATGATGAAGAAACATAGATTTCATTAAATTCAATTAAAATAATTATTTAAAATTAAGTAGTTATGAGTTGCATGCCCCAAAATAAAGTTTAATTATTGTGAACATTATTAAATCACAACAATGAAACCTTTTACTGAAATTGAAGCTTGCAGCAAACTACTTTTCAGCACATCTGGTTCATTCGTTAGGGCAATCTTTGGAGGATTGCAGCATGTGTAGATTTAAACTAGCATAATTATTTCACAAGTTTATGCATGTTCTCACCAGCGCAATGTGGCTTCCCTGTGTCTCTTTTACAAATACTTTCATGGCTTCTGCTCAGATGAACTTAGCTCACTAGTACCCTCCATACATTAACTTGCTCGAGCCACAAGATTAGCAATTAGGTCCAACCCATTTACTGTGAAAACAGTTAATTGTAAATGCAAATTCTACTCCAGCAGTTTCTTTTCTCGCACTTCCCGCCTGTGGAATTCCCTTTTGTTTACTTGCTTTCCTAACAGCTACAATCTTCAAGAATTCAAATGTAAAATCAATAGTCATCTCCTTACTAACTAATGTCCTCCTAACTTGCACCCTCTTTCTCTCTCTCTCTAATCTGTATTCTCATCCTTCTTCTATCCTCTTCCTCACACCCCCTGTAACCTGTCACTCTTTCTCATAACTTACCTCCTATGTAACCCCCTGCTCAACAGTGGCAGTAAAATGCCTTGCTTGGGGTGACACGATTATAAAAAAAATAGTCATCTCCAATCTCACTAACCTGCATCCTCTCTCTCATGCTCCTTTCTTTGTCCACTCCACTCTCATCAGTATCCTCATCCTTTTCCTATGCACGTCCTGACAACCCTATAACCTGTCACTCTTTCTCATAACTTTCCTCCTATGTAACCCCCTGCACAACAGTGGAAGTAAAATGCCTTGCTTGGGGAAACACGATTACAAAAAAAAAAAAAAATGGATATTATTTACATTATTAACATAATGAACCAGGATGAAATATAGTTTCAATATGGATGAATATTCAATTCTCTGATGAAGCTTGAATAAAAGCAAAACATTAGATTTATAAACCCTTTCTTCCTTTTTATTATGTATATCATCTTTGCAATTTGTGATCTTATTATGCCATCTTCCTACATTTCTTCCTCCATCTTTATGACATATATGTTAAGCCCCAAGGGGGAGCATTCTTTCAATTTTATATCCAAAAACGGATGCATATTAAAAATTTGGAAAAAAATCCTCTAACATTAATATATACATATTTTGCTACAAAAGAAAATTTTATACCCTAAGCAAAGACAATTTTATACCTTCAGTAAAAACCATTTTAACTCTTTAGAATTAACCAGAAAAAAAGACCATTTTATACCTTCAGCAAGACCATTTCAACTCTTTAGAATTAACCAGAAAAAATATCCTCGAATGTTAATATATACATATTTTGCTACAAAAGAAAATTTTACACCTTAAGCAAAGACCATTTTATACTTTCAGCAAAGATCATTTCAACTCTTTTGAATTAACCAGAGTGGATGTATTTAAATATAAATATTTACAAAGTCACCAGGAAAATGATGAAGAAATGTGGGTTTCATTAAATTCAGTTAAAATAATTATTTAAGATTGAGTAGGGAATGAGTTACATTCACCAAAATAAAGTTTAATTATTGTAAATGTTATTAAATTACAACGATGAAACCTTTTACTGAAATGAAACTTGCAGCAAACTACTTTTCAGCACATCTGGTTCTTTTGTTAGGGGAATTCTTGGAGAATTGCAGCATGTGTAGATTCAAACTAGCAAAATTATTTCACAAATTTATGCATGTATATTATTTACATTACTAACATAATAAAGATCAAATATAGTTTCAATATGGATGAATATTTAATTCTCTGATGAAGCTGGATAAATGCAAAACATTAGATTCATAAACCCCTTCTTCCCTTTTACTACATATATCATCTTTCCGATTTGTGATCTTATTATGCCATCTTCCTTCATTTTTCTCCCATCTTTATATGCTCTGAAAAATACATTTTCACCAATCTTGAAAAATTTACCATTGTCCTTTTTGTTATCTGTTCTTATTCATTTCTGACATGGTAGCAACTTGTCGAACACTAATTTAATATTTCTTATGAATATTAATTCTGCCGATGACATGCCTGATGGTGTATCGAGATTTGGTGTCATACAATAAACTCTCACAAATTTTTCTAGTTGTTCTTCATTCACTTTTTCATGACTTGCTTTTTTCAAAGCTCTCTTGAAAGTATCAACAAACCATTGTTTGCTGTTTGAACTTGGGTGGTTCAATGGGTTAGAGGTTCAGTGGATAATATTTTACAAAAATCTAATTTCTGAGCAGTGAATTGAGTACTGTTATCTGAGACTATGGTATCTGGCATGCCATATCTTGCAAATAGTTCATGTAAAAATTCACTTATGTTATGACCGAAGAGCCATAGAAAGATAACACGGACTCAGATATAAGGTTAAAAGTATATTCTTGGGAAATGTAGTACAAAGATAAACATGGACTGGAGAGTACTTTCTCTCGCAGGCATCCTGACTCACTCATTCACTGCAGCTACTACTCACTCAGAGTTAGTAGCCATATTATATAGGTGTGGATGAGTCCATTTGTAGCTAGGAACCCACAATACTAAATAAGTTAGATTTTTGTGCTTACAAGTTTCAAACCACTTAGTAAAGCTATGCATAACTACAAGATAATATGATCCATTTACTGGACCTGCAAAATCTATGTGTAGTCTTGACCATAGCAAAACTGTCTTTGTCCAAAGTTGTCTTTTCATAGCAGGTAATTTTGTTGCCAGAGCACAATCTCTTCTGGTTTTTACTACTTTTTCAATGTCTTGATCTATTTTGTGTCCAGTATACAAAGATTCTCAGAAGAGATTCCATCCTTGAAATTCATAGATGTCTACTATGTAACTCATTTAATATTTGCTTTTGTAATATACTCGGTATTACAACTCTTTGTGTGAACATCTGTACACTGTCACATAGCAAGTAAACATTCGAGTCAGGATTGCATTCTTTCTTATTTTTAGTTGTTTTTTTTTCTTTTCTTCCAGGATAATTGGTAATTTACGGACTATGTTGCATAATATATTTTTTTTATTTCTATTTCATTTTTCAGTGCTGCAATGACAGCATGCTCAAATGGTTCAGAAGTTTTTGGTATTAATCTTAATAACTCATCTACATATTGCAATAGTTGTTTCACTCTGTCCAGAAGCCCTACTAGAAATGCACATGCCAATGCTCGTTCAGGCATTCCAACAAACAGAGTCACCAGCTTCTTTAATGCAGCTAAATAAACGTCCACCGTTTCACCAGGCTGTAAACTTCGAGCCACAAATTGCTCATATGCGGTACACAGGTCAATGGCAAACGCTTTGTAAAGTACTGCTTTGATTCTATCCAAATCTTCTTCTTCCTTGTCACTTAGTTGCTGATACACCACAAAAGCACCGCCCATCAACCATAATGGAATCACTTTTTCGATGTACTTCACTTCACACAAATGATAAATTAATTCGACCTTCTCCACCCATTCCAAAACAGAAGTGGTATCATCGAACTCTGGGATTAGCTTTAGGTCAAATTTGTCTCCCATTTTGCCAAAATAGCTTGTAGTTAAAGAGTAAATTTCTGTTTGGTTTCGGTTCCACAGCTCGCTTCACTCGTGGGTTTGAAGCTTCCAGACAAATATAAACAGAGTCTTAACTCAATGCTCTCTCTCAGCTGAGCACATCACCAGAGTCACAACAAAAAACTGCCAGCCATTGTCTCAGACCCTTTTTATGGACAAAAAGCCATTGCTGACACACCAATCATCACCGTCGGTCTCATTCTCACTCAGCATAAAATGACAGGTCGAAGAATATTCATTTCTTTGACCAAACTTGCAAGGACGCAGCTAAAGAGACGACAAACTCTCTGGCATGGGTTTACGCATGTATTCATCACAACACAGCAGCCCGACAAGCAAAACACATTGGATACTTTGGCTCTGGTAAGTGTGAATGTTTATTTTCACATGGTTAGTATTCTATCCTAAAACCATAATTTGATAAAATGTTAGGAATTCCTTTTATCGAACCTTAAATTGATAACAGAGATCTGTAGCCTGTCTGCAACCAAAAAACTTCTTCCATGTATGAGTTTCCACTTGTCCTTGACAGATGTGATAATGATAAGCCTGATGTTAATAACTTTTTTACTTCATCAAATGCCTTCTGACGCTTATCAGTCTTGTTCCACTTCATGCCTTTTTTAAAGTATATCATTCAGTGGCACTCTAAAATTATGAATATTAGTTACATAAATTTGATAGTAATTTGCTAGTTTTTTTTTTAGTTTTTTTATAAAATCATGTCACCCCAAGCAAGGCATTCCACTGCCACTATAGCGCAGAGGGTTACATAGAGTGATTGGGTATAGGAAATGTCAGAAGGAGGATGATAGACGAGTTAGGATGTACATAGGGAGAGAGTTGGAGAGAATGGGTGTGAGTTAGTGTACCAGAAAAGCTTGTAACCTTGTTGTATTTGTTAAGGAAGGCATATTCTTAATTGCACTTGTCCTTGACAGATCTAGTTGAAGGCCATTTTTGACAATGTTTTGTCTTTGTTACCTGATTTTAGGTAAAAACAATTTGCATATTTTTTCACTGAGTTTGAAACTGTACACTCATATTTTTTAAAATCTGTTTCCACATGCTGAATATGTTGTTCTTTAGATATACTTTTAATTAATACATCACTCAGATAAGCCACTGTGAAATCACAATCTGTTAGCATGGTATCCATCAGTCAGTTTAGTGCCATACATGAAACACACTTGGGCGATCATGTCTCGAAAGAAACATGACTGACTGGGCAGAAGATTATCCTGCAGTAGGTTGCCATTGCTTTCTGTGGTAGACTGGCTGCCAGCCAAGGCTATAGAACCCAATCTGTTCTGTTATTTAACCCATAACTGGAGGGAAGAGATGGATTAATACCTTTCCCAAGGGTATTTGCACATAAGTGAATGCAAAGAATTTAACTGGAATTTGAACTCAGCTCCCCAATTTCTCATTCCAAGCCGATATCCAGTGCACCACAATGCACATCCTATGGTATCCATAGCTTGTTGAAATATAGCTGGAGCCAGTTTTAAGCCCCCAAAAAGTTGGTTTAACTTATATAATCCCTTGTGCATATTTATAGTCGTTTATTCTGAACATTCATTTTCAACCTATATTTGCCATTATGCTTCTGATAGATCCTGTACCAGAAAAAAAAACTTTTCCACCATATTATTTCACAAGAATTTCCTCTGAAATTTGTAATGGGTAGTTATGGGATCCTAAACCTTTGAGAAATCTGCACAAACAAGAATTTCATTGATTTTTTGTATCCTTGAGAAAGGTTGTTACTCAAGGGGAAAGACAACCAACACGATAGTGAATGGAAAAAAAGTGAGGGTTATTGCAATAGAGAGTACAATAAATGGACAGACAGAGATTAGTAGGGACATTACTAATCTCTGAAACAAGATGCCGGTGAATGGGATGCTTACTATACATATAGTTCTCTGTATTAGTAAGGCCACATCAGGAAAAGTGGGTGTAGGATATTTTATTACAACAATGCTGGTTCTGTCTATTTTGAATGTTTAATCTTTTGAATTACACCTATTTTTCAAGTCTGTCTAATTCTTTGTTGACTTGATCCAATACTGCAAATAGTACACACTATTTTACTTTAAATAATGGCATCAAACCTTTTTTACTTGAAATTTTTGTTTGAATTTGAAACACCAACCCCATTCATTTGACAGAATATCTAAGAAACCTTTTTCAACTTTTCCTTTAAATTTTCACTCCGTTTTTTAAATTGGTCACTTGTCCACTTATATTTTTGCCATAAACATTCATAAGTAAATCCCATAGCTCAAATAATTCAATCTATTCAGTACCAAATAAGTTTGTAGTATTTTTTAACACATAAGCCTTAGCATTTAAACATTTGTTACAGAATAAGATAATACATGTCCTTTACAAAAGAAAAATAATTTCTCGCCTGAAACTCTACTTACGACTTTCAAAGTGATCAAAGATTATGAGAATCTCATAAAACATGAGATTCATATGTAAAAATTTAAAAATTAAAAAAATGCCATTATTTGATTTCATAGGTAACACTTTTCTACAAGCAAAACTGTATAATGAATGAAAAAATTCCATGTGAAAAATACCACAAACCAATCCTGATTTGAAAATAAACCAATCTTGGAGATTTTAATGTCCATTATTCTATCCCACTTTCTGCTGTAAATGGTACACTCTATTTTGGTTTAAATATTAGTGTCAATGATTTTTTCACTTTGAAACACCAACCCAAGATACTAGATTGGCAACTAGGTCCCACACTTTTACAGTGAAACCGATGAAATGTAACCGCAATTTCTATTTTTTTTTATTTACAGCATTTACAGGCAGATTATTATCCTCATCTTTCTTGTTGTCATCACATAATTTTGGCTGTTTTGCTTCCCAGCCATCATTGGGTGTTTGTCGAACAGGATACCCTAAAGAGAATTCTAAACTGAACTCTCTATTTAATCCACAGAAGATTTAAAAACTGAAAATTCTGTGTCACTTTTACCCTTATTGTCAACCTTGACAAGAGTGAATCATTATTTACTATTTCCAACTATTGTGGGACAGGAGTTTCTGGGAAGGGATTTCATTAATAACACTTTCTCATTATTTTAATTGACTTACTCAAAAGTAACTGATTTGATTAGTGGATTGTTGGTAAGAAAAGTTGTTATTGCAGAAGGAGAAAGTTCTTTTAGCAGAACAGCAGATGTTGTTTTCTTTCTTGTTATACAAAGACTGAAGAAGAAAGAGTATGCTATGTCCAGAGAGAAGAAGAGTGGATGTGAGAGAAAGAGAGGAGAAAATTTGAAGACAAGAGAGAAGAGAAAGATAAAAAAAAGTTGATCAAGAGTGAATGACTTAGAGAGAGCTAGAGAAAAAGACATAGTAAAAAGAGAGTAGAAAATTTAGAGAGAGAGAGAGAAAAAACTGATATTAAAGGAAGAGGAGGGAGATATTTAAATCATTAATTTATAGAGGCATAAATATGACCACACAATTTGAAGAATAAATGCTTCTGTATACTGTATATTCTTGTGTAGAAACTAATTTCATTATGTATAGTGCAATCCCTATATTTTTCATATAGCTTGTGTATAATGCAAACCAAGCTTCTGAGTAATACTAGTAAGCCTGCCATAGACAAACATTTCCACAATGTTATCATCATTCTTGTTGTTTTAATCATAATATTTCAGCTGTGGAGCTGATCAACACTAAATAAAAATTAGATAAGATGCGCATTATGATGCTAAAGATATCAACTCGAAACAAGAAAGTGGAGAGTCCAGTTCAAATTCTCATTAAATTCAGTTCTTTCACTTATGTGCTAATACCCTTGGGAAAGATATTAATCCATCTCTTCCCTCCAGTTATAGGTTAAATAATAGAACAGATTGGGTTCTATAACCTTGGTTAGCAACAAGTCTACCACAGAAAGTAACAGCAACCTACTGCAGGAAAATCTTCTGCCCAGTGAGTTGTATTTTTTTTTAGATGTTATTGCCCAAGCATCTATCCCTAGACTGATCCCTAGACATGGTCAGCAAAACAAGAACAGTCTATTCCCTTAGATTGAATAAAGGGTTCAGTTCAAAACTCTCTGAAGGTTACTCAGATTGACAAGTAACTGATGAACGCTAGAGAAAATTCTTCAATTCTTCACCTTGCAGAAGCCAAAGCAAATAAATGGACATATATCTATTTATATATATATATATATATAGGGGTCGCAGGTTCGAATCTTGTCGAATAACACACATTTTCGTAACAAAAATTTGTCGTCAATAATCAGGCCGTTAGAAACAAATATATAATACTGTTTGATTATAAAAAAAATTTCTACTTAAATATGAGTATCGTTCAAAAATAATGTTCAGACAAATCATTATATATATATATATATATATATATATATATATAATTATCAGGCCTGATGGTTAACATGAAGCAGCCTGTCGCCCCTGAGTGTTGACTTCAGTGTTCACTCTTTTATATTTACATACGCTCTATCTCTGATATTGAGCACTTTATCCTATAAATATAGCCAACCTTAAAACTATATTTATTTATATATATATATATATATATATATATATATATATTGAAATTCATAATCTTGAGAGTGTTTTTTTGTTTGTTTTTTTTTTACTATGGATTATGCAATTCAGATACGAATTAAAAAATAATAATACTTTTCAGAAATGATTTATTTAAATCGCATGTTATCAAGTAGATTCCATTGGGGCTTCCGTAGGGTATCAGTTTTACAATGAATTTACCTTTAGAAAATGTATTTTAAAAATAAAATTTTTGATCTAGAATGCTTAATCTGTGATAATATGACAATGGCTGAAATGTGACAACAACAAACATGAGAATAATGTGGACTATTATCACAACATTTCAGCCATTGTATTCTCTAGCCTTCATCAGTTGCTTGTCAATCTGAGTAACCTTCAGAGAGTTTTGAACTGAACCCTTTATTCAATCTAAGGGAATAGACTGTTCTTATTTTACCACGTATCAACCCATCTTGGGTCATTTAATGAATCGAATTATTAAAAATTGAATAAAAAGTTAAGAACAATTTTAAGAAGTTCGTATATTTAACAAATTGATATACACCTCCTAACACACTAACCCTCCCATTCTCTCCAACGCTCCCCCTATGTACGTCCTAACTTGTCTATCGCCCTGTGTAACCCCCTGCACTATAGTGGCAGTGGAATGCCTTGCTTGGGGTGACATGATTAAAAAATAAATAAATAAAAATATAACAGACATATATTTAGAAAAATTCATACATTTAACAATTTTATATATTTAAGATATTTTAAATTCAGAAAATATTTTATAAAAATGTATATTATTTAATTTAGCTGTTTAGATTTTATGGCATACCAACCACCACCGGTTATCTGAAGCCAAATCCAGCCTACATTTGGGGCGTAATGAATATCAGCTTGGAACAAGAAATCAGGGAGCCGAGTTTGAATTCCAGTTGAATTCCTTGCATTCACTTACATGCAAATACCCTTGGGAAAGGTATTAGCCTATCTCTTCCCTCCAGTTATGGGTTAAATAATAGGACAGATTGGGTTCTATAGCCTTAGTCGGCAACCAGTCTACCCCAGAAAGCAATGGCAATCTACTGCAAGATAATCTTCTGCTCAGTCAGTCATGTTTCTTTCAAGACATGATTGCCCAAGTGTGTATCACATATGTTACTTAACTGACTGATTACATATACAAGATTTGCACATTTGGTAGAACCAAGTTTTGGAATATATAGCAAGTAGGGAGAAATACATATATCTACAGGTGTGTGAGATAGTATTCAACCACTCATATTTTGGAGTACATTTCAATTTCTTTTAAGAATTCGAGTATCCTGCTTGGTCTCGTCTTCATAAATAGTTCTTTCAAATACTTTTTTGTACTTTATTTAAGTTTGTACACTGTAAAAGTATATGTTTGACACTTAATCTTTTTTGACAGCTGGTACATATTGGGGATTCTGCAAACATTACATGACAAGAGCCCATCATACATAACTTTCTACTTTGGAATGCAGTATGCTAATTTCCAGCAAGACAATTTTGAGATGCATGATAAAGACTTTCAACAGAATTAACTCTTAAAATCATTTATCTTATTTATGACCTAATTTTTGCCAATCAATGAATATGAAACAAAAAAAATTGCTGACACTCCAGATATATTCAGGAAATGCATTAGGTTTATAATTCATGAGCAGTTAGGCATGCAGAAGCTGTCAGACAAGAGGGTGCCAAAATGCTTTAAGGCCAATGAGAAATTATACCAAACAGACACCACCAAGTTGAATTTGACGCCATCAATGAAACATAATGAGACCAGTGATCCAGAGATCAAAACAACAGTCCATGTTGTAGCATGACTCCATTACTAAAAGATTCAAGGCTTTAAAGCCAACAGGAAAGGTCATTACAAGACTTTTAAGAATAGGGATGGTGGGTTGGTGAATATCTTTTGATGAGTCAAACAGAATAGGACTAATTTATTCTGACTTAAAGGAGACAAAAACAGAAACATGTTGCAGGAAGATGAATTTCTTTGTAATAATTTCACCTCAGTCAGTTATATGACATACATAAAACATGCTTGGGTGATCATGTCTAAAAAGAGACATGACTGACTGGGCAGAAGATTATCCCGCAGTAGGTTGCCATTACTTTCTGTGAATTTCACCCCACTAGGATGCAAAGTTTTACTAAGAGTGAAAGAAACAGAGGACAATAAAAAAAACAGGATTCAAGGGCAACACAAGATGACAATTGACATTGCATTTAAATTTTGGAAGATCGTAGTTGACAGGAAAGCAAGAAAGAAACAGAGAAAACTGAGGAGAAAGGACAATAAAAAGAACAGGACTCAAGGAGACAGAAGATGACAATTGATGCTGCATTTAAATTTTGGAAGATTGTAGTTGACAGGAAAGCAAGAAAGAAACAGAGAAAACTGAGGAGAAAGGACAATAAAAAGAACAGGACTCAAGGAGACAGAAGATGACAATTGACATTGCATTTAAATTTTGGAAGATCGTAGTTGACAGGAAAGTAAGAAAGAAACTGAGAAAAACATTACTAGGGAGAAAGGACAATAAAAGGACAGGTATAAGAAGACAGAAAATGATGACTGACATTGCATTTAAGTTTTTGAAGATTGTAGTTGACAAGAAAGGAGGAAGCAAGAAGAGAGTTCTGAAATTGGAAATCACAAAAAATGATCGAAGAATAGTTTGTTCCTTGTACTGTTCCAGAAAGTTCCAAACTCTTACCATCATACTCTATTTTTAAAAGAATCAGATCAGACCAAGAATGGAGTATTGCTGCTGTATCTGGGCTGGGGCTGGGGCTGTACAGCCTTGATAGAATTCAGAAATGATTATCAGGCCATGCAGGTAATGAACTATTCTCCACTCTGCAACCCATATTCCACTGATAAAACGTTACTAGCCTCTCACTTCTCTATCACTATTGCTATGGCAAATATTTTAATGTATTACATTTTTTAATTCAGACCTTCACAGCTCTAACCTGCCATGACATTTTCATTGTGGTAAATCATCACCTATTCCTTTTCCGTCCCTTTGGTAAGGAGGACGTTACACTCAGATAACTTTTTCTCACTGAACTGTTACTTTGTGGAACAGAATTTTGAGGTGATTCTTCCCTGACCATTAAAAAGATTAACATCTTCAAGTCCAGGGTCAATCAATAACTATCAGACACATTGTCATAATAGGCACTTCTTACCACTTACTACACTCTCAGAAATCCTCTACCTTGAGTGTCTCTTGAGTTTTGTATTATTTAAACAAATTAACCCTTACCCTACAGACAAAACATTCCCATTCTTATATTGTTAATGTTTAAATGAATTCCATGACACAGTGCTGATAGCAGACACGGAAAGGAAACTAGAAGACCTCCTACAGAAGGTAGCTGAAGAGAGTGAGAAGAAAGGCCTACAAATAAACTGCAAAAAAACCGAATGCATGGTCATCAGCAAAAAGGGCAGCCCAAAATGTGAAATACAGGTGTGGGATACTAAAATGAAGCAGGTACAAAAATTTAAATACCTGGAGAATGTTCAAACAGAAGACAAAAAGTGCAACAGAGATCCGAAGGTGAATTGGCATGGCAAAGGAAGCATTCCAGAAGTTGGGTAAAATATTAAGAAACTGGACAATTTTGCTAGAAACAAGGAAGAGAGTACTGGATTGCTATGTGATGTCAGCTTTTCAATATGGCAGTGAATGTTGGACAATATCTTTGAAGATGAAGGAAAAACTTGAAGCAGCTGAAACGTAGTTCTACAGAAGGTTGCTGCGAATATCATGGATCGAGCATGTGAGCAATAATGAGGTTTTGGAAATGATGGAGATGAAAAGGAAATTAATACTGAACATCAGGAATAGACAGTTAAAGTTCCTAAGACATGCAATGAGGAAGGAGAGCTTGGAGAACCTGATACTAACGGGCCAGATAGAGGGGAAAAAGAAATGGGGGAAAGCAGCAGATAACATATTTGAAGGACCTAATCAGGTAGATGACAGAATGAGGGTTGTGTAGAGTGACAGGAGAAAGTGCTAAGAGCCACCAGGGATAGCCATGATCACCTACAGCCTAAAAGGACAGGGTACATCGAAGAAGAATATATATGCCAACTGTTTATAAAAAATTATGTGAATATAAAGTGGGGGATCAAATCTATATTATAATCAATATATAAACTGATCCCTTATTTTGTGGCCATACTAGCTTCTATATTTTTTTTTTTTTAATCATTTCACCCCGAGCAAGGCAGAAATGCCACTGATGTGCAGGGGGTTACATAAATGTAGAAAGATTAATTAGAAAAGAGTGAGGAGTACAAACTAGTTAGAAAGGAACAATAGAAAGCAGGTGCAATGACAGATACATGGGCGGAGAGAACGTGAAGATTATACAGGGGAGGGGAGAGAGCTAGAGTCCAGTGGTTAGTAGGTGAGCATTAACTTTGCTTTTAAATTTCTGGAGGTCGTAGCCGTCAGGAAAGCAAGAATACGGGAGTGAGTTCCACAGGCGGGAAGTGCGAGAGAGGAAGCTGCAGGAGTAGAATTGTCGTCTGCGTTTGGCTAACCTGACTGTGAATGGGTGGGACCCAGTTGCCAGTCTGGTTGCACGGGTAAACACCTGTTGAGGAGGCATCAGTGACTTAAGCTCATCCGAGCAGAAGCCATGAAAGTATTTATAGAAGAGACAGAGGGAGGCCACATTTCGACGATGGGAAAGTGGCTGCAGACGAGTCGCCAGATCAGTACCTATCACATTACAGACTCTCCTTTGGAGCTTGTCAAGAACACTGAGGAGAACGGCAGGGGCACCTGACCATAAATGGCAGCAGTACTCCATGCACGGACGGATGGTATATATATACTTATATTCTAGATTTATGGGTTTGAACTAGTGGATGGCAGAGCAGGGTTTGGGTGGTGTAACTGGAGAAAGCGTGCTAAGAGCCACCAGGGATAGGGAGATGTGGAAAACCATGATCGGCTACATCCTGAAAGGACAGGGCACATAAAAGAAGTCCCACCAGCCAAGATCTTCATAACTTGGATTTGATATGCAAACATCCAGTGACAAATCATTCCCATTCCCTTCTTATTCTTTGGCTAATAAATAAGTTCCACTCAGCATATTCTTCCAGAAATGATACTTTGTGGAATAGACACTTGAGGCAATGCTTCTATCCACTAAAATCATAACCTCTTCAAGCTCAGAATCAATCAATAGCTATCAGACACATCGTCGTAATATACGCTTCTTATCATTGGCTAGACTTCACTTATAACAATCTTAATCAGCAATCCTCTACTTTGAATAGCTCTTGAGTCTTGTAGTGTATGAGCAAAATTAATTAATGAGAGCCATCATTATAGAGTGAAAATATCTCTAATAAATTGTTTAAATGTGTTACATTCTTTAATCTCACCATTTGAGACCTTCATAACTCGGATTTGATACGCCATTGTTTAAGTGGCAAATCATCCAGTTCCCATCATGTTACTTTGCTAAGTTCCACTCAAATAGCTTATTCTCCCAGAACTGATACTTTATGTAATAGACTTTCGAGGTAATACTTCCTTGACAATACTATCTTTAAGTCCATGGTCAACTGATATCTGTTCAAGATACTCTCATAATATGAACTTCTTTCTTACTCCTTCTCAACAATCTCATTCAGTAACTCTCTATGAGCGGCTCTTGTATTAGGTGAAAAAAAAATGTCAGGTTTATCTGGTTGATAGTTCCTTGAATTAACATTTATGAGAAGACAGGATTCTGAGGTTAATTCTTATTCAATGTTAGTCATGATAAATGAAGTTTGTTTCATTTCATTCAAACTGTTGACATAAAAACAATTTCAGTAATTAATTGTATTAAGATATAGTCTTGTGCAAAGATTCTATCTCTGGCAAATTTCCAAATTCCTGATTTTAGTTTAAACTGCATTCTCTTGAGATTTTACAGAGAATGCACTTCATTTTCAACAGCAAAAACAGGTCAAAATTTTCATAAGTATTTTTACATCAGTAATTCAAAAAGAGGTTTGAAGCTGTCATTTTGTCAGATGGTTATGACAATAAAGACTTATGCATTGCATAAAATCAGTTTAGTGCCATACATGATATACACTTGTGCGATTGTCTCAAAAAAGACATGACTGACTAGGGAGAAGATTTTCCCATAGAAGGTTACCATTGCTTTCTGCAATAGACTGATTGCCAACCAAGGCTATACAATGCAGTGTGTCCTGCTATTTAAACCATAGCTGGTAGGATAAGAGACATTATATTATACTATTATATTAATAAGTAGTAATTAGTGTGGAATCAGTTTATTACTTCATAACAACAGAAAACCGATTCTCCACTTTATGCATATTAAGAGTATTACTTATGTTTCCAACTATTAAGTTCTCCCAAAAGTTTGTAAACACTTGCAAAAAATTGAAATTTTACTCACCAAGTAATCTAAGGTTACCAGAAAACACTTGCACAAAAGATGAATTTTTACTCGCAAAGACAACAAAAATTATTGCTCAAAATAAAAATCATCATTTTCCAAAAGTTTCTGCCATCGATCTGCAAGCTTTCAGATCTGGTCAAAGTAGCATTCAGCTGGCTTCAAATGAATAAAGTCTTGACACGCTTCCTCAACTTCATCAAACGAGTCAACTCGGCGGCCCTTCAGAAATTGTTGCATTGAGCAGAAAAGGCTGTAATCTGATGGAACACAGTCAGGACTGTAGGCTGAATGTGGCAGAACCTCAACGCCATCCAGCTCTTCAAACTTGTCTTTGGTCTTCCTGGTGGTGTGTGGCTTGCCATTGTCCTGCTGCATCAAAGTGCGCTTTTGGTTGATCAGAGCCGGGTGCTTTTGCTTCAACTTTTTGTAGACCCGCTCAAGTTGCTGACAGTAAAGTTTGGCACTGATGGCACGACCATTTGGAACCAACTCAAAATGCATGATTCCTTCAAAGTTCCACCAAATGCACAACATGACTTTCTTGCCGAATCAATCTTGTTTTGGAACCGACGGTGTCTCTTGCCGTTTCTGAACCCATTGCTTGTCTTGATTGTGCTGGACCAGATATAGCCATTTCACAAGTGTTTACAAACTTTTGGGATAACCTAATATTATATTCAGTCAGTCAAATGCCATGCATGACAGATGGCCGATGATCAGGTCTTGAAAAAGACATGACTGACGAGGATGAAGATTTTCCCTCAGTAGGTTGCCATTACTTTTTGCAATAAAGTGGTTGCTAACCAAGGCGATACAACCAAATCCTGCTATTTAACCCCTATCTGGAAAGAGAAAAGTTGGATGATCACCTTTCCCAAGTTATGATAATGAAAACTGTAAAATATCACATTAAATTCAGAGTGAAAATCAATAAATATAGTTGAGTCACAAATTTAGGACACACACTTGAAGGGCAATATCTTGCAAAATAATCTTGAGAATCTCCAAGTGTGTGAGTATTCAAACAGTAGTGTTTCTTTAATACCAGTGTGATTTAAACTAAGAAGATACACATGGGTCCCTTAGATTCTGAAATAAAAAATAAAAAATATCTAGGAAAAACTTTTCAGAGTTACTTTATAGAAAGCCTTTCATACAACCTTTGCGGTTCCATTAACTTGCAGGTTTTTATAACGTCATTTTTTTGTAATGTAATTCTGAAGTGAACTTTTGATAACTATTTGCAAGTAATAATATTTCAGTATCTTGCATATAATGAACGTACTAAATGAATCCTTCAAATAGTACACAATAATGCTCTTGGAAGAATTCTCTCGAATAACACTCGGAAACAATCTCTTTCATGATGCACAACACTGAATACACTCAGACTTCTGTTTAAGTGTTTTATTTGTTGTTTTTTTTGTTGTTTTTTTATTTATTTTATAATCGCCTTACCCCAAGTAAGGCAGAACTGCCACTGGTGCACATAGGATGATATAATAAAAGAGTGAAGAGAGGGTAGAGAAGAGGTAACAATAGGTGACTGAGAATGGGTAAGAGAAGGATGGGTACATTGGTGTAAAGAGAGCTGCATGAGAGCAAAGTATAAAGGGAGAAGAAGGATGGGAGTCAAGAAGATAAGAGATGACAGGTGATGTTGCATTTAAGCTCTTGGAGATTGTAGCTATCAGGGAAACAAGAATACAGAAAAGAGATCCATAGGTAAGATTTGAGTTTGAGTCTTGTTTAATGGCATATCAACCTCTGTAGGTTATTTAATGCCAAAAAGGTGGTGTCTTAAGGTTTTTTCTGTTTTTTTGTTTTTTTTGTTAATGTTTCGTTATAGTGAAAAGGTTGATTTAGTCAGATTTTAATTAAAATTTTTTGTTTTTATTTTAGAAAACTGAAAGTGTCTTCTAGTTTTGTATTCAAAAATGTTTTGCTGAGAATAATTTTTTCCTTCAAAAATGTGTTATGGTAATAATTTTCTCTTCAAAAATGTATTGTTGGTAATATGTTTTCTTCAAAAATAAATATTTTTCTATAAAAGTATGTTTTTATGTATATATTTCTATAAAAGTGTATTTTTATGCTTCCATAGTGTTTTGACCCCTATTTTGGTGGTTAACTTTGCCCATAGCTGGGACCCTAACAGGTGGTACCACTCCAGGTTAGGGTGAACCTGAGAACAACAGCAATTCAGAGGTGGTTTGATGCTCCTCACAACCTTCCAATCAGAGGCCTTGTTGCCGGATGCAGTTTACCGTCATGCCCAAGACCCCATAGGTGGGAAGTGTGAGAAAAGAAGCTGCTTTATTTGTTGTTTGTTTTTTTTTTCATTTTTTGTACTGTAATTCTGAAAGGAACTCCTGGTAACTTACTATAAGTGAGTTATAATATTTTGGTATCTTCATATAAAGTCAACACAATAAACAAATCATTCAAATGATACACATTAAAGCCTTGGAATAATACTCTCAAATAATTCAACCAGAAACAATCTCTTCAATGATGCACAAAAGTGAAATGATGTATAAGACAGAATACACTCAGGCTTTTGTCTTGGCTTTTTAAATATTTATGGTCATAAGATCCCAGTAGCACAATTCATGTAACAGTTACGTTTGTTGCCTGCAGATCCGTGTTTGACCACACACGTTATTATCAACACTTTCTTCCTACATAAGAAAGGCAATAAACAGAAACTTAATATTAAGTTATCTAGCATAGTATCCAAATAAAGCACTTTAACAGAAATCTGAATGATAGACTTGAGTCTATTAGAACCAGGTGTACTGTTTTAGGATTAAAGACAGTTGACAAGGAATAGAAATTTTTATGTATATATTTCTATAAAAGGAAACACATGCCGAGATCCTCGGAAGATGTTCTTCATATTTCTGGCCATTATCAAAGCCAAAGGAAAAAGAAGATATTCATTCCTGCATTTTCAAACACTGCATAGTAGAGTTTGCTATATTTGCCTAATGAGGACATCATGAACATGTGAAATTCTTCAGTGACAAGCAGCTGCAGTGGTTTCAGCAGCAAATAGTTTATATTTATGACTCCAAGTTCTACATTGTCTCACAAGATAACAAAATAGTAGACATTTTTTTTTAATCATATCACCCCAAGCAAGGCGGTAACGCCACTGATGTGCCTGGGGCTACGTAAGAGTGAAAAGATTAGAAGAGAGAAAACCGGAAACCACATCCTAAACAGGGAACAAGGGATGAGTCTCTACATCTGTTCAATAGACATGGCTGGAGTTTGAAATGGGCGATAGTTTAGTCTATCTACTCCAATTGAAAAAGAGTGAAAAGATTGGAAAAGAGAAAACCGGAAACCACATCCTAAACAGGGAACAAGGGATCAGCCTCTTCACCTGCTCAATAGACGTGGGTGGAGTGTGACTAAAACATTGGTTAAAAAATTTGGTAACCTGGTAACCTAGCAACGTCAAGTTCAATCCCAATGGCACTAAGTGTAGACTGAGGCACATGGAAACAGGGTGAGCAATAATTCAGCAGTACTAAAAAATAACTTCAGATATCCCTAGATGTGGTCAGTGGAATTGTCAGAGGACAATTTATTTCTATAGATTATATCACAGGTTTAGTTCAAAATTCTTTGTATGTTAACCAACAATCTCTTTATGATGGCTGAACAACGGTTAAAATATTGTGATAAAAAAAAGGAGGATAATATTTCATGTTCAAAATCTCAGTTTAAGTTTCTAGACTTTACCACGATTTATGTTATATTTTGTGGATTGATTCATTGATTTTTAACAGCTTATCAATCTTTTGTAAGTTATTTAAAGACAGAAAATATTTTTTTAGACTTTCAGAAATTTTTTGAGATGATAATGATTTACTGATAAAAGTTGTACAAATTAACCCATAGATGGGGGAGAAGATCTGGATTTGCACATGTAAATCTAATGAATATGACTGGAATTGGAACTCAGCTCTCTTATTTCCAATTCTGAACCATTATACATTGCATCATATATATAGATGTGATAGTGTAATGAGTAATAATGACTATGAAATCAAAGAGCTCAGTTTTTTTGTTACATTCCCTTACACCCATGGGTTAAATTAGCCAAGTGTGGTAATGAGCTCATATTTTGTGGGTAATGGATGTTTGGTTTGGAAACTTCAGGACAATATTGCTTCATTTTGTAGGAAATTGGAACTATGGACCAAACATATTGGAAGGAATTTTTGCACAATTTTCTGCATTGGATGCCTTCCTTGATAAAGTTAATTCTGAAGATATCCTCAACCACATGAAGACAGACATCAGTGATCACCTAAATAGCCTCTTGGAAAACTTACATAAGTACTTTCTAAACTTGAATAATTCCAACAATGAATGGGTAAGAAATCCATATCTTGTGAGTGAAGATATCATTCCTGATGAGGACTATCCAGCAAAAGAATAATTTCTCACACTCAAGATGAACAATGCATGGAAGCTTTTGTTTGAGACCAAGTCTGGTCTAGACACCTTTTGGATCTCTCGTCTGCAAGATATACCAACAATAGCTTCTAGAGCAGTACAAATTCTCATAGAATTTTCAACCACTTGTCTATGTGAACAAGCTTTTTCTATTGTCCTTGGAATGAAGACCAAGAAACATAACAGACCCAATGTGGCAAATGCCCAAATAGCCCTTTCAGTCCCAAAGCCAAGAATAAATAAACTGACACAGGCAATATAAGCTCAACACTCACATTAAGAATCACGGCTAGGTTACGGCTACTATACCACTGATTATTATAGATTGGTACTATTGTATTGAATAATTTCCATTAACTTTGTCTGCATTTGATGTATGAAAATATAATTGCTTCTTTTCCTATATTACGGGTATTTGTTCATTGGAGTAATGGATAATAGTGAAATTGTATTTTGTGGTAATTGCAGCAAAATGGTTGAGAACCTATGCCTTATACAGATAGCCTTTTCAAAGTTATGAGTCCATCTCTTCATCTCCCTCTAGATATATGTCAAATAGTCAGGCACACCAGTCTAGGAAATTGATAACACTGAATTCTAGACCTGAGGAGGGTTATTTAGAGACAAATTCCATGAACTGGGATCTTCTAAAAAGTTTTGTTGGTTCTGCACCACTATAATCAAATATGTGGGTAGTGTTTAATAACCCATGGTTCAGACTGATACATGGTTCAGACGGCCATAGCTCAGAGGTAGAATCACTGACTGATGTCTATTTGGTTGGGTTTCAATCCTGGGTAAAAGCAATCAGATCAAAACAGATCTGTCTGCGGATGACAATATTGTCATCCACAGACAGATCTGTTTCGCCGTATCATAGCTCATCAGTATGGTTAGACTCCAATTGCTTTTTTACCCAGAATTGAAACCCAACCGAAATGGCGTCAGTCGACGACTCTACCCCTGGGCTATGGGCGTTCGGTGGAAGTAGGCAGACTTTTTAGCGCATATCATTATACGCACCCAATAGCTAGAGCACTCTAATTCATTTCTCTGAATGAGCAATGCAGTATATATTTAAATGTGTTTTTTATTTAAAATTGATATAGTTTACATTACAACATAGAAATTTCTATGTTTTGAGATTTTACCTCGTCATCAGGCAACCATTTTCACAACAATGAGCTGACATTGCCTGGTGACAAGGAAAAAATCTTGAAACAGAAATTTCCATGTTGCAATGTAAACTATATTAATTAAAAAAAAACAAAACAAATTTAATTAAACTTTTTAAAAAAAGTAAATGCCAAAGAACTCAGAATTCTAAAGCTGTTGGTTCTCTTCACCTGGATATATATATATATATATATATAAAAAGGAAAACTTAACACATCATTTAGATTGGTTATAAATTATAATCCATTTCTATGAGTTAAATTAGCTCATTTCATCAGACCACACTATATTCGTTTCATCTGGAATAAATATTTCTTTAAAATGAAATGGAAAACAAGTAAAATGATTTAAAACAGAGACATTAATGTGATCTCAGTTGGGAATCTCTAGACCAGTCGAAAAGAGGTCATCATTCTTGGACAGTGACCATAAACTCATTACACACCCACTCACAAACCCATGGATACGTATATATGTGTAACCCGACATTTTAACACAATCACGTATACTTATTTATATCCACATACGCACACGTCCGTACATCTACATATGTACATACAAATGCGTCTGCGTTTACACTTACACATACCCACAGACACACATCCGTCCATGCACACATACAAATCTTGCGTTCACACACGCATATATATATATATTTTTATGAGACTGGATGTCCATGCATATAAATAGTAGTAATATATGTTTACACAAGTATACTAACAATTCTCACATATACTTACAAAATATGCATATATTTGCACACTTACACACATACATAGACATATTTCCCAACAGACATGTCCGTACTTATATGTATGTGTACATACACATATATTATTCATGCATACATACATCCCTCCATTTATATCCACATATAATTGTTGTGTTTACACACTCACATATCTATGAAGAGCAGATCCATGTATATATATATATATATATTGTTAAATATAAGAGACAATGAATGTCTATTATGTTTAATCATGAGCTGTTGTAAACATCATATTTTGGCTTTAATCTCAGGTGAAAATAAAGACAAAAATTCTCCAGCATTTGGATAATTTTTTAAAATTAAATTAAACCAACCCACATTTAATAAAATCTAGTTTAAATCTGGTCATAACACATTACATTGCATTTAAATATATGGTTCTGTTAACATTTTGGGCTCTCACTCGGTCTAATGTCATAGAACCGCATTACAAATTTATAAGCTGCATTTGCTATTTGGTGACTGTTGTCATTGCTTAGCAAAGTTTTATGTCAACACAAGATAAAATCGTCTTTGGTGGTGGATGTCTTTATGTTAACGTCCCTGTAACCTCTCTGAAGATGGGTCAAATGAGTTGAAAGCTTAGAACCAACTTAATAAAAAATTATCCAAATGTTGAAGAATTTTTGTCTCTATTTTCACCTGAAATTAAAGCCAAAATACAATGTTTATAACGGCTCATGATTAAACATAATAGACATTCATTGTCTCTTATATTTAACAATATATGTTTAGAAAATTATTTGCTGCCTCGATATACTAAATATGTATATATATATATATATATGTATACATAAATAAAGTTTTTAATGTATATCAATTTTTTTATATCTGTTCTCTATTGGCTTCCCCCCACCAATGTACTCATTTATATATACACGTATTAGTTCTTATAAGAACACTGTGAACTTGTATACACATCCATGTCCACTCTTCTCCCCCAAACGAGGTGGTATGTTTCACATTACATACATCATAAACGTTGCATACATATACCAACATCTATCATTTGGATTTTGATATCAACACGTACATACATCAGTAAACTGATCAATTCAGAAGGGCACAATCAACTACATCGTTAATCCAAGATTAACGTAAACATCTAATCATGTGCTCCCATATACACCAAAAACATATATATGGTTATTAAAATAAATTTACAATCACACATTGCAAAATAGGACACTTCTAACTTCATACATAAATAATATAGAGTCATTGCATACATATACTGGCATGTTTACCCATATACATGGTAGACCTCCACATTTACTTCTTCAGTCCATAAAATCCTCCAATGAATGATCAATGTAAAATATGAATGAATTGGCAAGTGTGACTGAATGGGTTAATTCTAACATTCTATGAATTAGTTTAAATTTATTTTTATGACAGCATTTAAAAATTATTTTATTTCTTTGATTTAATAATTGGCTAGTTTCTCTGAATTTGATAATTCTAATCTTTTTGTTTTAGCATAAATTGCAACTCTTTCTGCAGCTATTCAGGGCTTGAGATTTCCCGATAATATTCCATTCAATCTGTGGAGAGAGATTTCTGTCTTTTAATTTACAGAAATGTTTTGAGAGAGCAGTTTGATATATTAGGTGGGGTTTAGAAAAAGATTGCTCACAATTATATAAGCATGGTTTCCATGGTCTGGCAGAAATTCCTATATATACTTTTTTCTCGTTTCTGTGTTTACTAGGACAAATGGTTGCTTGGTATATGACTTATATTGATCATTCATTAGAGGATTTTGGGAACTTATTTTGTATATACCTGCTTGTTTGTTATTATGGTTTTACGTTTTTTTTTATTTTTTTTAATATCTGACCATATCCATAATAGTTTTCAAGGTAGTTGTTACTATTTGCATGTTAATTAGATGGGATAAGTTGTTCTGGCTAGTGGATGCTATGGAGTTGGTAGATCGTATAATGTAGCTGCTATGGTTTAATTTATTGTTGTTGATAATGTTGCTTTTGTTGCAGTTGTGTATTTTATGTGCCTTTCCTTTTTTTTTATATATATTTTAATCCAATTCACCCCAAGCAAAGCGGAAAAGCTACTAAGACACAAGGGTTGACTTCATTCCCCCTTTCTCATCATTGACCATTTCACTTTTTCATACCTATTACATTTTAAATTAAGTTCTCCCAATTAAAAAAATTGATAAGCAGGAGTGAAACTGGTTGTTTTCTTTTTTTATATTTTATTCTCATTATGAATAACATAAAATTTATAACATTTAAATCATATATATATTTGCTGGCCACTCATATTCAAGGACAGGGTAGCTAATCTCGATTGCAGATGCTTGGTCAGGCACACTTGTGTTTGTTCAAAACTCACAGAGCCCACCTGTGGTTTATACTCCAAGTATGCTGAGTGAACCTTACAGTTTCTTGGAGAGGGTGCATGATCCAATCTGAGTAACAGCCTGAACAAACCTTAAACTCTCAGTCATCAATAACTTGTGACTTCAAGATACCACAACCATATATATATATATATATATATATATAAAAATATATCTGAGTGAATAAGGAACAAAGAAGAAAATTTTTTTTACAACATCCAAAACATTAATTTAAAACAGTACTCGATAGATAATATATAGAGCTGTGAATATTTATTATAAATTATATATTTTAGAACATGTACAAATTTTTTATATATCCACTACAAATTGTACATTTGTTTCGACATTGAAACAGCAATGTCTCATCAGGTGGTGTAGACAGGAATGGAAAGCCTCTTTTCTTATATTTGGTGAATTGTGTGTGGGATGTTGGTGGGGGTTAGTGATAAGGGAACAAGTCTTGTGAATTGTTCATTTGAATTTTGAAGAAAGTGGTGTGGGTAGTGAATATAGTTGATTAATGAGTGTCTTGAAATTTTGTAGACAGATTTAACATCAGCAGATAGTATGTAAGTTTTATGATCTTGCGACTAGACTTTATCGTTTGGATTCCTTAGAGGAGCAGAGTAGGGAGGTGTAAGGGGTGGGGAGGGATGGGATTGGACTTACTGCTTATTTGTACAACTATAGAATATTTTTGTATTTAAGCACAGTTTTTATAATTAATCTAACTTTGTATATTTAACCTTAATTTTGGATTTAGGAAATCAATTTTTTTTCTATTAAATTTTAAATTAGATCACAGTTTGTGGTATGTAAGAGGTAAAATTTAATGTTAGTATTTAAGGTAATAGGTAAGTAGATAATGGGTGTGTAATAGGTAGAATTTAATGTGTGTATTTAAGCACAGTTTTTATAATTAATCTAATTTTGTATATGTAACCTTAATTTTGAATTTAGGATATCAATTTTTTTATAAAATTTTTAATTTTTTAAAATATTCAAATTAGATCATGGTTTGTGGTGTGTGTGTAAGAGTGTTGTTAGTACTATGAGGGTGTATCATTTCTAAGGGGTCCTAGCTCTGGCTTTTGTAGTATTTTTTAGCATGACTGTAAGGTTAGTTCTTTAATGTGCTTGCAGTTTACTGTGGTTTCATGCCTCTGGTTTAAAAGCTTGTTGCTATTCATATATTTAATGATTTCAATTGAAGACAAAAGAAACATGGTTCCTTTATTGATTTAGCTGTTCTTGCTTGTTTGAGGAGTTTCCATTTAACTTTAGGTGTTTTATTTTCATCTTTTAACTTCCAAAAGTATCTGGAGAGAGACGTCATGTTTTGTTTTTCCTTGTTATTGAAGGATGTGAGGTCATTGTCAAATCGCTTTTTAAATACATTCATGGTGTTTCCGATATATATTTTTTTTATCTTTAGGATTCTCCATGGATGAAATCGAACACATATATATCAGGGATTTTGTTAAACATTTATTGGTCATAGGGCGTTGGTTTGGGTTTCTACACTTACAGAGGTTGTTATTATGGGGCAGACTGGTATTAGTGTTGGAGTTATTTTTGTTGTGTGCTTTTAATATTTTGCTGTTATGTACTTTAATTATTTTTTTTAGATTGTTGGAGTAGCTATAGCTTAGTTTTATTGTATTTTTATTGAATATTTTGCTTAGAGGGTTATTTTTAGGAAAATGCTTATCTATTAGTTTAAGAAATTTATGTCCCAGCTTGAAGTTAACTGACCAAGTAAAAGGAGGGTTATACAATATTATTTTTTCGTTTCTAATTTTGCTTTTTGAGCTCTTAAATTTTTCTACAAAGTTAATTTTGGATGATTGATATCCGCTTTAATGATTCTGTCGTAAATTACCTTGTGTTTATCAAATATTTCTTTATTGGAGGAGTGTGTGTTGATGCGGCATTCCACTGATGATGGGATGTGCTTGATAATGGATGGTGGGTGATTAGAATTGGGGTTTATATAGGTTGGGTTAGCATTATTTTTCATGTAAGGTTGGAAAGTGTTCGATACGAAGTCTAATGTTATGTCTAGGAAGTCAACTTGCTTGATATTAGTGTTAATTACGACATTAAGACCAAAGGATTTAAAGACTTTATGGATTAATTTTCTAGTTTTATCAACTTTACCTCCAGTAGATTTATTTATAATCACTCATGGTAGAAACCTAGGTTGCGTAATAACTCATTTACAAATGGAAAATATATATATATATATATATATATATATATATATATATATATTTGATTGAGCTCTCTAGAGAAGAAAATTTTAAAAAGTTTCCACTTCTGTGATATATGCATGACTCTTCAGAAATGAATTGAGTTCTTTTGGTGACTGGCATGTGTATACACTGCTGATATACAACATGTTAAAATTTCCATTTCCTGATTCCATGTGCCTATGGCTTAGGGGCTAGAGACTCCGACTGACACCAAATCGGTCAAGTTTCAATCTCAGCCAGAAGCAAGTGGATATGTCTAGCCACACTGATGAGCTGTGATACAGCGACACAAGCTTGTATGTGGATGACCAATATATATATATATATATATATATATATATAGTCATCTGTAGACAGATCTGTTTTGCTGTATCACAGCTCATCAGTACGGTTAGACAGCCAATTGCCTTTTACCCAGGATTGAAACCCGACCGAATTGGCGTCAGTTGGCAATTCTTCCTCTGAGCTATGGCCGCTTGGTAGAAGAAGGCAGACTTTTTAGTGTGTCTATTATCATTATACACGCTCAATAGCTGAGAGTGTTTTAATTCAGTGCTGATGAACGATGCATATATATATATATATATATATATATACACACACTCACACACACACACACACACACCAGTAATACCTCTGACTATCCAAAAAATACATTGCTGCTTATGTTTTCTTTTCTTCACAATGTATTGCTGTTAATATTTTTATTCTCCAAAAAGTACTGCTGGAATTTTTACTATAAAAACCTATATAAAATTTTTATGCTTTCAGTTTAACAGTTAATTATTTATCCATAGTTCAGACCTTAAGAAGTGCTACCAACCCAGATTAAGGTGGACCTGAAACAACTGCAATTAAAAGGGGGTTCCAGGTTTTTCTAAATTTCCTGATCAGAGGTCTTGCTGCCGAATGCAATTTTTCATTATATGCAGAACTCAGGAAATTTGAGTAATGACTTGGGGTTTCTTTTGTTAATTCTTGATGTCATGTTTCTTTTGCTCTGTCACTGTAATCTAGGCATTGAATACTTTACTGAGTAGATAGGCATTTGTCTTTTAGTCTTTATTTTTTCTTCCTGGTCCATGATTTGTTTTTGTCTAAGGCATAAGGTCTTCTGGCAAATTGTCTGTTACACCAACATAGCTTGTTTTCCTTCAGTATGTATGTGTGTATGTATATATATTTCCTATAATCTAATGGAGAATCTGTAATGCGATCAATCCCAACTTGGAAGCTCAGATACAGTCACTTTCTCACTGGCACAATGTGGCTTCCCTGTGTCTTTTCTACAAATATTTTCATGCCTTCTGCTCAGATGAACTTAGCTCACTGGTACCCCCGACCCATACATGAATTTGCTTGAGCCATAAGGTTAGCAACTAGGTCCCACCCTTTTACTGTGAAACCAATAAATTGAAAATGCAAATTCTACTCCAGCAGCTTCTTTTCTCACACTTCCTGCCTGTGGAAGTTACTTACTTTCCCGACAGTTACAATCTTCAAGACTTCAAATGTAAAGTCAATAGTCATCTACTATCTCACTAACTTTCTCTTTCTCTCTCATATGCTTCTTTCTTCGTCCACTCCACTCTCAACAGTATTCTCATCCTTCTTCTACCCCTCTTCCTGACACTCTTGACCTGTCACTCTTTCTCATAACTTACCTCCGATGTAACTCCCTGCTCAACAGTGGCAGTAAAAGGCTTTGCTTGGGGCAACATGAAAAAGGAAAGAAACTTTAAATGTTACATTTTAGTGGATATATGATTTTTTTTTTTAATCATTTCACTCCAAGAAGCAAGGCAATCCACTGCCACTATTGCACTTGGGGTTACATAGGGGAAGGTAAATAAAAAGAGTGGTTAGATATAGGAAATGACAGAAGGGGGGTGATAGGTAGTTGGGAAGATGGGAAGAGTGTTTGAAAGAATGGAAGCGAGTTAGTGTGTTAGGAGGTGTCTATTGACCTTACATTTAAACTCCTGGAGATTGTAGTCGTTGGGGAAGGGAATTCCACAGTCGGGAAGTGCAAGAAAAGTTGCGATTGCATTTTATCGGTTTCACTGTAAAAGGGTGGGATCTAGTTGCTAATCTAGTATCTCATGCAAATTCAAATCTAGGGGGCACCAGTGATCTAAGTTCATCGGAGCAGAAGCCATGGAAATATTTATAGAAGAGACACAGGGAAGCCACGTCGCGCCAGTGAGAGAGAGACTGCAGGCGGTCTGCCAAGTCAGTATCGATCACATTACAGACCCTCCGCTGTACCTTGTCGAGAAGCCCAAGGAGAATAGCAGGGACACCCGACCAGATATGGCAACAGTATTCAATGCATGGGCAGATGGTAGATTTATAAATGTGCAGGATAGATTCAGACGGAAAAAAACCTCCAGGCCCTGCACAGAGAACCGACTTTTATAGCAGTGGATAGAAATTTCATATATTTTTTAACAATGTAAAGTGCATCTACTGGTTTATGTGTATTTGGGGAAAATAATAAAGAAAATTTGTCCTCCAAGAGTGCTTGAACCTGTGTCTTCTTTTCTCGTGGAATCCACCATCTGATATTGCATGCCACTCAGCCACAGTATTATGGGTAAAAGTAACTATCTGGCATTCATTTATTAGATTTTTATATATGTATTCATGTGTATGTGTGCACATTTAATATAAATTGTAAGTAAAATAAAGAAATAAAACATCTATGCATCCAATTTACATCACCCACTGGAGATTAGTATCTGTTGTTGAATATTCATGAGTCGGACCCAACAGGTCCATCAAAATATGCTATACATTGAAATCAACCCAAGCTGAGCAACAATTTTCTTTTCTAAAACATTCCCATAATTCCCAGAAAGAGAAAACAAAAATAAAAATAAAAACAATCTGCTCACACTTTTTTCCTCTTGTAATGTCTTCCTTCTTTCTCACTGTTAAATATTTGATTTTAAAAAAATCCATGTATGAAAGGGAACAACCTGTTTGTACAGCAGCAAATGAGGGAACAATAAAACGTATTTGATGTGATTAAGTTGGATTCATTATGGATGTTTAATATGTAAATAGTTGGGCTTAGGTTAGGTTAGGGATGGGAGAAAGCAATTTTTTTTTTTTTTATGGCTATATGAGAGAGTCAGACACAATTTTAAAATATTATCATTGTTAACACCATCAAGAGCATTTGCCTCTCTCATAAATGTTAATCAAATTCACAGAATGATAACAAATGGATTGAAAGAAACAGCCCAACAGATTTGAACATAAAAAATATTGATATTAATTGCTTTCCTATGTTTTATCAACCATTTAATCCTATTTTAATCTGCAGAAGATGAAAATAAACATTGAAATACTTTAAAAAATCATTCTAGATTAATAATGAAATGCTGATTATTTACAACAAAAGCTCTCACATTGAAACCTGTAAACTTTTATCTGCAGAAACCATTTTTTTTTTGTGATGACAGACACTTAAACACTTGAGGATTAACACATTCTATATAATCCTGAGCAAAGTTGAAAAACAATGAAATATATAGATGCTTGAACTGGTCAACCATGAAGAGTTATGAAAGCTTTTGATCAGTTGTTCTTAGCTTTTTATAATTTTTGCTAAAAATATATTTTCAAAAAAAAAAAAAAAAATGAATAAATGAACCCCAGTAGGAAAATTAAGATGGTATAGATGAACTTAAATAAAGTCAAAACTTATGGCAAAGATTAAATTTGTTATAACTTGGTTCCCAAATGAGCCTCATTAAACAAGTTCTTTTAATGAAATCATGCAAACTCTCAAATGTGAGAGACCTAAAAAGTCTAGTCAAACATGGAAAATAAGTCAATGTTGTTCATAGTGAAAAACTTTAACAGGAATTAAATGCCACAGGTAAAAATTGAATTTAACATCAAATATACACTGAACATGTTATAAAACATATATAGATTTTATATTACATAATATATATTATTTCATTTATTGGAGGAGATAGACTAAACTATCGCCCGGTTCACACTCCACCCACGTCTACTGAACAGGTGAAGAGGCTCATCCCTTGTTCCCTGTTTAGGATGTGGTTTCCGGCTTTCTCTTTTCCGATCTTTTCACTCTTTTCTTTTTTCTTTTATTCAATTGGAGTAGATAGACTAAACTATCGCCCGGTTCACACTCCACCCACGTCTATTGAACAGGTGAAGAGGCTCATCCCTTGTTCCCTGTTTAGGATGTGGTTTCCGGCTTTCTCTTTTCCGATCTTTTCACTCTTTTCTTTTTTCTTTTATTCAATTGGAGTAGATAGACTAAACTATCGCCCGGTTCACACTCCACCCACGTCTATTGAACAGGTGAAGAGGCTCATCCCTTGTTCCCTGTTTAGGATGTGGTTTCCGGCTTTCTCTTTTCCGATCTTTTCACACTTTTCTTTTTTCTTTTATTCAATTGGAGTAGATAGACTAAACTATCGCCCGGTTCACTCCACCCACGTCTACTGAACAGGTGAAGAGGCTCATCCCTTGTTCCCTCTTTAGGATGTGGTTTCCAGCTTTCTCTTTTCCATTCGTTTTACCCTTACGTAGCCCCCTGCGCATCAGTGGTGTTATCACCTTACTTGGGGTGATATGATTAAAAAAAAAAAATCTGTTATATATAATAAATAGTATTTTTATTATTATATTATGGAATATTTTCTGTTATATATTGTATAATATATAGTATTTCAATTATATATTAGGTTATGAAACATATATAGTATTTATTAATGCAACAGTTGTTTTTTTAATAAATCTCTCGTTTCACTGTGCATTGTGATTCTGTGAATAATGCCTGAAAACAAGAAAAAGTTTGAATTCCAGTTAAATTTCTTGCATTTCATTTCCACAGATGTACTCTTAAGAAAGGTATTAATCCGCCTCTTCCCTTCAGTTATGAGTTGAATAACAAGACAGATTGGGTTCTATAGCCTTGGCTGGCAACTAGTCTACTGCAGAAAGTAATGGCAACCTACTGCGAGATAATCTTCTGCCAAGTAGGTCATATCTCTTTTGAGACATGATCGCCCAAGCGTGTATCATGTATGGCACCTGACTGCTTGACTTGTTTCAAGACCACCCAATATAGTTCCATTGAAAAGAAAAAAAAAGCTGATAGAATGGTCTGTTGGTCAGAATTTAAGTGTGTGTGAGTAGATGTGTAATTCATAGAAAATACGTCTTAAGATTTTTCATTGGCACTAAGGAGAAGATACCATGTCCTGTTTCCAGATGCTATTTGTCTGTGGTTGCCATTTAAGATAATGTGACTGCTGTTTTTATCATAAACTAGCAGTATAGCCTGGCATTGCTAGAGTGTAATGAAAGCTTTAAAACTAATCCATGGTCCTGGAGCTCAGACTCTTTGGACGTTGGCATGAAAGACTAAAAAAGCAATAGTTGTTTCCAGTTAAAGCGATATGGTAGAGTGAAAAATAAATGAATGGATGTAAGTCAAATTTTTATTTCCTGGTATCAATATCAAATAAGTTTCTTTCGTCGTAAACTGAATTTTGAAGGCTAAATAAGTCCTCTGAGTAAATGGCATCATGGCTGAGACTAAGAACTACAATTATACCTACTTAGAGCCAAACCCGAAGCAAAAACTAAGATAAAAGGGCTGAAAAAATACAGACATACAGGCAGATAAACAGACACACACACACAAACATCTTGCTTCTTATATATATATATATATAATTGATTTTCTGCACTATTGTAAGAACTGCAACCTTGAAACTTTTGAATCTCATTTTTTATGCCTTTGTCTATGAGTGTATCAAATTTGATTAAAATCAGACCACTCCTTCTATAACCTAATTTTTTCGATTATCGACATTTATTGGGCGTACCTTGACACAAAACCTAGCTAAGAACACTCGAAGACGCTTATAGTACAACTGTAAATTTTTAAGAAAATCAGTTCAGCCATTTCAGAGTCTATAGGTAACGGACACACACACACACAGACAAAGTTGCATTTTTAAATAAGTTTAGATTTAGATACTGGCCCATAATAGTAAGCAATGGTATAAAAGGCTTACTGCTAATTATTTGAGTTGTCAGTTATGTTCCTTAATAATTGAGTATACTTGTAATGCTTTCAAAACAGCATAGACAAGAAAGTATTTTAAATTTATCTTCTATTAGGTTGTTACAAAAATAATGGTTGCTGAAAGTATTGTATTCTGCACATATACAAATCAACCATCCATCCTTGCATGGAATACTGCTGTCATATATGGTCAGGCGGCCCCACTGCTCATCTCTGTAGAAATCAAATGACTTACCTTTCAACATGGCTGTCTTCTGTAAGAAGGTGAACATTCAAGTGTGTGGATATTGTGCTGAATATTTATGGAGCTCAATATACACACTGAAATTATCAGCCAATCAATGCTTACAGAATGGACTTGCCTGTAACAGAATGGAATCTCCCAGGTTATTATTTAAACCACCTACCAATTTGCCCTGGTGGTTTTTTGGTCACTTAGACTCAACTCCTCAACAGGTCCCAAAGGATTATCAATAATGTGATAGGTACTGACCTGGTGGCTTGACTCCAGCCACTTTCTCACTGACAGGATGTGGCTTCCCTTTGTCTGTTCTATTGAACTTAAGTCACTAGAGCACATGCCACAGGAGTTTACTCGTGCAACCAGACTGACAATTAGGTCCCACCCATTCACAGTTAAATCAACCAAATGCAGCTGACAATTCAACTCCAGCAGCTTCTATTCTCACACTTCCCGTCTGTGGAACCCCCTTCCATATTCTTGCTTTCCTGATGGCTACAACTGCCAGAAATTTAAATGCAATGTCAATCCCCATTTGACTCCTGTTCTTCCTACATCACCCTGTATATCTTTTTCTTTCTCTCTATCTTTGCAACTGTCATCACACTTGTATTCCCATACTTCTCTTGCTCCTTTTTCTGACACCCCCTGAAACTGGTTTGTCTTTCTTTTTACTCTCCTCTTATTTAATCTTTTACTCTTATGTAGCCCCCTGCACATCAGTGGTGTTACCACCTTGCTTGGGGTGAAATGATTAAAAAAAAATTTTTAAAAGCTATTTTAACATAGTATTCACGGGATATATTAACTGAATTTTTGGTATACATAATTATTAATATGTGCTCTTAAATAATTTTAAACTTATTTTCAGAAGAGAAATATTCTTGAAGCATAGAAGCCCTTAATTATAAACAGGACAAAACATTATCTTTGTTTGGATGTGTTCAAACTTGAACACAGGGTTTCCCAAACTTCTACCAATATCAACAGAGTGATCAGATAGTGTGAAGGTGGTTCCAGAAGTTCTGTACTGATGATGAGAGCCTTGAAGATGAAGAAATCAAAGAATGGTCATGCAGTCTTGGCAACAAACAATTGCAAGTAGTTGTTGAGCAAAACCGATGTAAAAGTGTTAACTTGCTAAAATGCATGCATGTTTGCAAAAAATGAGATCTGCATTGGTGAATCAACATGGTCCAATTCTGCACCACGATAATGCGTAGTCACATGTTGCAAGAATGACGTAGCAAGAACTCATGATCTTTTACCCATTGATTATCATATTCTTTTTAAGAAATAAGCATATTTTTAAATGGTAAAACTTTGAGGCATAAACCAGAGGTAGAATCAGCTTTCAAAGATATTGTTGTATCAGAGGCAATAACTTTTTATCAACGAGGAATTAATAATCTCATTGATCGATGGCAGAGGTGCATTGATGCCCAAGGCTCATATTTAGACTAATTTCAACATTTCTAAAGTTAATTTTTCAAGAATAAAATGATGTATCTGAAATCAGCCATTATTTTTGTAACGCCTTAATAGTTTATGACATGTTGCCAAAAAACTATAATTTTTTGTGGCATCATTACTGACATTTATGCTGAAAATGGCAAAAAAATAACAACAGCAGAAAGATAACAATAAAAACAAGATAGGTAAAGATGATATGAAATCATTTGTTGAGCAATGATTACACTGCAGGATCAAAAAGAAAATAGTGAAGAATGCTATAATAGTCAATAAAATCTAATCTAAACTTATTTATAAATGAAACTGTGTGTGTGTGTGTGTGTGTCTGTGTCCATTACCTATGGACTCCGAAATGAGTGAACAGATTTTCTTAAAAATTTACACAACTGTACTATAAGCATCTGCGAGTGTTCTTAGCTAGGTTTTGTGTTGAGGTACCCCCGATAAATATCAAAATTTGATAATTGAAAAAATCAGGTTATAGAAGGAGTGGTCTGATTTTAATCAAATTTGATATACTCATAGACAAAGGTATAAGAAACGATATTCAGAAGTTTCAAGGTTGCGGTTCTTACAATCGTGCAGAAAATCCATAATATATATATATATATATATATATAAAAGGCAAGATGTTTGTGTGTATGTCTGTTTATCTGCCCGTATGCTTGTATTTTTTCAGCCCTTTTATTTTAATTTTTGCTTCGGGTTTGGCTCTAAGTAGATATAATTGTAGTTCTTAGTCTCAGCCATGATACCTTTTACTCAGAGGACTCATTTAGGGATGAAAAAAACTTATTTGATATCGATACCAGGAAATCAAAATTTAACTAACATCCATTCATTTTTCTTTCAGTCTATGGTTTCGCTTTAACTGGAAACAACTATTGCTTTTTAGTCTTTCGTGCCAATGTCCAAAGAGTCTGAGCTCCAGGACCATGGATTAGTTTTAAAGCTTTCATTACACTCGAGCAATGCTGGGCTATACTGCTAGTACAGTGATAAATTAAAAAATGATGGAGTAATTAGACATAAGCTAAAACAGAAAAGGTTAGATCTGTAAAAATTCTACAGTTGTTTAAAAACTTAACATTGATTTCATTCTTCTGCTTTCTTTCATTCTTTGCCTGTATCTTCTCATTTTTCCCTTATCCATTCTAATATTCTATTCTTGCCATCTGCATAATCAACAAGAAGTACAGTAGGTTCCTAGTTATAGATTCAAAATCATCCCATGGTTAGTTAAATGCCATACATGATACACCCTTAAATGATCAGGTCTCAAAAGAGACATGACTGACTGGACGGAAGCTTTTTGTGCAGTGGGTTGCCATTACTTTTTGCAGTAGACTGGTTGCCAACCAAGGCTATAGAACCCAATCTGTCCTGTTATTTAACCCATAGCTGGAAAGAGTAGTGACAGATTAATAGTTTCCCAAGAGTATTTCCAACGTAGGTGAATGTAACGAATTCAACTGAAATTCAAACTCAGCTTTCTGATTTCTTCTTCTGAGATGATATCCACTTCACCATGACACACATCTACACCTACCTATATTTCTTTCTGTAAGGTCAACAAAAAGTACAACTGGCTCCTAGTTAGAGATTTAGGATCATCTTGTGGTATAATGGCCAAAAGGATTAAACTACTGGTTAGTGGCAATCTAATAACTGAGTTCAATCCCCAGGCAACAGGAATAGCAATTACTGAGCAATTAAGCCAGATTAAACTGAAAACAGAAAGTTCAAGATTGAGACTCCATTGGGATAATGTAAAATGTTTTCTAAATGCTAAGTAAAGTATTAAGAAAAGAAAAATTTTGTTAGAAACTAAGAAAAGAGGGCTGAATTTTTACATATCAGTCCACCAGTATGGCAATGAATACTGCCCATCCTTATCACAGAAGAGGCAACAGAGACGCAGTTCTACAGAAGGATACTGAGTCTTAGGTTGATCAAACATATGAGGTTTTAGAGAAAATGGAAACAAAAAGAACACTTATACTAGTAAGAGAAAGTTGAATTTTATAATGTATATGAGAAAATATACTCACAGGACAGATTCAAACTAATATCAGCAGCAGAAAACAATGCATAATCTACTTAGAGAGCTTGGGTAAATGGATAGTAGAAATAACGAAAAGACAAACTTTATTAAGAGCTACAAAGGATAGGAAATTGTGGAGAGCTATGATCACCTACATCCTGAGGGGACCTGGCACATACAGAAGAAAGTTTCTCAAGTTCAGTAGCTGTTATTGCTCTTTCCAGTACTGATGGGGGTTTCCTTTCTAACCTTTTGTTAGAAGTTGTAGGGAACATTAACATCTTGATTATGTAACTATTTTCTCTTCAAGTTACATGTGATATCCAATTTAGGAGTTGCTACTCTTGAAAGTCTCCAAGGTATATGTTTTCTGTGTTCTGGTATACTTCTTTGTTTTTCCATGCACTTATGGCTTTGGGAGTAGCAACTCTGACACAAAATCGGTCAAGTTTCGATCCCGGCCAGAAGCAAGTGGATGTGTCTAACCACAGCAAAACAGGTTTGTATGTGGATGACTAATATATTATACTCTCATTACGATTGAGCTCTCTAAAGAAAAAAAATTTTAAAAAGAGGTTTCCAGTTCTGCGACATAAGTATTACTCTTCAGAAATGAATTGAGTTTTTTTGGTGACTGGTGTGTGTATACACAGCTTATATACATTAAAACTTCCCTTCTCTAATTCCATGCGCCTATGGCTTAGGAGGTAGCAACTCCGACTGACACTAAATTGGTTGAGGGATGTGTCTAGCCACACTGATGAGCTGTGATACAGCAAAATAGGCTTGTATATAGATGACTAATATATTAAACTCTCATTATGATTGAGCTCTCTAGAGAAGAAAATTTTAAAAACAGTTTCCACTTCCGCAATATATGCGTTACTCTTTAAATGAATTGAGTTCTTTAGGTGATTGGTGTGTGTATACACTGCTTATATACTACATGTTAAAGTTTCCCTTCTCTGATCCCATGTGCCTATGGAAGTAGCGACTCCGACAGACACCGAATTGATCGAGTTTCGATCCTGGCCAGAAGCAAGTGGATGTGTCTAGTCACACTGACGAGTTTTGATGCAGTGAAACAGGCTTGTATGTGGATGACTAATATATATATATAGTCCTTTCAACTTGTTTTCTTTGTGTATTACTTGAAATTCCTTGCCTTCTCAGTTTTCTTTTAGTTCCTATTTTCCCACATTGATTTCTAATATTAGAATAATGATTTCTAAGTCAACAAGTATTTGTGATTCTAACTCAGGAAGCTGGGGAGTAAAGAAAGATATTGCACTTTGATCAGAAATGCAAAATATATAGAATCCTTCATTTTAGAGTTTCAAACGATACTAACAGAATTGAGAAACCAGCCTGACCTTGAGTACCTGTCATAATTTTGTTGTCGGCAAGTGAGTTGAGCAGATTATGTATTTGTGGAAAGATTTATATCTTCACTTGTCACTATATTTTCATAGCCTTATGTCAGACCAATAAGAGCATTTAGTACAGGGTGATGGTTAACAAGTCAGTTTCACCGGATCAATGTAAGGTTAGCAAGTTGGAAATTCACTGGATGAAGATCAGCCGAGTAAATATCTCAAGCTTGAGTTTCTTTCTTTTTTTTTTTACTAATATTCACTTAATACAAGGCCCAAGAGCCACCAAAAGTAAGGGTTACTGAATGATGTTTTTGTCTGAAATTGCTTTATTATCCTTATTATTATTATTAAAGTGTGAAAAGAATGCGACTGGTTCATCCCAGTGTCTATAGCCCTGTGGGTCAGAACTAGGCAAAATGAAAGAATAAAGCTAGTTAAAACATTTTCCATATGAATAAAGATGTTATAAAAAAAGGCTTATGACATTTCGTCTGTAAGTTTTGTTTAACAGCATATCAACCGCTGTGGGTTATTTAATGCCAAAAAGGTGGGGTTTTAAGGGGTTTTTTTTCATGTTTGGTTATAGTAAGGAGGTTGATTTAGTCAGATTTTTAATGAAAATTTTTGTTTTTATTCCTTTTTATTTTAGAAAACTGAAAATGTCTTGTTTTGTATTCAAGAGTGTTTTGCTGGGAATAATTTTTTCCCCTTCAAAAATGTGTTATGGTAATAATTTTTTCTTCAAAAATGTATTTTTGGTAATATTTTCCTTTCAAAAGTCAATTTTTATGTATATATTTCTATTAAAGTCTATTTTTATATTTTCATAGTGTTCTGACACCAGTTTGGAAGGGTTAACTATTTGCCCATAGTTGAGACCTTAACAGGTGCTACCACTCTGCGTCAGGGTGGACCTGAGAACAACAGCAATTAAGAGGTGGTTCAATGCTCCTCACGACACCCCCAATCAAAGGCCTTGCTGCTGGATGCAATTTACCGTCATGCCCAGGATCTTCATCTGTGAGAAAGGGATTGTAAGGTGGCAAGTCATTCCTCATCCAAGAGATTGCACAGACACTCTTTGAACTTAGTGAAGGATGGGTACCTCAAGCACGAATATGGCACAATACTCCATTTTTAGTCTAATCTGGCTGCTTTAAAACATCTTGTCAGAGAAAATTGGGAAATAATTTTATTTCACAATAAGTCATTCTCCAATGAATATGACATTTATTTGTGTCAGGATTAAGATTAAAATTATTTCTGCCACTAGAGAAGAGATTACTTGTTTGTACGTTTTGCCAGCTGCCCATACTGGGAACAAACAAGATATTTTATAAATACAAGGCCCTGTTTCTAACAAACAATCATTACCTCCTGCTTCTTGTGACATAAGAAACTTCAGATTCTGCGAAAAGACCTTACAAACCTTCAATCAAACCCACCATTTCTTGGAGGTTCAATCAACTCTGAAAGAATGACTGCTGAACTGGAGACAAACATTTCTAAAGAGATTATGACAACAATAGCAAAAAAAAACAAAACAATAGATATGTATCTGATGATTATTTGGATTTTGTAGTTAAAAAAAATATTAAAATTAGAGATATATTTCTTTCTGAATTTCTGGTATAAGTTATTTACATTCGGATTATTATCCTCATCTTTGCTGTTGTTATCCATTTAATAAATGACTTTGTTAATACTATGTGATTTCTTTCTGAATTTCTGGTATAATGAGTTATGATTTACATTGTTTACATATTGACTGCGGATGTGAGTTGTGATGCAGGGAATATCGACTCAGAACGACAAACCGGGGAACCGAGTTTGAATTCCAGTTGAATTCCTTGCATTCACTTATGCACAAATACCCTTAGGAAAGGTATTAATCAGTCTCTTCTCTTCTGTTATGGGTTAAATAATAGAACAGATTTGGTTCTATAGCCTTGGCTGGCAACCAGTCTACTGCAGAAAGCAATGGCAATCTACTGCGGGATAATCTTCTGCTCAGTCAGTCATGTCACTTTTGAGACATGATCGCCAAAAGCGTGTATCATGTATGACACTTTACTGTTTGACATATTGACTATTGTCATCATGTTTGCTGTTTTTATCCCAACGTTCTAGTTATTGTCTTCAATTGCCTTCAACTGGTGTTTTCTGATATGGGTAACCATCAGGAAATTTTGAACTGAGTCCTTTATTCAATCTATGGTAGATTGTTATTGTCTCAGGATATCTCGTCTTGTTCTGATTTAGTACTACTCAGTTATTTTGAAGTACATACTGCCTGATCTAAGGATTGAACTCACAATTCTTGTGTCACCAAATTCATGAGTCAATTATATAACTTATGTCCTTTTGGATCTGATGAAGGTCAAATGACACAATGCCTAAAAAATATTGTTAATGACAACAAAAACGAGAATAATATCACCATGCAAATAATGTGAATAACAAAAAATTGAAATATCTTGTACCTATAATGAGGAAAGAAAGCACGGAGAATTTGATCCTCACATTGAAATCAAAAGAAACGTGTGGTACTGCACATGACCTACTTAACAAGTTTGTTTGAATGAGTGGCAAAATCAAGGCAAATATGGATGATAAAGAGTTAAAAAAGCAACCAATGTGGGAAGTTTGGAGAACCATGATCCTCTCCATCTTAAATAGATTAGGCACAAAAAAGAAGTTAAAGATTTTCAATTCCATGAGTTTTAAAATAAAGGAGAAAATTATGAACAAGAAGTACTCGTTCTAGTCACATATCATGAGTCTATGCAGTTATTCTAGCCAAACATTTGTGAGAATCATCCAAAGAACTAACAATAGATCTATGCAAAATTTTACCCATTTCTTTATATTGGAAATTATGATATGTTCTTGGGATTTCTTTTTCTAACATTCTTTTTAATTCATAACACAAAATTTCAACAGGATTTAGATCAGAAAAAACCCAACACCCTCTGTTATGTTCTCACTCTCTTTACGAAAGTCAGATCAGATCAGAAGCGAAGTACTGCTGCCATACCTAGGCTGTAACTGCTTAATACTCACTATATTTGATAGAGCTCAAAAGTGTTTACACGGCCCTGTGAGTGATGAATTATTTTTAGCCTATCAGTAATCTACCTGGTCTTGGGCATGACAGTAAATTGTATCCGGCAGCAAGGCCTCTGACTGAAAGGTTGTGAGAAGCATGGGACCACCTCTTAGCTGCTGTTGTTCTCATGTCTACTCTGACCAAGAGTGGAAGCACTTATTAGGATAACCAGCAATGGGCAAATAGTTAACCCCCAAACTGGGGTCAAGACACTATGAAAGTATAAAAATACACTTTTATATAAATATATACAAAAAAAAAACTTTTATAGAAAAATATACATTTTTGAAGGAAAAATATTTCTAACAATACATTTTTGAAGAAAAATTATTGCCATAACACATTTTTGAAGGAAAAAAAAATATTCTCAGCAAAACATTTCTGAATACAAAACTAGAAGACATCTTCAGTTTTCTAAAATAAAGATGAATAAAAACAAAAAATTTTCATTAAAATCAGACTAAATCAACCTTCTCACTATAACTGAACATTAAAAAAATACCTTAAAACCTCACCTTTTTGGCATTAAAAGACCCACATAGGTTGATATGCCATTAAACAAAACTCAAACTCAAAACTAATCTTCCACTATTTTCAGTGATGATGGTTAAGATGAGGCACATTCATTGGTTTTAGTATTCGAGACCATCATAGATAAGACAAAGATAAAGAGGCTTCTCTGGCATCAAAAAATGTTAACACCTTTCCATACCATATGAACAGAGTTGATTTTTATTCTCTTCATATTTCATTAGTAAGGAAAGGTTTCACTGACAATTTTATCCAAAGTGTTATTACATTGTGGAACAAACTCTTAAAAAAAAAAAAGGCTTCCCTAGCAACTAAAATTTTAACCTCTCCATACTATATACACAGAATTGATATATTTTTATTCTTTTTTTTTTTTTTTTTTTAATCATCTCACCCCAAGCAAGGCATTCCACTGCCACTATTGCGCATGGGGCTACATAGGGGAAGGTAAAGAGGAGGAGTGGATAGACATAGGGAATGTCAGGAGAAAGGTGACAGATGAGTAAGGATAGCGAGGATGAGGGTCGGGCAGATGGGAAGAGTGCTTGATAGAATGGGAGCAGGTTCGTGTGTTAGGAGGTGTGTATTGACCTTACATTTAAACTCCTGGAGATTGTAGCCGTCGGGGAAGCAATCGTTTGGAAGAGAATTCCACAGTCGGGAAGTGCGACGAAAGAAACTGTTGGAGTAGAAGTTACGGCTGCATTTTATCAGTTTCATTGTAAAAGGGTGGGATCTAGTTGCTAATCTAGTATCTCGTGCAAATTCGTATTTAGGGGGCACCAGTGATCTAAGTTCATCGGAGCAGAAGCCGTGAAAGTATTTATAGAAGAGACACAGGGAAGCCACGTCTCGCCGGTGGGAGAGAGACTGCAGGCGGTCTGCCAAGTCGGTATCTATCACATTACAGACCCTCCTCTGAACCTTATCGAGAAGCCCGAGGAGAACTCTTCATATTTCATTGGTAAGGAATAGGTTCCACTGACAATTTTATCCAAAGTGCTATTACATTGTGAAACGAACTCCAAAAAAAAGAACAAAAAAACAAAACAAAAGGCTTCCCTGGCAACTAAAATTTTAATCTCTCCATACTATATACACAGAATTCCAAAATTTTAACCTCTTCAAGTCTAAGATCAACCATTATTAATCCTACATATCCTCATAATATGCGCCTTTTCTTCTTGTTTAGTATGACCTTGCAACAACGTAATTCAGTAACTACCTTCAGTGACTCTTGGGTCTTCTATTAAATGAACAATAGTCTATAAAAATGTAATAACATAGTTTCACTCTGCTTTTTACCCAGAACTGCCACTTTGTAAAAAAGGCTTCTACATTGTTGTTTCACTGAAGACACGGATGGTAATCTCAAGTCAGTTGTCGTCTTTCTTCCTTAAGTTGATAACATTCATTTCTTACTAGATTCTCTTAAATTCATATCAAACTCTTTGTCTAGTATTTTCATTTTTTTGATTTTAACTTGATTCAAAAATGGAAGAATCAAACTCGGGTGCCTTTATCTTTGTCCAGAACAGAGAAGTAACGAACCTTCATTCAGTCCTTTTGCTAAATTTGTCAAATTGATTAGTCATTGTAATGTTTTCCTTTTCTTTGGTCTGTTTCATAATCTGTTCAAAAAACTGTCTTCTTGTTTCCAACTCTTTTTGTAATGCTGCCTGCTTATCCACAATTCATATTGTCATCTTCCATTAATAAAAAGTATTTTTACTCAAACATTGTTCAGTTAATATCTTCTATTTCCTTTTTCTAGGTAAATACGAAAAAGATTGATTCTCTCTTTTTCTTTTACAAAATAGTAACTATTTTAGCATTTTGATCACTGCTTTGGAGCAAAACATAATATGATTATGACTTTTTTTTTTTGCTCTTTTCATCCTCTTCTATTAGAGTTACTCTAACTTCAATGGTTTTTAAGCCTTGTATTGGGTAAAAGGATGTTCGTTGTGGTGCATTGGATATCGGCTCGGAACGAGAAACCGGGGAGCCGAGTTCGAATTCCAGTTGAATCCATTGTATTCACTTACACGCAAATACCCTTAGGAAAGGTATTAATCCGTCTCTTCCTTCCAGTTATGGGTTAAATAGCAGGACAGATTGGGTTCTATAGCCTTGGTCGGCAACCAGTCTACAGCAGAAAGCAATGGCAACCTACTGCGGGATAATCTTCTGCCCAGTCAGTCACCTGTTGAGACATGATCGCCCAAGCGTGTTTCACGTATGGCACTAAACTGACGGATTGGGTAAAATTGTGTATATACAGATAGGTAAGTCAGTTGAGTGCCATACGTGATACACACTTTGGGTAATCATGTCTCAAAAGAGACATCACTGACTGGGCAAAAAATTATCCCGCGATAGGTTGCTATTACTTTCTGTGGTAGACTGGTTGCCAACCAAGGCTATAGAACCCAATCTGTCTTGTTATTTAACCCATAACTTAAGAGAAGAGGTGGATTAAGACCTTTCCCAAGGGTAATTGCACATAAGTGAATGCAAGGAATTCCACTGCAATTCAAACTTGGCTTTCTCATTCCAGGCCAATATCCACTGCACCACAATGCACATTTATTGCTGCAATATTATTTTCTTCACATTTAGGATCAAACTTTATCTTTCCTTCATATCCTCATAACCTTATTCAGTAAACCACTAATTTGAGTGGCTCCTGAGCCTCATATTAAGAGAACTTAAGGACAAATGGCCCAGCAGATATAGACATTGTTTAGTTCCTGACTTAACTCTTAGAGTTATGAGTTCAATACCAGGCTACAGCAGTGGTGAACCACTTGCAGGGTTGGCAGGAGATAACTCATGACTTCCAATCAAGGCTTCACACAAGGAATAGAGTTCATATACCCCAGTGATCATAATAAAGGGTTCAGTTCAAAATTTCTAGCACCTGAAGAGAGCCGGTTCGTGTAATGACCGGAACGTCATACAAATGATAACAAACATGCAGGACAATAGTCCGAATAATATAAATACTGTAAGTACTACCTCATCTCAGAAATTTAGACAAATAGAATGATCTATTATTAAACGTCAGACAAATGGCAACAAAGATGAGGACAATAGTCTGAATAATGTAAATACTGTAAACACTACCTCATCTCAGAAATATAGACAAATAGAATGATCTATTATTAAACATCGAATAAATGGCAACAAAGATGAGGACAATAGTCCAAATAATGTAAATTCTACCTCGTCTCAGAAATATAGACAAATAGAATGATCTATTATTAAATATCAGACAAATGGCAACAAAGGTGAGGACAATAGTCCGAATAATGTAAATACTGTAAATACTACTTATTTCCAGAAATATAGACAAATAGAATGATCTATTATTAAAGGTCGTACAAATGGCATCAAAGATTAGGGCAATAGACCGAATAATGTAAATACTGTAAACACTACCTCATCTCAGAAATATAGACAAATAGAATGATCTATTATTAAACATTGTATAAATGGCAACAAAGATGAGGACAGTAGTCCAAATAATGTAAATTCTACCTCGTCTCAGAAATATAGACAAATAGAATGATCTATTATTAAACATCGTATAAATGGCAACAAAGATGAGGACAGTAGTCCAAATAATGTAAATTCTACCTCGTCTCAGAAATATAGACAAATAGAATGATCTATTATTAAACATCGTATAAATGGCAACAAAGATGAGGACAATAGTCCAAATAATGTAAATTCTACCTCGTCTCAGAAATATAGACAAATAGAATGATCTATTATTAAACATCGTATAAATGGCAACAAAGATGAGGACAATAGTCCAAATAATGTAAATTCTACCTCGTCTCAGAAATATAGACAAATAGAATGATCTATTATTAAACGTCGTATAAATGGCAACAAAGATGAGGACAATAGTCCAAATAATGAAAATTCTACCTCGTATCAGAAATATAGACAAATAGAATGATCTATTATTAAACATCGTATAAATGGCAACAAAGATGAGGACAGTAGTCCAAATAATGTAAATTCTACCTCGTCTCAGAAATATAGACAAATACTAAGAATCCAATAATTAAAAAAATGATTGGGTGATTCAAAGGTCATTGCATAACATTGATCTTTTCTTTTTTTTTAACCATTCTGTCACCAGATTAGACTTATATTTAGAATCAGCATCTTGTTAGAATATCTATGTTTTTACTCAAAGGATTTTGAGCTGCACTCTTCTGATTACCATGCAGATAGTTATCCTCCTTTTTTTTTTTGGTTTTTAACTGATCCACATAAATTAACCAATATTTTTGCACTGAAGTCAATCCACTGCATAACTGAACCTTACTTTCCTATCAGGATTATGATCATATAATTTTTTCCAACACAAATATTGCTTACTAAAATGACTTAAATTCTCCAGCTTTGTCTCAACAAACCACAAGAATTTGTATCAAAACACTTTTTCCTTATTCCTTTAGCAAAAGTTAATCTATATATATATATATATATATATATATATATATTGTAATAGTTGTTTTCTACGTTTGTATTGATCACTCTTTATAAAAGTAAATGCATGAACAGCAGGTTAAAAAAACCTACGAGTTCCCCAACTTTGTTACAATATATATATATATATATATATATATATATATATATATATATATGCAAGCTGCATTCACCCTAGTCACATTGAGCTTGATTCCTTCCTGATGGAACAAGATTCATTGGGATTTGTTTAAGAGCAGGGTTCTAAGTTCTACCCTACTATTTAACCCATAACTGGAGGGAAGGGACGAATTAATACCTTTCCCAAGGGTACCAGCACGTAAGTGAATGCAGGGTATTCAACTGGAATTCAAACTCGGCTCACCGATTTCTCTTTCCAAGCCGATATCCACTGCACCACAACGCACATCCGTCAATAAATGCTTACAGCACTTGGGATTCTTGAGCGGTCACCCGTCTAAGTACTGACCAGTTGCTTAACTTCGATGATCAAACGAGAACTGGTGTATTCAACATGATATGACTGTAATCTAATCTAGTTTTCGAGTCAACCAAATATAATGAATAAGTACTTCCTTATTCTCTGGCCTTTTATTCAAACATGGTGTAATATATTATTTACCATAATCATACTAACATTCAGGACATATCACTTCAAATTATTATTCTCGTTTTCTTGTCTTATCTATGGATCTTTATTGAGATCCATATCTTGTTCATGAAATCATGGTGAAATTTTATGAGGACTATCAATTCACAAAAGATTTTTCATATCACCGGCCATCTTGAATTTATTTATTTATGGACAGTGGTGTTGATTTAGCAACACTCAGATCCTAGGAATTCTTCTCGTATCCTTTTTCCGGTTTCATGCTTATTAACAATTAATTGCCTCAAATCAATACCAAGCTTCTTTCTCTTCATCATAGTCAAATACATTCAAGACAATATGACATTTGAACGATGAGGCTCAAGAATGAAATGTTACCAAAAGTATTGATCAAAAAATGTTATATAATGAATTTTAAAAAATAAACTATATTCAGATACCTACAAAATTTATAATGTCAAACATTTTATTTACATGAAAACATGGACAATCATCACTCAGATGTTTGTTTATTTCACACTGAAAGTTATAATCGTGCTGTCTGTTGCTCATCAACTTAACACATCCAAAATGTTAGGAATTTGGTAATCTTCCACTGTAAGCTGACTCCTTAGTATTCAGCTAACTGCCAACTAATATCAACTGCCTAGTAGTTCTACTGAACTCTAAAGAACTCTCTAGAACTCTCCAGAACTTCTTTGAGTAAACTTCCTGTTAACTCTTATTAATATATGAAGGAGAATCCATTATCTAAGGAATAGGTGTGTTTCCCCATAACAATCTGTGAATTGTGATGCATCCTTGAACAAGAAAATATAGTAACTTTCCTTGAAATTCAGAGTTTCAATCTTTTACTGCTATACAGCCCAGTCTTCCCTGCTATTTAACACACAGCTGGTAGAAGAATGCTAACCCAGTATTTGAATGTTTCACTGATTCCCCTATCCACAGAAATATCAACCATACTATGCAAAAACTTTTTGTTTCGTTTTTCAAATCTTAATTATGCTATTCACATTTTTCGGACTGTTATGCTCATCTTTATTGCCATATTCACCACATTTCAGTCTATGTATGCTTAGCCTTCTTCAGGTGATATCAGTTGGAATTTCAAACCAAACCCTTTTAGTCCACAGAGGTAGATTGTTCTAACTCCATGTACTATTCCTTATTTTTTGGGGATCTCAATTTCAGTTAATTTCATTTTGTAACTCAACTCTCAAAGTTTTTAATCCCTCTGCTATGGACAGGTATTGAATTCACAAGTCTTTGGGTCAAATGTTTAAAAGCATTGGTTGAGTAATCTAAAAAAGTGACTTAACTCGAAGAAAAGATGCCTATTTGTCAAGTAATTTAGAATTTGAAACAGAACCCTTTAATTAGTCCACAGGAAGAAATTGTTCTAATTCTACTTGCCATACCTTTTCGGATATCTCAGTTTCATTTAATTACACTTTTTTTTACAGTATTTACATTATTCAGACTATTGTCCACATTTTTGTTGCCATTTGTATGACATTTTGGCCATTGTATGCTCCGGCTTACTTCAGATGCTAGATATTTTAAACCAAACACTTTATTACAATTGCTGGGGTATATCATTCTCATCCCTTGCATAGTAATACCTCTTTTGGAAGTCATGAGTTATCTCCCTCTAATCCTGTAAGTTACTTGTTCACCACTGCTGTAGCCTGGTATTGCACTAACAACTCTTTGGGTCAAGTCACAGGAATTAACCAATGTCTATTTCCACTGGGCCATGTGTCCTTAAGGACAAGAACAACTGAATTTTTGGGACTTATCAACCTAATGTCCAGTAACCCTTTTTTTACCAAAGTTTATATTGCAATTTTTTGATGTTGATGGTTTTCTCTAGTATTTTTTCATCAGAGCTCATATTGCAATTTTATCTCAAGTGGTGGTTTATTTTTGATAACTGTGAATTTATCTATTTTTCTTGGGCAATTTATTTAGAAGCCTTCACCTTGCCTCCAGTAAATAAATAAGACAAAAATATTCAATATGAGGTAGTATTTACAGTATTCCGACTATTGTCCTTATTGCCATTTGTATGACATTTCGGCCTTCCTCAGGTGCTACAAATTTTGAACAATCACTGGGGTATATCATCCTCATTCCTTGTGTAAAGCCTCAATTGAAAGTCATGAGTTATCTCCCTCTAATTCTGCAAGTTACTTGTTCACCACTGCTGTAGCCTGGTATTGAACTCCCAACTCAAGTCAGGAACTAACCAACATCTGTTTCCACTGGGCCATGTGTCCTTAAGGACAAGAACAACTGAATTTTTGGGACTTATAAACCTAATGTCCAATGATCCTTTTTTATGAGAGTTTATATTGCAATTTTTTGATGTTAATGGTTTTCACTAGTATTTTTGATATTAATGGTTTTTTCTATTATTTTTCACCAGAGCTCATAATGCAATTTTTGACACTAATGATTTTCTCTTGCACTATGTATTACTGGTTCCCATATTGTGTTTATCTCTATGCTTGGTTGGCTTAGGAGATTTTTTAAGCCTAGCATATGTGCTAATTTCTTAAGTTTACATAGTTTCCAGTGGCGTACTCTATCTATTATTTCAACTTCACCTCTTTCTCCCTCTATATATGATCAGCTATGCCTGATTTTTCTATCTCTCCTTGTGTTACTGAAACATTGTACAAATGGCAACAAAAATGAGGACAATAGTCCAAATAATGTAAATACTGTAAATACTACCTCATCTCAGAAACATAGACAAATACATTTTTTTTAACTTAACTCTTCAAATTGTTGTTTCTTCTGCTGTGGCCTGGTATTGAACTCACAACTTTTTGGGTCAAATGAAAAAAAGTGTTACTTAAGTAACCCAAAAAAGCATTCATGTCAAAAACTTTCAAACTAAGCCCTTTATTTAATCCACGTGTGTAGATTGTTCTGATTCTACTTGTAATGCCATTTCTGAATATCTCAGTTTCACTTAATTCCTTTTTTGTAACTCAACTCTCCAAGTTTTTTGTTGCCAGGTATTGAACTCACAACTCTTTTGGTCACTTGAATAAAAGCGTTGGTTGAGTAATCCAAAAAGTGACTTGACCCAAAGAATGCTTATTTGTCATGTAATTTTTAACTTCGAACCAAACCCTTTATTCAATTCACAAAAGTTAGATTGTTCTAATCCCACATGCCATGCCTTTTGGAGATATCGCAATTTCAAATATTTTACCTCAATAACACAACTCAACAAGGTTTTGGGCCAGTGGATAAAAGCTTTGGTTGAGTAATCAAAAATTGACTTGACCCTAAGAATAAAAACTTGGAGAGTTGAGTTTCAAAAATAAAGTAACCAAGTAGATCATGCCCTGTTTTCCTCTTGCCTTCAATCAGTCCTGTTTTTCAAACCCTCTTTTCATCCATATATGCCCTAGAAATTTCAACTATTTTTTCTGATGTTAAGTGTCCTTTTTTGTTTCCACTTTCTCTAACTTCATTGTTGATCACATGAACATAATTATTTTTAATTAAGTTAAGCACAGTGCTGAGAAATCCAAAACATTCATTAATACAAAAAAATAGAGTGAATGGATTGCTATATTATATTCATCCTTTTATATGGCAGTAAATGCTGAACAATCTTCCCAGAAACTGGAGGCAAAAAAAAAATGTAGTTCTACATAAGGATACTGAGAATTTCATGAACAGAGTAAACAACAAGGAAGTCTTAAAATGATAACAAAAAGAACTTTTTTCAGAATCAGTGAATATATGAAGTTTCATGGACATAATGAGTTTGAGTTTTGTTTAACAGTTAATTAATAACAAAAAGGTAGGAATTTTAAGGTATTTTTTTAATGTTCAGTTATAGTGACAAGGTTGATTTAGTCAAATTTTAATGAAAATCGTCTGTTTTTTTTATAAAACTGAAAATGACTTCTAGTTTTGTATTCAAAAATATTTTGCTGAGAATAATTTTTTCCTTTAAAAATATCTTATGGTTAATTAAAAACAAAAAGGTGGGATTTTAAGGTATTTTTTTAATGTTCAGTTATAGTGACAAAGTTGATTTAGTCAAATTTTAATGAAAATCTTCTGTTTATTTTTTTATTTTTTATTTTATAAAACTGAAAATGACTTCTAGTTTTGTATTCAAAAATGTTTTGCTGAGAATGATGTTTTTCCTTTAAAAATATTTTATGGTTATAATTTTTCTTCAAAGATGTCTTGTTGGTAATATTTTTCCTTCAAAAATGTATATTTTTCTATAAAAGTCTATCTTTAAGTATATATTTCTATAAAAGTGTATTTTTATACTTTCACAGTGTTTTGACCCTAGTTTGGTGGTTAACTATTTGCCCATAGATAGGACCCTAACAGGTGCTACCACTCCAGATCAGGGTGAACCTGAGAACAACAGCAATTAAGAGGTGGTTCCATGCTCCTCACAGCTTTCCAATCAGAGGCCTTGCTGCCAGATGCAGTTTACCATCAATGCCCAGGACCTTGGATATAATGAGGAAAGAGGGCTTAAAAAATCCTCACTGGGTATATTGAGGGCAAAAGAAATAAGGTAAAAAATGGATAGTGCATGTAACTCAAAGTGAAAACAATGGAAAATCATATAATTTCAAACAAATTGTTAAGAAGGATACTTATCAGTAGTGGAAAGATCTATGACAGTTACGGGATAATGGATGTTACCAACATGGGCAACAGAATTAGCAAATTGAGTTCAAATTTTGATTGGAGCAGCTTATTTTTTTCTTTGCAGGCAGGAACTTGACTCTCTCTGAACTTTGTCACACTGCCAGACATTTTGACAAAATGTATCATGACACTTATGCCAGAGTGTTTGTTAGTAAAGAGAATAGAAACCGTCAACAAAACACGTTTTAATAAGAAATTCTAGAAATTCTTGACAAAATCTAAAATAGATTCTGCAACGTAATTAGTCCTGATCGGGCATCTTGGCTTCCATTACTCTTACACTGCCAGAACAAAGTTTGGATAAATATTTTCATGACAATTATTCTGATGAGTTTTTCTCTTTGGTACATCACCTTCACAAATTTAAGGACAGTACAAGACTAATAACTAGGGGTCATGATTTTACTATTGAAATTGCTGCTTTTAACTATACATTCTATAATAACAGTTTCTTTTCTCGCACTTCTCACCTATTGGACTCTTTTCCTGCTTTTCTTTCTTTCCTGTTTAATGAACTCCAAAAACTTAAACGCAACATCAATCATTATCTTCTGTTTCCTTGAAATCTGTTCATTTATTGTCTTTCCTACTCAAAATATTCTCAGTTTTTTCCACTCTCACTCCGTTCAACCTTAGTGAATTTTATACCTTGGAATGAAAGGATTTTTAAAAATTAACTTTCCTCCCTAGATATTTAACATAAAGTTGTTGCCTTTATTTTTAACCATGTCAAAGTCTAGGAGAAAGGAAAAGCAGATACATTAATCTTGATTAGGTAACTTACACCTAAATTCAGGATATATATATATATATACTAGCAGTATAGCCCGGTGTTGCTCGGGTGTAATGAAAGCTTTAAAACTAATCCATGGTCCTGGAGCTCAGACTCTTTGGACGTTGGCACAAAAGACTAAAAAGCAATAGTTGTTTCCAGTTAAAGCGAAACCGTAGACTGAAATAAAAATGAATGGATGTAAGTCTAATTTTGATTTCCTGTTATCAATATCAGATAAGTTTTTTCGTCGTAAACTGAATTTTGAAGGCTAAATAAGTCCTCTGAGTAAATGGTATCATGGCTGAGACTAAGAACTACAATTATACCTACTTAGATCCAAACCCGAAGCCAAAACTAAAATAAAAGAGCTGAAAAAAAATACAGACATACAGACAGATAAACAGACACACAAACATCTTGCCTTTTATATATATATATATATTATCGATTTTCTGCACTATTGTAAGAACTGCAACCTTGAAATTTCTGAATATCATTTCCTATGTCTTTGTCTATGAGTGTATTAAATTGGATTAAAATTGGACCACTCCTTCTATAACCCAATTTTTTTCAATTATCGGTTTTCGATATTTATCGGGGGTACCTCCACACAAAACCTAGCTAAGAACACTCGCAGATGCTTATAGTAAAACTGTGTAAATTTTCAAGAAAATCAGTTCAGCCGTTTCAGAGTCTATAGGTAAGGGATACACACACACACAGAGACAAAGTTCCATTTATAAATAAGTTTAGATATAATACCAAATTAGCCACTCAGAGTTTCATGCAATGGCAAATAAAGCTGAACTACAGAATCAAACTATCATTTAAAATAATTTAGAATCAGTTTTGTTTCACCTGCGCATATAATGATGGATTATGTTTTGTTTAAGCAAATCATCACGACCAGGAAATAAGCCAAGAATAAAGTAGCGCTAACGATTTGTAACATTTGTGCATGTTGCACCTGTGGAGACAGACACCAATTTCAAGAATTCACCCCAAAGAGCCATGTACAGCTTGCACAACTTCTTCTTTATATGTTTTATAATATAGATTTGATCCCTCACTTTATATCCACATTATAATTTCTTTTAAACAGTTGGCATATATATTCTTCTTCTATGTGCCCTGTCCCTTCAGGATGTAGGCGATAATGGCTTTCCACATCTCCCTATCCCTGGTGACTCTTAGCAAGCTTTCTCTTGTTATGCCACACAACTCTCGATGCGTCATCTACTTGATCAGGCCCTTCAAATATGTTATCCACTGCTTTCCCCTGTCTCCTTTTCCCTCCATCTGGCCTGTTAGTATCAGGTTCTCAAAGCCCTCCTTCCTCATTGCATGTCCCAGGAACTTTAGATGTCTCTTCCTGATGCTCAGTATTAATTTCCTTTTCATTTTCATCCTTTCCAAAACTTGATGATTGCTCACATGCTTGATCCATGATATTCACGGCATCTTTCTGTAGAACCACATTTCAGCTGCTTCAAGTTTTTCCTTCATCTTCGATGATATTGTCCAGCATTCACTGCCATATTGAAGAACTGACATACTTTACTCAACTTCTGGAATTCTTCTTTCGCCATGCCAATTCGCCTTCGGATCTGTGTGTTGCACTTTCTTTTTTCTGTTAGAACACTTTCCAGGCTGGTTTTATTGTCTGCTTGAAAGAGCTGGAAATAAGATTCATCTGACCAAACATGACAGAAGTTTTTCATAGTCTAATAGCCTTGTTTTCTAGACAAGTGAGATGTAATTGCTTTTTTTTTTTAATCATTTCATCCCAAGCAAGGCAGTAAAGCCACTAAGACACAAGGGGTTAACTAAGTGTGAAAGAATATAAGAAAAACATTTTTAAGGAGCAAAAACAATAAAAGAGGAATTAATAAGACAGTAGATAATGACTGGCATTTAAATTTTTAAAGATCAAAGTTGGCTGGATAGCAAGGAGCCGGAAGAGAGTTCCACAAGTGAGAAGTACAAGAGAAGATACTATTAGCATAGAACTTACAGTTATGTTTCGCCTATTTAACTGTAAAATAATGTAAAATTATTGCCAATTTAGTGCTGCACTTAAATTTATGAAGTCTAATAGCATAGAGTTTGAGTTTTATTTCACAGCAAATCAACCTCTGTGGGTTACTTAATGCCAAAAAGGTGGGGTTTTAAGGTTGTTGGCTTTTTTTTATGTTCGGTTATAGTGAGAAGGTTGATTTAGTCAAATTTTAATGAAAATTTTGTTCTTATTCTTTTTTATTTTAGAAAACTGAAAATGTCTTCTAGTTTTGTATTCAAAAATGTTTTGCTGAGAATAATTTTTTCCTTCAAAAATGTGTTATGGTAATCATTTTTTCAACAAAAATGTCTTGTTGGTAATATTTTTTCTTCAAAAATGTTTATTTTTTCTATAAATGTCTATTTTATGTATATGTTTCTATAAAAGTGCATTTCTATACTTTCATAGTATAAATCATAAATGTCTTGTTCGTAATATTTTTCCTTCAAAAATGTATATTTTTCTATAAAAGTTTACCTTTAAGTATATATTTCTATAAAATATATTTTTTTTTTACTTTCACAGTGTTTTGACCCCAGTTTGGTGGTTAACTATTTGCCCATAGCTGGGACCCTAACAGGTGCTACCACACTGGGTCAGGGAAGACCTGGGAACAACAGCAATTAAGAGGTGGTTCTATGTTCTTCACAACCTCTCAATCAGAAGCCTTGCTGCCGGATGCAGTTTACCGTCATGCCCAGGACCCTAATACCATAAAGAAAAGTTCATCAGATTTGTAAAAAAAAAAAAAATACAGGAAAGCTACATTATGGCTGTGTGAAAGTGACTGAAACTGAGATGTCAGATCAAAACCAATAATATTGCAAATTCATTTGATTTTATCAAGAATCTCTTAATATACAGCAGCAGCACCAGATCATAGATAATGCTTTCTTGAAAATAATAGTACCCTTGTTGGTCAAGAACTATAAAACCCTATTGAATACTATGTATGCTGTACAGTACAAGAACTGAAGTATTGCAGAGCACCAAAACTGAATTCAGATGTAATTTGCCCTTAAACTTGAGAGTAAGCCTGATGTGGGAAAATCTTCCAAAATTTTGTTTTCAAACTACTTATTTCTTCTTATTTGAACAGTGTAAATTTAGACGTAATGGCATGTGCACTGGAGAGTCTGAATTTAGAAATTGTACCTTCCAGCTGGGTTTAAGCATGTATCCTCCTTGTAATGGGAAACCAGTTAAAAATGGTGTGCTTCTTAGACCTCTCAGATATAGAAGACATTCTGTTTCAGTAAAATTCAATTATTCCACTTAAGAAATGTACATCTCAAAGCCCATAAGTACTAATTTTTAATCTAGTATTCAAAATGTAAACAAAAATAAGTACTAATGAATTAATACATTATATTTATCCCCCAACATTATACGATACAAGTCAGCTCATGCTATAAAAAATGTATATCAATATGCCATCTAAAATGACGGCTACATATATACTGAAATACCTACTATTGGGTATCTTATATTAAGACATAAAAAAAGAAACAAAATACAAAGGGGGAAAATATACATGTATATACATACAACAAACAAGCAATGGTATTTATTATAATAGAGAGGATATATATATATATATATATATATATATATATATAGAGAGAGAGAGAGAGAGACAGAGATATTCTTCATGACTTAACAACATAATTATTGCAAAAAATAAATAAAATAAAGCATTGTTAGAGAGCAATGTGTGTTGTGGTGCAGTGGATATCAACTCAAAAAGACAAATCGTGGAGCCGAGTTCGAATTCTGGTTGAATTCCTTCACTTAAACACAAATACCCTTGGGAAAGTTATCAATCTGTCTCTTCCCTCCAGTTATGGGTTAAATAATAAAACAGATTGAGTTCTATAGCCTTGGCTAGCAACCAGTCTACTGCAGAAAGCAATGGCAACCTACTGTGGGATAATCTTTTGCCCAGTCAGTCATGTCTCTTTTGAGACATGATCACCCAAAGCTTGTATCATGTATGGAACTTAACTGACTGAAAGAATAAACATGCAGCAAGAGCTTTCATAACTGATAGTAAAGTTTAATAACTGGTAGGAAAGAGAATGAACTGAGCTGATGCTGCCACGATTTGTAGTGGATATATAAAAAAAAAAAAGAGTTTGTACATGTTCTAAAATATAATTCAGAATATATATATATATATATATATATATACACACACACACACACACACACACACACTACCAGCCATAATTATTAGGCCACCCCAGTTTTTTGAAAGAAATGATGTATTTCATACTATTTTTAGTATTTATTGCCAAGTGGCTAATTTGAAATAAAAATAGTATGGTTCTTTTGTTATTATTACTTTGCAAAATTTTACAAGGCAAAGAAGCAAAGATGAATTCATCCAAATCACCCTAAATTTTCATCATCCTTTCATTGATGAAATGGCAATATAAGTAATTATCAAATATTTAAAAATTCATTTGATGCTCATGTTATTGTGCAATGTTATTGTGCAGTATCAACAAAAGAACCATTTTCATTTACAATTATTCACTTGGCAATAAATTTCTAAAAAATTGTATGAAATACATAATTTCTATAAAAACACTGGGTTAGCCTAATAATTATGGTCAGTAGTGTGTGTGTATATATATATATATATGGGTGCATACATACTTTGTATGTGTAGGGTTTCATATGTATGTTGATAGGTAGTCTGTAGGGTGCTTAATCATGTTTATTAAATTGACCTTGTACAAACATGACCAAACTACCCACAATTTAAGATTATCAGAATGTTGGAAAGATAAAGCAGTCTCATTTGTGTAAATAAATTAAAATTTATTCATTGAAAAGCGTAACATCAAATTGTATGCATGAAATTATTGAACTGTGAAAATTTCTAAGAGAAAGAGTAGTGAAAAAGTTTAAAGAATTAAGAGTACATTGGTTTGAGTAAAATGTGATTTGTGCAGAAAAGATAAGTTGATATTTCAATGTGTGCATCAACAAAGTAGTAGTAAAGTCTTTGTTCTTTTCTTTCTTTTATGGTTAGAGAGAAGGTGAAGAGGAAGGAGGAGAGGTAAAGAAATCAGCATGAGAAAGAAAGGTGGGAGGGTGCATATATGGGCTCACAGTGGGTGGCCTGACTATTTTCTTACTACATTGTGTCCTCTCTGTTCTCTTGTCTCTCTGACTGATCATCTGAGAAACATGAATAAATAGCCAATTCAATCATGTGTTCGATCAGCTTTGAACCCAAACATATTTTTAGGTAGCAAATAATATAACATTGTTCATTGAAAGTTCATTGGTTATTAAATACTTTACACTGGCTTGCAAAATTTGCCTTGGTCTTTTTCTTAGGCATGGAACCAATCTTTTTTTTCTACTGGTCAAAATACATTTTTCACACTGGCTCACAAATTTAAAAACAGTGAATAAAAGTTACTTTTATTTTGTATTTACCACAAGTCTATTATGTGTTTTTTGCCAGTATATATATATATATATATATATATATATATTCCTTCTGTATATTGATACTTGTGTGTGCATGTGTGTGATCTGACTAGTGTATTTGGCTATTATGGATGTATGTCACATGATGCACTAAATAGATCATGAGCCCTACACACACAAATACATAATGACCAAATACACTAGTTGGATCACACACACAAGTATCTATGGAGAATGAATATATATATATATATATATATATATAAGTAAATAACTAACCTAGAGAGCCAACGAACCTACCAAGGTTTCACCAAATTGGATCTTGGGGAAGATCCACTTTGGTGAAACTTTGGTAGGTTCGTTGGCTCTCTAGGTTAGTTATTTACTTAGTTTGCTCTACTTGCATATTGAGCCCTTTTTGTTTTAGGTTACTCGTCTCAGGTTTTTTTCTTTGGGCTACGTACTTTGACTGATGTTCATGTGCTTAGCTAGTTCTTTTTTTATAACCATTTTTTCCTTCCGTGTATGTATTCTGAGGGTTTTTCAAAACGACAAGTTTATATATATATATATACACACACACACACACACACACACGCACATACTGGCAAAAACAAACACACTAGGACTAACCAGTAAAATATGAAGGAAACCTTACACAACATAGGAATATATATAATTCCTTATAATAAAACAGTATATATATATATATATATATATATATATATATATATACACACACACACACACCCAGAGAAAGAATATACAGACACATGCTGGCAAAGATATACATGAACACATTATACACAAAAATGGAAAGAGATATAAGTAGATACAGAGGTCATAAAAAATGTTTAAACAAGAACAAAGATCCCCTTTCTTTACATTTTATCTCTGACCCATTGGATTTTTTTTATTACCCCTTAATCTGAATAAAAATTCTTCACAATTCCAAGAAAGTCTGGATTACTGTTTGTTTTTTTGTTCCTGTTTAACAGCCTATCAACATCTAAAGGGTCATTTAAGGTCGGGGAAGCATATTTTTATTTTAAATGAAAGTGATTCCCTGGAAACAGGCTTATTCAGAACACAGCATACTACACACAAACAAAACATTTGACTGACCATTAAAATCATTAATTCCTTTTAATAACATGTGGAAATAACTACTCAGAAAAATAAAATACAAAAATCTAATTTATAACCAAAAACATTTGCGATCTCTTTCTCATTTAAAATATACACTTTTCTCACTTTGGAACAACTGTATATAAGGTAGGTATGAATGGAATAATATTCTGTATCCAAAGAAACACGATTCTTAAAAAGTGGTCAATACAAATATTTATTTAGAATTTATAACCTTTTTATGTTCTAAATTCTAAATAAGTATTTTTTATATATATATATATATATATATATATATATACACACACACACACACACACAATGAAATTTATTATAATAGAGTGGATTATTTTAAGCATTATATTTAGTAGATTCATACATTTGAATAGACATCTGTTTTGTTAATCTAAATTTACATCTACCAGCCTGTTATTTGAAAGTCTTAATAAAGAAACTATGCCTTCTGGCACAGGTTAAATCTGTATCCCCTGTATCCATGTATATTTATTGCAATAAATATTAAAATTTTGTGGGAACGCATGTTTGCATAGACATCAGTTTCTTTTAATGGTGAAATTAGCATTTACTTGCCTGGATAATATTTATTAGTTTAACCACATATAAAAATCTTTGTTTTGAGGAAATAATATTGGATTTAAAAAAAATTTATTAATCACTTAAAAATTACTTTACACACCAGTCTTTTCATCATTGATTATTCATTGTAAACCAAACTTTTGCAATTTATATAAATTCAGAAAATATTTTTAGATTGTAAGAATTTTTTATGAGATACTGATGAATTAGTGATAGTAGTCATACTAATTAACCCATACCTTGAGGAAAAGAGGTCTACTGAAATAATTAAATAACCACCACTTCTATTTGACAGTTTTTTTTCTTGTCCTTTTTACCTCTGAAACTCCCTTCTGTTGACTTGCTTCCCTGATAGCTACAATCTCCAAAAATTTAAATGCAATGTCAATTGCCATCTTCTATCTTTTTGAATCCTGTTCAATTTTTATCCTTTCTTCAATACCCACTGTACCCAGTCTTTTCTCTCACTGTGACCCCCTGTGCACTTGTGGCAATCCTACCTTGCTTGAGGGGAGAGACAAAAAAAAATCATACCTTTCCCAAGATCGCATGTAAGTGAATTAAATAAACCAAACTGAAATTGGAACTTGGCTCCCTGATTAACATTTACACTACCCACATGTCCAAGTTTACAGCACGTGGTGTTTCTAAAAAGTCACCCATCAAGGTACTGACCAGGTTTGATGTTGCTTAACTTCTGTGATCATACGAGAAATGGTGTTCCAGTGTGATGTAGCAGTAAGCCTAAATATCTTTTCAGTATAAACCAACTTCCAAAAATTGGACCAAATGGCCAGACATTTTTTGGGGAGAAGGGCTTCTTGATTGAGCTATAAAATTTTCAGCACCATCAAGTGAGTGAATTAAGATGAGAAAAGTGAAAGCAGAAACAGGAAATCGTAATAAAGAATAAATCCTAACTTAAATTCTAACCAACCATGTTTAAAACCGAAACAAAAAGAATCTCTAGCACACCTTCTCATACAACTGACAGAGAAAAATGAGATTTTGGTTATTAGAATGAATCATGCCCAGATTCTCAGCAGTTCATTCATGAATATTTAGCAAGTTAACAACAGCTGGCATATTCCTGACTGTTGCCACCATCAGTTTCCTATAGGTCAATGCTTCATGAGAAGACGTTAACAGATGCTTACATGACATAAACACATCTTAAAAAGAACATTTACCGATGCCAAAAGCAAACACACAATCAAGAAGAAACTTAGTATTAGAAATAAATTTATTCTGACAAAGACAGTGTTGAATAGTTTGCAAATCAACAAAGAAAGGACTCTAAAATATGTTCTCCTGTTTGGACATCAGGTCAGGGGGTTTTTTTTTGTTTTTTTTTAGCACCTCCTCAAATATATATTTTATTCTTTGGGGAATACCCTGTCCTTTTAGGAAGTAAGCAATAATGACTTTCCACAAATTCTTTTTTTTTTTTATAAACTGTGAATTGACATATATTTAGCACTGGGCTTACACATGGTGTAGTATTGGTTGCTAGCAAGGGACCCCAAGCTAAATAGGCCGACAAGGGACCTCTTCTTTTGGTCCCTTATAAAACTAAAACAAGAAGTAAATATGAAGGCATTGCAAATCTGTTTATTTTTCGATTTAATGGGATCCTTTGATTTAATTTGAAAAAATTTAGAACACTTGTCCCCTTCCATTGAAGCTTTTCAATGTTTTACACCAAAAACATGTCATTTTCTTTTTTTTTTTTAATCGTTTCACCCCAGGCAAGGCGTAAATGCCACTGATGTGCGGGGGGCTACATGACTGAAAGAAAATTAATTAGAGGAGGGAGAAGAGGATTACAAACCAATTAGAAAGAAGCAATAGAAAGATGAAAATGCAGGTGTGATGACAGTTGCAAGGGGGGAGAGAAAGGGAAGGATATACGGGAGTGGGGGAAGGGCTAGAGTCAAGTGGTTAGTAGATGAGTATTGACATTGCATGTAAATTTCTGGAGGTTGTAACCGTCAGGAAAGCAAGAATATGGGAGCGAGTTCCATAGGCAGGAAGTGCGAGAGAAGAAGCTGCAGGAGTAGAATTTTTGTCTGCATTTGGCTAACCTAACTGTGAATGGGTGGGACCCAAATGCCCTTCTGGTTGCACGAGAAAACACCTGTTGAGGAGGCACCAGTGAGTTAAGTTCGTCCGAGCAGAAGCCATGAAAGTACTTACAGAACAGACAAAGGGAGGCCATATTTCGTCGGTTGGGAAGTGGCTGTAGTCGAGCCGCCAAGTCAGCACCTATCACGTTACTAACTCTCCTTTGGAGCCTGTCGAGAACACTGAGGTGAGCAGCAGGGGTGACGTTTTTAAAAAAAAAAAATCAACACTGTGAGAACATATATAATGATGGTCCTCACTAAAAAAAATCTATTAGCCCAGGAACCTCATAAGGCTTAAATATGGCCCTGCACACATTCTTGGGAAACATGAGCAATGGTTTCCTCATACCATTCCTGAACTCCATCAAGGCAACAGCACATCAGAAAGTCCATTGGTAAATAAATATTTGCAAAATAAATACAGTTTTTAATTCAAACAAACGTATTTATTTAAAAAGTATTTATTTTCAAAATAATCTATTTCTTTCTCAATGTATTTAGTTATCAATTCATTATTGACCAACATAAAATCAAATATCAATTATAAATTTCTGCCAATAACACAATAATACCTACTGTTGAAAAATAATACAGTGGGTATTATTAGATGAACCTTAAGCAAATAGATCCCAGCTTATACAACAACATTTTTAGCTAAGAATGTGTCAGGCTTGGAACTTCATATTTTTTTTTTTAATCATATCTCCCCAAGCAAGGTGGTAATGCCACTGATGCACAGGGGGCTACATAAGAGTGAAAAGATTGCAAAAGAGAAAGCCGGAATCCACATCCTAAACAAGGAACAAGGGATGAGCCTTTTCACCTGTTCAATAGATGTGGGTGGAGTGTGAACTGGGCAATAGTTTAGTCTGTCTACTCCAATTGAAAAAAAAAAAGAAGAAAAGAGTGAAAAGATTGGAAAAGAAAAAGCCGGAAACCACATCCTAAACAGGGAACAAGGGATGAGCCTCTTAACCTGTTCAATAGACATGGGTAGAGTGTGAACCGGGCAATAGTTTTAGTCGATCTACTCCAATTGAAGAAAAAAAAAAAGAAAAAAAAATGTTGATGACTTGCTAAGTTTTAACTTAGTTAAAGTCCAGTCAAAGAAATTTCTGCTAAAAAACAAAACCTATCCTTCAATAAGGCATAAAATGTTCAAAATTAAGCAAAAATTAGGAAAAAACAAACAAACAAAAAAAAGGCTTACTTTTAAATGAGGAGGTTACAGTGGTCCCAAGAAAAGAAGCGTATATTTTGAACTTTATAAAGTGTCTGGGAGATTGGTAAACTTTAAAAAACAGTAGCTACTCTAGCATCTACACATCATTCATTCAGCAATGAATTAGAACACTCTCAGCTATTGGCCGTGTATAATGATAATATACACGCAAAAAGTCTGCCTTCTTCTACTGAGTGCCCATCACTCAGAGGTAGAATCACCGGCTGACGCCAATTCGATCGGGTTTCAATCCTGGGTTAAGAACAATTGGATGTCTAATCATACTGATGAACTGTGATACAGCGAAACAGATCTGTCTGCAGATGACTATATATATATATATATATATATATTAAACTCGATATAGCACCACTCATTCACATATTCCTAGGAGGAACTCATTTGGATGAGTTCCTTTAATCATAAAACTGTACCTCCCAGAGCTACAACTACTCAAATCCTCCTACAATTTCTGTCTCTATCTCTCTATAAATAAATGGTTATAAATCCAGAATTTATTCCAGCAATGTAAAAAAAAATTACAATTGCCTTGTTCAGACTGTTGATGAATAAATAAATATTTATTTCACTCAGAATATTTTGAAAAAAGAAGTTTATAGCAGAGGGATTTTTAAACCTGAAATAAGTTGAGAATAGATACATTAAATCACACATACATAAGACAGTAAACAAGAAATTATACACACAAAAAGGAAGGAAGGAAATTCATGCACAAACATTATTTAGGAAGAAATATATACATACACAAAAAAGGGGAGGAGAAAATATAAAAAGTGAACAAAAACCCATAAATCACAAATTTTAGCTAATACAAAAATTTAGAAAATAATAAAATTCTTTTTAAAACCCTTTCAAAAATTCAATTTCAAAAGACAATTTTTAACAGGGGAAGTGAACATTATATCCTCTAAACCAGATATGAAAAATATACATATATATAATACTGGCATTATAGCCCAGCGTTGCTCGGGTGTAATGAAAGCTTTTAAATTAATCCATGATCCTGGAGCTCAGACTCATTGGACGTTGGCACGAAAGACTAAAAAGCAATAGTTGTTTCCAGTTAAAGCGAAATCAGAGACTGAAAGAAAAATGAATGGATGTAAGTCAAATTTTGATTTCCTGGTATCGATATCAAATAGGTTTTTTTTAGTCATAAACTAAATTTTGAAGGCTAAATAAGTCCTCTGAGTAAATGGCATCATGGCTGAGACTAAGAACTACAATTATACCTGCTTAGAGCCAAACCCAAAGCAAAAACTAAAATAAAAGGGCTGAAAAATATACAGACATACTGGCAGATAAACAGATACACACACACACACACACACACACAAACATCTTGCCTTTTATATATATATATATATATATATATATATATATTATTGATTTTCTGCACTATTGTAAGAACTGAAACCTTGAAACTTCTGAATATCATTTCTTATGTCTTTGTCTATGAGTGTATCAAATTTGATTAAAATCAAACCACTCCATCTATAACCTGATTTTTTCGATTATCGATTTTTATTGGGGGTACCTCAACACAAAACTTAGCTAAGAACACTTGCAGGCTCTTATAGTACAACTGTGTAAATATTCAAGAAAATCAGTTCAGCCGTTTCAAAGTCTATAGGTAGCAGACACACACACACACACAGACAAAGTTCCATTTATTATATAAGTTTAGATGAACACAAAGACAAAATCTTCACAAGGGATAAAGGGGGAAATTGAAAGAGAAAAAAAAAGCAAACTTTAGGGTCAACACCCTGCTTAAATGTAACTGTCAGGCCTTATATCACCCATTGTAAATCCTACAGCAAAATATGACTCTCAACAAATTCTTTTTCTTTATAAACTGTTAACTGACACATATTTAATCCAGTGAAAACTCAATGTTAGAATTTAACAGAATATTATAATGAAAATAAATTGGATGTTTCTATAAATCCATTGATAGTAGCTTATTTCACTGAGCTCTTACAAACCGCTCTTCAGACCAAATTCCCCACAACAATAAATGGTTTATATTTAGCCACACAAAAAGAATCATTAGAAGAGAGGAAAAAAAAAACAGGATAAGGGGGTTAGATTTACAGCGTTAGTTATTACTGAAGTCAGTGTTTTTATCCCAAGCGATAAGATATATATATTTTGTTGTATACCTACCTATATACAGGAATGGTATGTGCCTATCCTCTTAAATACATAGACCTTATTGGAGCTGAAGAGAGTGATTATACTCACGAGCAGTGTATCTACTTCTTGCAGTGTGTGAGTCTTGTACTTCTTGTGACACTATTATTCCAAACCTCCGTTTTGATGATTACTCGTGCAGTAACTTTTTAGGGTTACAGCATATATTTTTATAATCATTTCAACCCAAGCAAGGCCAGACTGCCACTGGTGCACAGGGTTTACAGAGAGAGAAAAAAAAGGGGTATCTGAAAGAAAGGATGGGAGGTTGATGGGAGTTAGGTATTAGGTAACAATTGAAATTGCTTCTAAACTTTTAGTGGTTGTAGCTATCAGGGAAGCAAGTATATAGAAAGAAATTCTACAGGCAGAAAGTATGAGAAAAAAAAACTGTTAGAGTAGAAGTGGCGGTTGCATTTTACTATTTTGACAGTAAAAGTGTGAGACCTAGATGCCAATCTAGTAGCAAAAGTAAATTCATGTGGTTGCAGCACCAGGGAATGAAGCTGTGAAAATACTTGTTGAAAAAACAGCAAGGAACCACATCCTGTCAGTGAGAAAGTGTCTGAAGAGATACCACCAAGTGAGAATTGATTATATTGCAGATCCTTCTTTGGATTTTATCAAAAACCTCAAGATGAATAGCAGGAGCACCCAACAAGATATGGCAGCAGTATTCAATGCATGAATGAATAGTAGATTTATAAATGTGCAAAATGGATTCTGATGAGAACCTCAAGATGAATAACAGGAGCACCCAACAAGATATGACAACAGCATTCAATGCATGGATGAATGGTAGATTCATAAATGTGCAAAATGGATTCTAACAAGGAAAACTTTCTTGCTCAACAGAGTGATCCAACCTTCCCAGAAGGAGATACAGATATATGATTGATGTTCTCATTCCACTTGCAATCAGTTGAGAGAGTGAGGCCAAGGAGGCACAGTGTGTCACTTTCTAAAAGACTGTTTGCAAGGTTGATGACATAATTTACACTGATTATCCACCTCCCGAATCTCTCACCACATAAAAAAGAAAAAACTCAGCCATGTTTATCTACAAAAATAGAGTTTACAGTAGTAATAATTTGCATATAGTTATATGAACTAATATATATATATATATATACATATGGGGATACACTCATGTATAAAGATATTATTCAGGTGTTAATAAAACACTGTTTAATGTAGTATAAACAGAGCTTATATATATATATATATATATATATATATATATACACACACACCAATGTAGGATAATATGTATTATTAGTGCCATCAATGTAGGATAACATATGTGTGTGTGTGTCTGTGTGTATCGTTCATTCAGTAATGAATTAAAACACTCACTACAGGAATATGAATACATGGTATATCACACGCTAAAAGTCTGCCTCCTTCTATTGAGTGCATATAGCTCAGAAGTAAAATCGCCGACTGACGTCAATTTGGTCAGGTTTCAATCTTGGGTAAAAAGCAATTGGATGTCTAACCGTACTGATGAGCTGTGATACAGAGAACAGATCTGTCTGCAGATGACTATATATATATATATATATATATATATGTAATTGCATATATTCTACTTTACATGTATTTACAATTTAATCACAAATATTTATAAACATGTATTTTTAATAGTATTTAAATGAGAAAGTTCACTCTTAACATCTTTATATTCTTAGTTTTGCTCTAATCCATAAATATTCATATTTTTAAATCACCCTATTATAATTGTCTTTTGTAGCAATGATGTTCACCCTGTATAAAGCCCAAGAGCTACTTGAAGTACTGGCTTAAAGAGTAAGAGCCACCACCCCAAACACGGTAATAATACCACTAAGATGCAAGGAAAAGGATTTAGAGAAAACCAGAAACTCAATCCTAAACATGACTGTCTTATCTATAAGTATTTATATTATTATAATTCACCTTGTTTCTTAGTTAGCAAACAAGTTACACTGCAAATACCTCATCAATAATAGATTGTTCTCTATTGTTTGTGAGGAAAGACGTAAAAGACGTCTCAGAGAAGTTGTTTGATTTCAGTTAGAAATAAAAAGAAAGAGGAAGAGAAGATATAGGAGGTGATAATGCTTGTATTTGTTTAATGCCTGCATCAGCAAAATCGAAAAACATACTAATTTCAAATCTGTTTATTTGTATCCTCTTACTTCTTTCAACAATGACATACTTTGTCATTGCAATATTTTGTGAAGGTTATTAAGCTCAAATATTTAATGATACAATAGGGGAATTTCCACAGGTATTCTATCGAAGAACTCCTGAGGACTTTATTCAATCATTAACTTAAGAACTATGATTCATTAGAATATCCAAATAAGAAAAGTGTGAAATTTTCATGGGTATTTCTGGCTTGAAATTGTTCAAGTGTTCACATACATAGAAATAAGAATACTTATCTGTAGATATAAATCTATCTATGTAAAAACTGCGACATCAGAGCTATGAATTAATATATGTATAATATATAATCATACAAATGCTTCATATCTATTTAAACCTAATTTTTATCCAAATTTTGTAGGTTTCAGTTTAAGTTGCAAAAATCATTCTCATGTTTTTTGCAATACTGAAGTGCTATTTCATTCACTCCAAGATACATGCACTTTCTGCATTCTACTGGAAATCAATATATTTATGCCAGTTTAGATACGGAAACTCTTAAAAGAATCCTTATCAAGAAAATGAATAGCAAATTTAAATCCTGGAATGATTTAATTTAAAATTTTTATTAATTTTGTTTTATTTGTTTGTTTCGAGGTTTAACGACCTATCAATCCTTATGGAATCATTTAAGGTCATAACCAATGATTTTTGGGTAAGGTTATTTTTACAACATTTTTCTTTTCAAGTATCAAGATTCATTGGGATTTGTTTTTAAGAGCAGGGTCCCCAAGTCCTACCCTTGTTATTTAACCCATAACTGGAGGGAAGGGACGGATTATTACCTTTTCCAAGGGTACTAGTGCTTAAGTGAATGCAGGGTATTCAACTGGAATTTGAACTTGGCTCACCAATTTCTCTTTCCGAGCCGATATCCACTGCACCACAACGCACATCCGTCACTATATGCTTACAGCACCTGGTATTCCCAAGCGGTCACCCATCTAAGTACTGACCAGGCTCAATGTTGCTTAACTTCAGTGATCAAACAAGAACCGGTGTATTCAACGTGATAGGCTGTAAGCCTTTATTAATTTTACCAATCAACTTTTTCATCGAATGAGTATGTGTGTCCCAATCTCTTCCCAGAGAGGTGGGGTAACATTAGGGTCTCTTACACACACACACAAGGTGAAGCCATATTTCCTGCTTCCACAAAAGGGATATACTCACACACAGATACACATGCAAAAATGTTAATATTCCTTGAAGTAAACATTGGGATTCTCCAAAAAGTAATTCCTTTTCATAGCATCTTTCAGGACAATAAATGCAAGTTGAAAGCACCCATCTCCTCTCAAATTAACATGCAACAGATTATATGGTACCAGTAACAAGACAGGATTTCTGAATGACCAGTTACTAAAAACCCGTATAGATTGTCTTTAAAATGCTTTTCTATTTATGCACAGATGGGGGTACAAAAATTTTCCAAGAATTATTGTAATATCTCTGCAAACTGTTCTCGCCAGAGATCAATTACTATGAGGTAACTAGCAGTTTAGCCCAGTTTCACTCAGGTAGTTTAAGGAATTATAAAAGTAAAAAATATATGATGAATTTACACAGCAAATACTTACACAACCTCCACCCTCGTCATTTTTATAGATATAGATAGCAGTTTAGCCCGGTTTCATGCGGGTAGTTTAAGGAATAATAAGAATAAAAAACATATGATGAATTTACATAGCAAATACTTACACAACGTCCACCCTCGTCATTTTTATAGATATAAATAACAATGTAGAATGTCTTTGTTGGATTCGGGTGGGAGGGGGAGGAGCAACATATATAGATAATATAAAGTGGGGTGATCAATTCTATAATCTATGAATTTCTAAAACATTTCAAGGTGTCGTTAGCGTTCTAATATTTTGATCTACATCTGAGCGCAACTCCCGTCGAGTTAGACCACAAAATGCAGACGCTAAGTCGAATCTATCAATCAAACAAACAAATACTAACACAACATCCACCCTCATCACTTTTATAGATATAAATGGGTTAATTTCATTATTATTACTTAAAAAAAATTTTTTGATGTTTTATAATCACATGCCAAATCATAAGAAACAGTCTAGAGCAAGCAGAAGATATGATTTTCATTATTTCCACAAAAGACAGCTATAAACAATGGAAAAATATTTAAATGAAGAATGTTGTTTGGGATGTGCTCAATAGAATTACGTTTTTTGGATTTCCTGGAATTTTGCTGATTTGTTATTGAGTTTCTTTCTTTATCAGTTCCAATGCTACAACCACACCAAGAAAAGAATAGTTTTTAAGTACCACATCTTTTCAATTACAATTTTTTTTATAATCAGTTCACCCCAAGCAAGGCTGGATCACCACTGATGTGCAGAAGGGTTACACTGAGAGAAAACAGGGTACAGGGGATGGCAAAAAAAGGATAAAAGTTGGATGGGATTTAAGGAGGTAGAATATGGCAATTGATGTTGCATTTAAACTTTTAGAGATTGTAGCTATCAGAAAAGCAAGTATCTGGAAAGGAATTCCACAGGCAAGAAGTGCAAGAAAAGAAACTACCAAAGTAGAAGAGGCAGTTACATTTGACTATTTTGATGGTAAAACGATGGGACCTAGATGTCAAGCTAGTAGCACATCTGGTTAGGGCACCAGGGAAAGAAGCCATAAAAAATAGTAGAAAAGACAGAGGGAAGCCATATCTCATCAGTGAATTCAAGCTGCTCTGTCAGAAATTTTCAAAACCTTTCACAGAGAAGTTTTTGTCACTTGATGTAATCAAATCAATCATTGGGCAAATTCTTCTTCATCATCATACTCTTATTATGAAACTAGCAGTATAGCCCGGCGTTGCTCGGGTGTAATGAAAGCTTTAAAACTAATCTATGATCCTGGAGCTCAGACTAAGCCTAAAGAATATTTGTGTGAAGTTTGGTGAGAATCGGATAAAAATTGTGGATTTGTATAAAGGACATACAGACATAAACAGACACACACAAACATCTTGCCTTTTATATATATATATATATATATATATATATATATATATATAATCAATTTTCTGCACTATTGTAAGAACTGCAGCCTTGAAACTTTTGAATATCATTTCTTATGTCTTTGTCTATGAGTGTATCAAATTTGATTAAAATCGGACCACTCCTATAACCCGATTTTTTCAATTATCGATTTTCGATATTTATCAGGGATACCTTGACACAAAACCTAGCTAAGAACACTCGCAGACACTTATAGTACAACTGTGTAAATTTGCAAGACAGTCAGTTCAGCCGTTTTGGTGTCTATAGGTAATGAACACACACACAGACAAAGTTCCATTTATAAATAAGTTTAGATTTAGATACAGGATAAAACTCTTTGTTGTGTCAATAAAGAAATATATGAATGAAAAATTTATTATACTGTCAGAGTTGTGTCTATAAAGTAAATAGAAATTAATTTAGTGTCTTGTATTGCTGAGGTGGCTGTACGATGCCAGATGATGTGCACTGAAATATCTACAGCACAATATTTGTGCTAATGAATATTAAGTATAAACAAGACAAACACAGATAAGACAGAACAACAATAATTAGGAAGAGAGGAGAGGTTAAGTTGTTAGAGTCACAGAGAGCACAGTCAAATAATAATCATCAATGACACTTCAAATTTCTGACTGCTAATAATTTTCATTTATATAGCTATTTTGGTTCACAGATAATTCCATATTAGAGAGCACTAGATGGGTGTCAGCTGCTCTACAACATTATCGAAAACTAATTTTAATAAAATAATTAAAACATTTATAATTATCATTAATTCACTCTTTCTAAACCAATGAAAATCAACCCCATTTTTCTCCTCTACACACAGAAACATGTGACATTCTCACTAGCAAGCAAGCAGTTCACACAGACAGATTGTTAACATGTGCATCAATGAAAATTTCATCTCTTTTCTTTTTTCAGAACGTAACAGTAACATTCATCTTTCAGCACTCAAGTAAATTTGAGGTAATAAAACCCAAGACAATTGTATTTTTCCTCCTAATTTATCAAGGCACTCATTAAAAATCTTGATAGAACAAAAAAAAAAAGTAAGACTGGATACACTTTGTTATTTTTTTAACTCATCCTTCTGTTGGATTCTGATCCATATTTGATCTTATTCTGTTGGATTCTGATCCATATTTGATCTTATTCTGTTGGATTCTGATCCATATTTGATCTTATTCTGTTGGATTCTGATCCATATTTGATCTTATTCTGTTGGATTCTGATCCATATTTGATCTTATTCTGTTGGATTCTGATCCATATTTGATCTTATTCTGTTGGATTCTGATCCATATTTGATCTACATTTGACCCCCAACTCAAAATTTTACTCAGTATTAATAACTCTCGTATCTCCAACACCACATAACAACCAGATAATAAATAATACTCATTTTGTGGTTTCTACATCTTGATTTTTCTCATTTTTACAAGTATTTTTTTTTTTAATCATTTCACCCCAAGCAAGGTGGAAACGCCACTGATGTGCAGGGGGCTACATAAATGTAAAAAGATTAATTAGAAAAGAGTGAGGAGTACAAACTAGTTAGAAAGGAACAATAGAAAGCTGAGAAAGCAGGTGCGATGACAGATATAAAGGTGGAGAGAAAGGGAAGGTTATACAGGGGTGGGGAGAGAGCTAGAGTCCAGTGGTTAGTAGATGAGTATTGACTTTGCATTTAAATTTCTGGAGGTTGTAGCCGTGAGGAAAGCAAGAATATGGGAGCGAGTTCCACAGGCGGGAAGTGCGAGAGAAGAAGCTGCAGGAGTAGAATTGTCGTCTGCATTTGGCTAACCTGACTGTGAATGGGTGGGACTCAGTTGCCAGTCTGGTTGCACGAGTAAACACCTGTTGAGGAGGCATCAGTGACTTAAGTTCGTCTGAGCAGAAGCCATGAAAGTATTTGTTGTATATATAAATGTTAGGGGTTTATAATTATTTCCTCAGTTGTAATTCCTTACACCTTCAGAATGTTGATTTGATTTGTTTAACAGCATAACTTCTTGGTAGCCTTGAAGTAATAAAAATATGATATACTAGCAGTATAGCCCAGTGTTGCTCAAGTGTAATGAAAGCTTTAAAACTAATCCATGGACCTGGAGCTCAGGCTCAGCCTCAAGAGAAAAAGAAAATTAATAATGCTTTATCTAAGAAATTCAGACAAATTAAAATTTTGACTATCTGGTTTTAATAAGCAAGAGAAAGAAGAATTAAATATTCATCAAAACTTCATAAAGGACATACATACAGATAAACAGACACACACACAAACATCTTGCCTTTTATATATATATATATATATATATATATATATTATTGATTTTCTGCACTATTGTAAAAACTGCAACCTTGAAACTTCTGAATATCATTTCTGATGTCTTTGTCTATGAGTGTATCAAATTTGATTATTATCGGACCACTCCTTCTATAACCCAATTTTTATTATCATCAATATTTATCGGGGGTACCTTGACACAAAACCTAGCTAAGAACACTTGCAGATGCTTATAGTACAACTGTGTAAATTTTCAAGAAAATCGGTTCAGCCATTTTGGAGTCTATAGGTAACGGGCACACACACAAAGTTCCATTTATAAATAAGTTCAGATTTAGATGTTATTCTGCTTTCACAATTGAATACATGGTAGATGATACTCAGATTTTGTGTATATAAATGTTTGTGTGTACATAATTACTAGATGTGGTGCTAAGTGCAGTGTATGTTCTAGTTTTGTTGAAGTCATATTTTGAAATAAAGTTTGATTTCTATAAGAAATTATAGGATATTATATGAATTAATATCATGAAAGTATTCTTTCATGCTGATTGATTTACTCTAGGTATATTATTTTATATAAAATGTATTGCGAGGATTTTTATGATACCAACGCATTTTTATACTTTCACTGGGTTTTGTTTTTTTTGTGGAGTTCACTATTTGTTTATAGCTAGGACCCTAACAGGTGCTACTACCCCAGTTCAGACTGAACCTGAGCACAGCAGCAATTACAAGGTGGTTCCCTGCTCCTCAAAACCTCCAGTCTCCTGATCAAAATCTTTGCTACTAGATGAAGTTTATTGTTATACCCAGGACTATACCTTCAGGAAGACTAGAGTTCCTTTAGTATTAACCTATACTGCTGAGATGAGGTACTATTTACAATGTTCAAACTTTTGTTCTCATCTTTATTGCCATGTTTGTGATGTTTTGGCCATTGTACATTCCATCCTTCTTCAGGTGCTATGAATTTTGAACTAAACTCTTTAGGATACATAGCCCAGTGGATATAGGCATGGGTTAGTTCCAGTGACTTGACCCAAAGTGTTGTGAGTTCAATTCTTGACTACAGCAGTGGTGAACAAATAACTTAGAGAGTTGAGTTAAAGGGAGATAACTAAATGGCATTTGGAAGTGGAATTGCATATAGAATGAGAATGATATATCTCAATGATCAAAATAAAGGGTTTAGTCCCTCTAGTTTTAAAAAAGACATGAAACCTTCAATTCGTTAATTCTCTGAAAATTCAGATGTTTTCCCCAAACATTTGACTTATAGTGTGACTCAACATTTTTTTCTTTTAATCATGTAGATTACACATTTTTTTAATCACGTAATAATTACACAGTGAAAAACTTATCATGAGAAAAGTAAATGAATAAAATCAATTTCCTTTATCTTAGAAAAAGCAAATTAATAATGCTTTATCTAAGAAATTCAGACAAATTAAAATTTTGACTGTCTGGTTTAAATAAGCAAGAGAAAGAAGAATTAAATATTCATCAAAACTTCATAACCGGCATTGGATCTTCTATAAAATTCAGACAAAGATTATTACCACAAGGAGATTAGGCAAGAGAAATAATATTAAAAAAAAAAAAGAAAAAAAGAGAAACAACCAAGATTAACAAAAATACCTTTTTCCAAAAAATTTCTCCCACGTTGCTGAAAAAAATAAAGCATCTTCTTTGTAGCATAAAAATTATCTTCATCTATTTTTATTCTTTAGAATAAAAATATCTCCACTGTCAATTTACGATTTTTATTAACAAATGTTAGTTTCCACATTTAATGGTACTTTGAAACATTTGTTACTTAAAATAAATCCTGTATAGTACTTTACAACTGACTTGTGATTAACTCTACCTGTTTAGTATGACTGCTTCACTAATTCTGACTCTGCTTCAACAACATAAATTATATTCCCTGATTATCATCATCCGTGGAATGAGAACATTCTTAAACTTTTGGTTGCTGTCAAGGAATTCATCGCAGACAGGACTTCAGTGTCAGACAAAGTTTTAGATTGATACAATTCTTTTTTATACAATAATACTGATGGATGTGCGTTGTGGAGCAGTGGATATTGGCTCAGAACGAGAAATTGGGGAGCCAAGTTGAAATTCCAGCTGAATTCATTGCATTCACTTACACGCAAATACTCTTGGGAAAGGTATTAATCCGTCTCTTCCCTCCAGTTATGGGTCAAACAACAGGACAGATTGGGTTCTATAGCCTTAGCTAGCAACAGTCTACTGCAGAAAGTAATGGCAACCTACTGTGAGATAATCTGCCAAGTCAGTCATGTCTCAAAAGAGACATGATTGCTCAATCGTGTATCACGTATGGCAATTAACTGAGTAACTGAATGCTGATGGTAATTTTATCTGTTTCCCTATAAGGAAACATTTGGCATTCATTGACTGAGCAACCAGCAATGCTTTTGATTGAAATTTATAAAACCTTCTGCTTTTTTAATAAAAAAAACAGGTTTTGGATGTGCGTTGTGGTGCAGTGAATATTTGCTCAGAATGAGAAATCAGAGAGCCAGGTTCAAATTCCAGTTTAACTCACTGCATTCACTGATGTGCAAATACCCTTGGAAAATGTATTAATTCACTGCTTCTCCCTCCAGCCATGGTTTAATCAGCAAGACAGAGTGAGTTCTATAGCTTTGGTTGGTAACCAGTCTATCACAGAAAGTAATGGCATCCTACTGTGGGAAAATCTTCTACCCAGTCAGTCATGTCTCCTTCAAGACATGATTAACCTAGCATATATCATATATGGCACATAACTGACAAGAAAACAAGGCATTCATTGACTGAGTAACCAGTACTGCTTTTGGTCAAAGTTTATAAAGTCTTTTGCTTTTATTTAGGAAAATTGGTTTTATTACTCTTTCCAGTATTGACAGGAGTGAGGGTGTCTTCTTAACATTTTTTTTTGTAGTAGTGTGGCATGTCAACATCTTGATTAGGTCATTATTTTCTTTTTGAGTTAAATGTACTATACATTTTAATTATTTTGGCTATTGGTAGTCCTTAATGTAGTTTTTATTGTTGGGTACAGTTCTTTGTGATTTTGTAATGCCAGTCCATATGGTTCAAAGAAGAATGGTCTTTAACATGACCATTGGGCTTCACTCACCCAAAGCCATTCTTAACCATTGATCTGAGAAAGTTGGTGTATACAGTTGTTTGGGTTTTGTTTAATGGCACATCAACATCAGTGGATTATTTAATGCCAAAAAGACGGGGTTTTAAGGTATTTTTTAATGTTCAGTGATAGTGAGAAGGTTGATTTAGTTAGATTTTAATTAAATTTTTTAAAAATTTTTATTTTAGAAAACTGAAGATGTCTTATAGTTTTGTATTCAAAAATGTATTGCTGGTAAGTTTTTTTTTCCTTCAAAAATCTATTATGGCAAAAATTCATTTTTCCTTCAAAAATGTATATATTTCTATTAAAGTCTATTTTTATACTTTTATTGTATTTTGACCCCAGTTTGGGGGTTAACTATTTGCCCATAGATGAAACCCTAATAGGTGCTACCACTCTGGGTCAGGGTGGACCTGGGAACAACAGCAATTAAGAGGTGGTTTTATGCTCTTCACAACCTCTCAGCCAGAGGCCTTGCTGCCAGATGTAGTCTACTATCATACTCAGGACCCATATGCAGCTGAGAATTTAGATATTTCTAAACAGAGTTTGGTGCCATGCTGTTCATATGAAAGTTTTAATCTGATGAAGCTATTTAAGACCATCTTGACTCAAGTTTTCATGTTAATGTTTTGATTTTGTAGCAGTTTTCAATGTTGAGCAAAGCTGACTCTAGCACAACCTATTCTAGGTCCAATTTCTTTTTCTCTCACACTTAATTTGTTGCAAGTGATCCATACACCAAGATATTTGAAGTGTTTAGTATTTACTTATTCCACATCTTGAATTTCTATGATGGATCCAGGATAAGATGCCACTATTGCTTCCATTTCAATTTCAGATTCTAGTTTCTATTTTGAGAAAGTTTCTCTGAACACTTATTTACTAATTTCAAATCATAAATTTTTTTGTGTACTTGTTGGGACCAGAAATAAAGACACAAAGATGGAATAGAATTAAACAAATATATTAACAAACACCGAAGTACAAACATATACCAATGAGAAATTATTAGTGTGACTGCTAGTCTGGCTGTCAAAGTTATCTGCTAGAATAGATTCCTCTCTCACTCTCTAAAAAGCAGAACTGTTGCTTATATATAGTTTGGAAGAGTTCATATGTCATATGGGTAAGTCACCATAACAAATTTCTATGATTGATCCAAGATGAGGTGCCACCATTGCTTCCATTCCAATTCAAAATCCTAGTTTCTATTTTGAAAAAGTTTCTCTGGAGATTTATTTCTTGGAACACTTGGCAGAAGATGTTGATTTTCTGTTCAAGATCATTCTTATCCCAATTATGAATACCTATGTCAGCATAAACTCCCTCATTAGTACATTGGCTCTGTGATGGAAAGCAGGATCATATCCGCACCAACTTCCTCAGTGTAGATTCATTCCTCCATAATAACTCACCTGATATATTAGCCCTATGTGAAACTAATCTTAACCCTTCTATCCCCTCATCTATGTTGCTGGCTACCTTCCCCTCTTCAGGAAGGACTCCAATGTTCATATGCATGGACTTGGTGTCTATGTTAGCGAACACCTTCCTTTAGCTAGGGTGTCATCTTTTGAATCCCCAGATCATTCTTTCATATGCTTCTGCCTCTCACTTCTCAGCTCGATTAGCTATCTCTTCTTTCTCTACCGCTCTCCTTCCTCCCCTGACTGTTCGTTACTTGACATCATTTCTGACAATATCGACAAAGCCATTTCTTCCCATCCCTCTGACCATGTATTCGTGTTTGGTGACTTTAACGCCCACCACACCAAGTGGCTGAAGAACGCTGTCACTGACCCTGCTGGTGTCCACACCATGAACTTTTCAATCACCCAATCCCTTACGCAAGTAGTGGACTTCCCCACGCGTTTCTCCGACAACCCTAACGGAAGGGACTCACTTCTAGACCTCTGCTTCACTTCCATCCCAGACTCTTGCACTACCAGACAACTCTGCCCACTCGGAAACTCTGACCACACTGTAGTGTCCGTCAATATTTCACTCCACTCCTGCCCAACCCATGAAACCCAGACAAGTAGAATATCCTACTGCTATCAAAGAGCAGACTGGAATTCGTTCCGAGACTTCCTCTGTGACATCCCTTGGAACAACGTCTTTAGTCTTCCCATCGAAGAATGTGCATCCGAGGTCTCCTCCTGGGTTAAGGCTGGCATCGATGCCTTCATCCCTGCTAGGAAATTCCAGCTTAAATCTCATTCGTCTCCATGGTTCTCACCCACTTGCTCGGCTGCCATTGCCCACTGGAATCATTTCTTCCGACTATCGTAACTACGCGTCGGACCAAAACAGACGCCTTTTCACTTCAGCTCGTAATAAGTGTAAAAGGATACTTAACGAAGCTAAGATGTTGCTTGCTGCCAGAATGAAGCAATGCAGAGCATGCTCTAAATTCAGCTCTAAAGACTACTGGCAACTCTGTAAAAGAGTACTTAACAAGAGCAAGTCCACAATACCCCCGCTAATCAACAAATTCGAGATCCTCATCTCCCCAGTAGATAAGGCTGAATGCTTTGCCCACAGATTCTCGAACAATCCGAGTCTGGACACATCTGGAGTTTTTACACCCGACTTCTCACCTAGAACCGAGGCACAACTGAATGATATCCACATTACACCTTTGCTTGTCTCTAAGATAATCTTAAAACTTGACCCTCACAAAGCGAGTGGTGGTGACGGAATCCCAACCATAGTCTTAAAGAGATGTGACCCTGAACTCTCTTCTGTCCTTTCTAAGCTCTACAACCTCTGCCTATCTGCTTCCTGCTTTCCTGCCTGTTGGAAATCTTCCTCTGTAGTTCCTATATTTAAAAACACTGGAGAACCCTCTGACCCTGCAAATTACCGCCCTATCAGCCTTCTTCCGATCTTTGACAAAGTGTTCGAAGCCATTATCAACACTGAGGTGGTTCAGCATCTCACAGCACACAGGCTCCTCTCGGACAAGCAATATGGTTTCTGCTTCACCAGGTCTACTGCTGATATGCTAACGACCATCACCGAGTACATATACTAGGCACTCGACAGGAATGGTGAAGCCCAAACTGTTGCATTGGATATATCTAAGGCGTTCGACAGAGTTTGGCATGCTGGCCTTCTATGTAAACTGTAGAGCTATGGTAAAACTGGACATTTGTTTGAACTAGTCCAGTCATTCCTCTCTAACCGCACAATGAAGGTGGTATTAAATGGACATGCCTCTCAGAACTACCATACAAACGCAGGTGTCCCCCAAGGCTCCATCTTAGGTCCTACACTCTTCCTGATATACATTAATGATCTCCCTGATTCCATAAGAGCCCAAATAGGTTTGTACGCCGATGACACCACAGTTTACTCTCGCCTCCTACAAAAATCTGGTGTAGGCGTCAAAGCTAACCTCGCAGCCGAGATTGAAAAAGACCTCCAATCCATACTGGACTGGGGTAAGAAATGGCTAGTAAATTTTAATGCTTCTAAAACGAAGCTACTCTCAATTAACCATCATTGACAATCTCACCTACCTCCCATTAGCATGGACCAGGCTTGCCTCCCAGAGAGTAAAACACTACGCCTCCTTGGTCTCACACTTTCAGCGGACCTCAAATGGAATGACTATATCGAATTTATTGCTAAATCCACTGCTATGAAAGTCGGTTCTCTGTGTAGGGCCCGGAAGTTTTTCCCGTCTAAATCTATCCTGCACATTTATAAATCTACCATCCGCCCGTGCATTGAATACTGCTGCCATATCTGTTTGGGTGCCCCTGCTGTTCTCCTCGGACTTCTCGATAAGGTTCAGAGGAGGGTCTGTAATGTGATAGATACCGACTTGGCAGACCGCCTGCAGTCTCTCTCCCACCTGTGCGACGTGGCTTCCATGTGTCTCTTCTATAAATACTTTCACAGCTTCTACTTTGATGAACTTAGATCACTGGTGCCCCCTAAATATGAATTTGAACGAGATACTAGATTAGCAATTAGATCCCACCCTTTTACAGTGAAACCAATAAAATGCAGCCATAACTTCTACTCTAACAGTTTCTTTCGTCGCACTTCCCGACTGTGGAATTCTCTTCCACACGATTGCTTCTGCGACAGGTACAATAGGTACAATCTCCAGGAGTTTAAATGTAAGGTCAATAGACATCTCCTAACACACTAACCTGCTCCCATTCTATCAAACACTCTTCCCATCCTCGCTATCCTTACTCATCTGTCACCTTCCTCCTGACATTCCCTATGTCTAACCACTACTTCTCTTTACCTTCCCCTATGTAGCCCCATGCGCAATAGTGGCAGTGGAATGCCTTGCTTGGGGTGAGATGATTAAAAAAAACACTCTTGCCATCTACCCAACCCTCATCCTCGCTATCCTTACTCATCTGTCACCTTCCTCCTGACATTCCCTATGTCTAACCACTACTTCTCTTTACCTTCCCCTATGTAGCCCCATGCGCAATAGTGGCAGTGGAATGCCTTGCTTGGGGTGAGATGATTAAAAAAAAAAAAAAAAGTAGAGTTGTTTTGTGGATTTGGTAGAGAATGCTGAATAAATCAGTGCCCATCTTTCACATCTCTACTTGCAAAAGCACAGGGCAGTGTCTACAAATAGATTGGGGCTCTTATTTTCTCCTTGTCATACCTCTGATGAAGTTTGAATGTTTCTGTATTGTGGTCCTGGTCAGACATGTAAGATTTGGTTCTTGAGCATACATGGCCCAGTGGATAAAAGTTTTGGTTAGATCCAATGACATGACCCAAAGAGTTTTGAGTTCAATACCTGGCTACAACAGTGATAAAAAAATGGAGATAACTAAAACATCCAAAAGTATTATGACTCACAAAACAAGAACAATCCATCCCAGTTATCCAAATAAAGGGTTTACTTCAAAATTCTAATCATCTGAAGAAGGTTGAAGTGTACAATGGCTGAAACATTGTGAATATAACACAACTCCTGGCTGAGTCCATCCAACCTTCCTGACCTTTGGTCGATTCCACCCACGTTGTGTTGTTGATTTTGGATTAGCCAAATCAGGATTGCTTGCTGTCCCTTGACAAGCTTGGCCCAGACACACAAGGGATTAGTATATAATGAAAACTAGATTTAAGACTGCAATGACACTGTGAAGATTTATACAGATTTATATGTATTGAATAAATACAAGATTACAAGCAAATCAAAATTAAGTAATGAAAAAGAAATATCAGTTGGCTGGTATTTCAGTTGCACAATATTTGTGTTCTATATCACCATGTGACAATGGTTTATTCAACTTGCAGCTGGTTGAATTTAGACTGACCGTCTCTTGCAATATCTCTCTTGTGGTAAGCTATTTCAGTTTGTTGGCTTCAATTCATCGCTGGTCATTTTCCATTCCTGTTTTATTAAAAAGACAGAAAACTGAATTGTTGAATTTAGGGACTAGATTGCTATTTAACCCCTCCCTATATACATCTAAGTATCATGAAATGTAAGTAATATCATTTAACAATTTTGACTTCCGAAAAGAATTTTCCCCCCCTGTTATTGTCTACCTGTTCTTATAACTATCCTGGTTATCAACACACAAGAAATCCTCAAGACTGTACTTTGACCTGGGGTCACATATTGTCAAAACCCATTTGACAATATTTTGTCAATGTTTAGGTAACTAGCTTTGATAAATTCGCTTACTTCTCCTATGAAAAATCATTTCCCACCCACTGTATCTTGGAATCTGTATTTTCCCCTTTTTATCACTTCAGCTACTTTTCCTGACAAAAATAATTGTATTCTCCAATTTTAGAGAAATTTCTTCTCATCTTGAAAATCACTTAAAATTAATACCAGCCATGAGAAAATATGACAACAAAGATGAGGATAACAGTTCAAATGATGTAACTTGTGTAAATACTGTAATTGCAAATAATTACAATACCTCATCTCAGAAATATAGACAGATCTTAATCTTAGTTGTCATAGTCACAATGACTGAAACATTGTGAATATGACAACAAAGATGAGGACAACTGTCCAGATAATGTAAATAGTGCAAATTACAATAGCTCATCTCAGAAATATAGACAGATCCTTAAGCAGGTCAGAGTATACAACAAATAAAATGTGAATATGGCAACAAAGATGAGAACAGTCCAAACAATATAAATAGTGTAAATAATTACAATACCTCATCTCGGAAATATAGACAGATATTGAAGGAGTGAATATGACAATAAAGATAAGGGCAACAGAGTAAATAGTGTAAATAATTAGAATACCTAATTTCAGAAATATTGATAAATATTGAAAATATTGTCAATGCACATCAACATTCATAAAGTAAATCAGTTTGAAATAACAGCCTAAATGTGAAACTCTTTGTTGAACTTTAACAGATATTGTTGTTGAATTAGTCATGCTTATGTCACCTTCTTTGAGAAGAGTTCAGAAATATTTCTATTCTACTTGCATCTTCAGCCAATCATCTGGTTTTGATTTCTTTGTGATATTTGTCTTAAAATGAAAGAAACTAAAGGTAGTATTCAGTAAATGCACAAAACAACTGCCACAGTTACAGACAATTTGAGAGACAACATGTCTAAGTTATTTCCTCACACAATATAAACCAACAAAAGAATAGAGAGAAAACTTTTAAAAACCAATAATACTGAATCTTACAGAAAAGATTTATACTTTAGGTAAATGATGAGAAGCAATTTTGTTAATGCAATTAAAATGTTAGATTTGAAACTGACAATCAGGACAATGGTTGAAAAGAATTTAAAACATTTTCAGAAAGAACTTTTCATTGCTAATATTTGTAATAGATAAATTCTTTAATGTGTTATACCCTTTTTAGATTTAGTCAATCATAGATTTCCCTAATTTCTGATCTTTCAATTACATTTAAGTCATGGGTCAGCAACATTTTGAAGAGCACAGGCCATAAAGTTTTGCAGTCTCTTGGAGGAGGACCACAATATTAAATGTACTATAATTGTCTCAACTTCAGATCACTCCATCCAAAAAGCTTTCTTAGTCTGGAGGTTTAAAAACAAAAATAAAGTTAATGTTATATTACTTAAACAAGGTTCCTTATTTTACTATCACAATTAACCAAAAATGCAAATTCATTTCTACGAATGAAATACTGTTAGAAGTAGTGAATTATTTAACAAGACACTTGTTTCTGCTTATTGTTTGACAACTTCTCCACATCAGGTGAAATATTTATAGATGAAAAAAGCAAAACATTGTAGGGAGACAATAGTTGTCTTCCCTTAAGGGGAACAACAGTTGTCTTCCCTTTTGAGGAATTCTTTTTTATCTTGGGGAGTTCCCTTCCATGCCTTATTGGGAAGCAATTGCTGGCATAACGGTATATCAGTTCTTATCTATTCTTGCTAAAAACATTCTCATCCATTTGGACATGAACATTCTTCTTGTTTTGGGAGATACTTAAATATTCTTAGTGTATTGTACTTGTTTATGTTATATTAAATGCCTATTTTTTATTGCCATGTAATTTGTCCTTTTTACTATATATATATATATATATAATACAGCAGTATATTAATGCTTATATTAGTGTCGCGTAACTAGAAATATCACCACTTCGCAACCAATACTAATAACATCATCCAGGTGGTCATCACCCAAACTGGTTCTTAAACAACTTTTAGTATATTACATTTTCCAAAAAAAAAGTTGTTCACAAGCATATCTACTTCCAAATAAAGATGCCATCATTTTTGCAATATTCAATAAGCTTATGTATTTTTCATTTGGAAAAAAAAATTATGTAATATTTTAATTATTAAATATCATTTTATTATTACAGAAAAAAAAAAAAGACCATTTTTGTTCTTTAATAAACAAGAAACATTCTGCATCTTTAAATGTAGGGAGTGCCAGTTATGTTTGTGAAGTAGCCTTGTACCAGACATGGCCAACCAACCCTACAAGGTCACATTGTGCTTTAATCTTAACCACCTTCTTCTTTGGATTGCCACAGATGATGATGATGATGATGATTATTTGGATTCATTTTTTTTTTAATCATTTCACCCAAGGCATGGCATTCCACTGCCACTATTGCGCAGGGGGTTACATAGGGGAAGGTAATGAGAAAGAGTGGTTAGATACAGGAAATGTCAGAAGGAGGGTGATAGATGGATAAGGATGTAGATGGGAAGAATGTTCGAGAGAATAGATGCGAGTTAGTGTGTTAGGAGGTGTCTATTGACATTACATTTCAACTCCTGGAGATTGTAGCTGTCAGAGAAGCTAGTATGTGGAAGGGAATTCCACAGGCGGGAAGTGTGAGAAAAGAAGCTGTTGAAGTAGAAATTGCAGTTACATTTTATCAATTTCACTGTAAAAAGGGTGGGACCTAGTTGCTAATCTAGTATCTCATGCAAATTCGTACTTAGGGGGCACCAGTGATCTAAGTTCATCGGAGCAGAAGCCGTGAAAGTATAGAAGAGACACAAGGAAGCCACGTCACGCCGGTGAGAGAGTGACTGCAGGCGATCTGCCAAGTTGGTATCGATCACATTACAGATTTTCCATTGTATTTTTCCTAAAAAATAATCTTCTCATGACAATTATAATCGAAATGTGTGGGCTGCCTGATGATTGCATACAATGCATGAAACTTGAGTTGTGGCTGGTTTTGGTTTTTCAGAAAAAAACAAAATGTTATATTCAGCTCTTCCAACTTGGGTAGTATGAAGTACTTTTACATTTTTGGTATGTCATTGGTAGTTTTTGCAACTTGTTCTTTGCGTGTAATATATTTATATATCTTCTTCTTCATGTGCCATGTCTCTTCAGGACATAGGTGATCATGGATTTCCACTTGGCTTTGTCTCTTGTCGTTCTCAATATATTTCTTTTTGGTATCTTTCCCAAACCACGCTCCACCATCCATTTGCTCAGACCTATCAAGTAGATCTTGCACTGCTTTCCTCTGTCTCACTTTCCTTCTATTTGTCCTGTGAGTATTAAATTCTCCAGGCCCTCATTCTTCATTATGTGTCCCAGGAACCTTATCTGTCTCTTCCTTATGTTATGTATGAGTTTTCTTCTCATTTGCATCCTTTCCAACACCTCATTATTGCTCACAGGCTATGTCCATGGTATCCTCAGCATCCTTCTGTAAAACCACATTTCTGCAGCCTCAAGCTTCTTCTTCATCCTTGAAGAGATTGTCTAACATTCACTGCCATACAGAAGGACAGATATAACATAGCAATCCAGCACTACACACACAAATACACAATGGTCTTTATTATAATAGAGAAGAAATATGTGTGTGTGTGTGTGTGTGTATATATATATATATATATATTATTCACTACTTGATGACATAATTATTGCAAAAAATAAAAAAGCCACTGTTAAAGAGCAAACACATGGCAAAAGGCTTTATAACTGGTAGTAAAGCGAATGAAATAAGTCAATGCTGCTTTGCAATTGTCTCTCTAATGAAATGAGCCTTTTCATTAGTGTGACAGGAGGGAAATATATATATATATATATATATATATATATATATATATATATATATAATTTATTTATTTATATACACACACACACCCAATGGTCTTTATCATAGCAGAGAGGATAAGGCCCTTTTACATTTAGATTAACCAAATGCAGGTGACAATTCTATTCCAGCAGTTACTTTTCTCATGCTTCCCACCTATGGAACTCCCTTTCATATACTTGCTTCCCTGACAGCTACAAACTCCAGGAACTTAAGTGCAAAGTCAATTCCCATCTCTTATCCAACTCCAGCCCTTTCTACATCACCACGTGCATCTTGTTCTGTTCCTTTCTCTCTACTTTCACAACTGTCTTCACATCCTTTTCTTGCCCTTTCTCTTTCATCCCCTGTTGCTGGTTTGTCTTTGTCTTCACTCTCCTCCTGCCTAAAAAAGTAACAATGTAGCCCTCTGCACATCAGTTGCAATACTGCCTTCCTTGGGGTGAAATGATTAAAAAAAGAAGTAAAGCAGTAAACAAATAATTATCGACACCCACCTCAACATTTCTCTCCAATATTTGTGGTATTCTTTCCAATTTGTAAAATTTTCTTCTGGCTTTTCCAAAAATATAGATTCAATATCAATCCTCATTTTCTGTCTCATTAATTCCTGTTCTTTTATTGTCCTCCCTCCTCAATAAGATTTTTTTTTTAGGTTCTCTCTCACTCAATAATTCTTTTTGACTTTGTATTCGGCTATAATGGACTCTTCTATTACTATGTAAAGTAATGGTGGCATCTATGTAAGAGAGTGTGCCGAGCAGCCGATCGACAAGTCAGTCGTAGACTTCCGGTGACGACCCAGAAGTACCCATTGCTCATACTACGTCTTACGACAGTTGAGACAATTAACCTCTTTTCTTGTATTGGATACTAATAACCTTTGTAAATACTATTTTCACGGAATACAACAATTAACCTATTCCTGTTGTTGAGTTATTTATTCTTACTCACGACATAACAGACTTAATGGCTTTATCACCTTGCTTGTGATGAAATGATTAAAAAAAAAAAAAAAAAAAGAAAAGATTGAATTACTATATAAGATCAATATTTCTCTATAGCAGGTGATACAGGACGCTTCCTTCAAAGATGGTGACTTAAGGAAACAGAATTGTGGTTCTATAGAAGAATACTGAGAATTCTTTGGATGGAACAAGCGAGAAACAAGGAAATCTTAAGGAAAATGGCAACAAAAATGACACATACTTACAATAAGAGAGGAAGTTATAAACATTTTTTAGGACATATAACAAGGAAAGAGGGGTTAGAAGATTTGGCACTCATAGAACATATTGAGAAGCAGAGAGATACAGTGAGTAACCAACCTAATCAGTTGGTGTAAATAGTATAATAGGGTGTGGGAGAGATAGTAAAAACGTTTCTTAAAGAAATGGAAGTTGTGGAGAACCATAATCACTCACATACTGAAAAAATATAGAACATAAAAAAGAATATACACATAACATAACTATAATATATCTATGATACTATATGACTAATATGTTACCAGTATGACTCACTAGCAGTATAGCCCGGCGTTGCTCAGGTGTAATGAAAGCTTTAAAACTAATCCATGGTCCTGGAGCTCAGACTCTTTAGACGTTGGCACAAAAGACTAAAAAAGCAATAGTTGTTTCTAGCTAAAGTGAAACCGTAGACTGAAAGAAAAATGAATGGATGTAAGTCAAATTTTGATTTCCTGGTATCGATATCAAATAAGTTTTTTTCATTGTAAACTGAATTTTGAAAGCTAAATAAGTCCTCTGAGTAAATGGTATCATGGCTGAGACTAAGAACTACAATTATATCTACTTAGAGCCAAACCCAAAGCAAAAACTAAAATAAAAGGGCTGAAAAATATGCAGACATACAGGCAGATAAACAGACACACACACAAACATCTTGCCTTATATATATATATATATATATATATTATATATATATATAAATTAAAAAAGGATTAATTCAATGATGTTGGATGATCATTTCGATATGAAAATTTCCATGGGGGATAACACATCACCTCAGCAACAGAAAAATCCTTTCAGAAACTGGAGAAAAATCAGTCTAATTATACTATAGTCTAATATATATATATATATATAATCGATTTTTTGCACTATTGTAAGAACTGCAATCTTGAAACTTCTGAATATCATTTCTTATGTCATTGTCTATGAGTGTATCAAATTTGATTAAAATCAGACCACGCCTTCTATAACCAGATTTTTTCGATTATCAATTTTCGATACTTATCGGGGGTACCTCAACACAAAACTTAGCTAAGAACACTCGCAGATACTTATAGTACAACTGTGTAAATTTTCTAGCAAATCAGTTCAGCCATTTCAGAGTCTGTAGGTAATAGACACACAGACACAGACACACAGATAAAGTTCCATTTATAAATAAGTTTAGATCTATGATACTATATGACTAATATGTTACCAGTATGACTCATATATAGCCACATTTCTTTTTAAATTTGTCACTTAAAGATGTAGGTGGTGATGGCTCTCCACAAACTCTTACTTTTCATTGAATATGAATTATTGTGGCTTCTTCAGAAATATAGTCAAAATGTAATTGCTACATTCATATTAAACATCTAAAGTCACATTCCTGTCAACCTTCACAATATGGGGGGGGGATACTTACTGACAACACCAACACCATAAAAATAATTAACAAAAACTTCAAGTTCTTGAAGCCTTTTATATCAACAAATAAATGTTCTCACTCATTTTCTATCAGTTCTAATATTAAGTCTTGCTTAGATACTCACTATGATGTCTGTAAAAAAAATACTCTGATGATTGACACCTACAGATTTTTAGATTCACTGGAGTTCTTTATTTAAGTGTCTAGACTAATAGATTAAATCGTGATTTAATTGATACATTGAGTGTGTTGACAATTTTATCTATCTCTCTAACTATTTATGGATCTATTTCTTCAGATAATTGCCTTATTTTACATTAATATTTAAATCATGTGATTGTAAGAATATGTTAAAAATTTGAATGCTGATCTTCTAGAACAATTAGTCTGAAAAAATATCTCATTAAATCAAATATCAGTATATGCTAGTGTCCACCTCTCTTTCTCTTATCTATCTGCATGTGTGTGAATATGTTCATTAGTGGTATAGAATGGGATGAAAAATTCCCAACTGACCACAATTCCAAAATTTCTGATATTTGGTTATCTATCCAGATTAAATTGTTACATTCATTTGTGTCACCAAGGTTGTGTTATTTACTCTACAACATCCCCACTTTTGAAATTTCTTTTTACTAATAAATATTTTATTTTCATTTATTAGTATTCACCCACCTCTTTGCTCACCAATGTACATCACTTTGTATTTTTATGCTGAGGATTAACCTCTAGTTTTTTTTATACGCTTCCTAATTCTGGTAATTGTGCTTATACATTTGATAAATTATTGGGGTGTAGGAACATCAAAAACATCATACAATACTTGCATAGGTTCTTCTATTATTTCAGGCCTTTCTTTGGTAAATCTTTTCTTTAGCTGATTGTAATGTCTTTTATAGTCCCATGTTTGTTCTTTTAGCAATTTTCCATTTTCTTTCCAATCTTGAAAAATTTTGTATTCTTTTTATTATCCGTTTTTATTCATTTTTGACATGGGAACAACTTGTTGAACAGCAATTTAATTTTTCTTGTAAACATTAATCCTGCCAAGAACAGGCCTGATGGTATATTGGGATTTGGCATTATCCTGTAAACTCACAAAAGTTTTTTTAGCGCTTCTTAGCTCGCTTTTTCACAACTTCCTTTTATTAAAGTTTTCTTGAATGTACCCATAAATTTTTCAGCTAGTTCATTTTGACCATGGGTGATGTGGCAGAGTAATAATATCTTCAATGAAAAAAATTTTATAAAATTCTTCAAATACATGAGCAGTGAATTGTGTACTGTCATCCAAGACTGTGGTATCTGGAATGCCATATCTTGCAAACAGTTCATGTGAAAAATTCACTGTGATTGAAGAATTTGCACTTAAAAATTTCTTAGTAAAGCTATCCACTACAACAACTTACTATAATCTGTTTATTGGACCTGCAAAATATATGTGCAGTCTTGACCATGGTGTATATGTTTTTGACCATGGTTGTATTTTCATGGTAGGTAATTTTGTTACCAGAGCACAATGTCTGCAAGCTTTTACTACTTTCAATGTCTTGATTCATTTTGGTCCAGTACACAAAGCTTCTCATGGGATATTTCATCCCTGAGATTCCCTAATGTTTGGTCCAGTACACAAATCTTCTCATGGGATATTTCATCCTCGAAATTCCTGGATGTTTGCTATATAAATCATTTGATATTCACTTTTGTAATATACTCGGTATTGTAACTGTTATGATGCCCTATCTACATTGGAATGAACTCTTCCTCCTTCATAATGGAGGAAGTTAAGATGCAGTGTAATTTGACAGTTCAGATGAACACTTCAATCTGCTGACTAATAAAATTCTTATTTTGTATATAGGCTCTGTTATTCCAATACACTGGTTCAACCTACTTTCTTCTTTTCATGTCTTTCTTCCTGACCCTAACAGGCCACAACAATAAGTCTTTGAGTGAACATTAGTACACAGTCACAGCAAATAAGTGTTCTAGTCTGAATTGTGTTCTTTTTTACATTTTTTTATTTATTTCCATGTTAAGCCAATCTTTTTCTGCATTTTTTAAAATTTTATTTCATCCAGGGTAACTGGTAATTCACATAGGATGTGCATTGTGGTGCAGTGGATATTGGCTTGGAACAAGAAATCGGGGAGCCAAGTTCAAATTTCGGTTGAATTCCTTGCATTCACTTATGCACAAATACCCTTGGGAAAGATATTAATCCATCTATTCCTTCCAGTTATGGGTTAAATAACAAAACAGATTGGGTTCTATAGTCTTGGCTGGCAACCACTCTACCGCAGAAAGTAATGGCAACCTGCTGTGGGATAATCTTCTGCTCAGTCAGTCATGTTTCTGTCGAGACATGATCGCCCAAAGCGTGTATTACATCTAGCACTTAACTGACTGACTGAATATAATAGTTGAAAACATGATTAAAACTTCTACTGGGCATAAAGTGGGGGATCGGGTTTCTATTTTTATGAAGTAATAAACTGATCCCCTACTGATTACTACTTAATAATATATCTCTTCCCTCTCAAGCCATGAGCTAAATAACAAGACAGATTGGGTTCTATAGCCTTGGCTGACAATCAGTCTACTGCTGAAAGCAATGGCAACCTACTGTGGGATAATCTTCTGCCAAGTCAGTCATGTCTCTTTCAAGACATGATCGCCTAAGCATATATCCCATATAGCACTTAACTGACTGACATTACATAATGTATTTCTTATTTTTATTTCACTTTAGCAGTAATAACAGTGTCCTCAAATGGTGAAGTATTTTTTGGTATCAATCTTAGTTTTAAGCAAAAATAATTTACCTTTTTCCTCACTTAGTTTAAAACCATACTCTGGTATTTTCTTTAAAAACTTTTTTTCTCATGCCCAATATATTGTTCTTTACATACACTTTAAATTAATATATCATCCAGATAAGCCACTGTGAAATCACAATCTGTGAGCATGGTATCAATAGGTTGTTGAAATCAGGTAGATGGAAGCTCACTCACCAGTTTATGTGGCATAGAACAATAAGCGTTCGCAAGGTCCAGCCACAAAACTGTCAAGTCGCTTTTACTTTCTTTTCCTTCTCTTAGGACTTGAAATAGGATTTCTGTATGTTCCTGGCATTCCTGGAATCCCACCTTCCTGGACTGATTTATCAATGTATTGATTCTGTAACACATAATTCATGATTTGTCTTGATAATATTCTAAAAAAGATCTTGCTTTTGGTATTTAAAAGCGATTTTATCCTAAACTGGCCCAGTGTCTTAGATCTTTCTTCCTTAGGTATCCATATACCTTCTGCAAATCCCCATTATTCCACTACTTTGTCTCTCCTCCAGATAACTCTTAGTATCTTCCATAATCTCTTTAGTATTCTGCAGCACCTCTTGTAAACGATATATGGTACTTCATTTGGCCTGTTAGCTCTTGCAGATCTCACCACTTCTTGCATTTCATTCCAGGTTGGCATTGCTAAATTAAAGGGCACTTCTGGTAGCTTTTGTGTGACTAGACGGTTATTCACTCCAAGTTCTCGGTTCATATTCAGGTCACACATCGAAGCACTGAAGTAGTCATTTATTTCTTCCTCTGTTGCTTTCAATTGACCATTTCGTTTGAAGTCTTTGCAAAGCCAAAGAAGTTAGCAAAAAAACTAGCATGTTTCCTTGTTCTCTCTTTCCTCCTTCTGTGCCATTTTGCACACCTGGCTATTTTCAATTTCTCTCTAAGTATTGCTCTAAGTTCCTCAAGTGGTTGGCATTTCTCTGTTCCTTTTGCTCTTCTATAGGCTTTCTTGAGGTTTCTTAATTGTTTTTTTTTTTTAATCATATCACCCCGAGCAAGGCGGTAATGCCACTGATGTGCAGGAGGCTACGTAAGAGTGAAAAGATTGGAAAAAAGAAAGCTGGAAACCACATCCTAAACAGGGAACAAGGGATGAGCCTCTTCACCTGTTCAATAGACGTGGGTGGAGTGTGAACCGGGTGATAACTTAGTCTATCTACTCCAATTGAAAAAAAAAATAAAAAAAAGAAAAGAGTGAAAATATTGGAAAAGAGAAAGCCAGAAACCACATCCTAAACAGGGAACAAGGGATGAGCCTCTTCACCTGTTCAATAGACGTGGGTGGAGTGTGAACCGGGCGATAACTTAGTCTATCTTCTCAAATTGAAAAAAAATAAAAAAAGAAAAGAGTGAAAAGATTGGAAAAGAGAAAGCTGGAAGCCACATCCTAAACAGGGAACAAGGGATGAGCTTCTTCACCTGTTCAATAGACGCGGGTGGAGTGTGAACCGGGCGATAGTTTAGTATATCTACTCCAATTCCTTAGTTCTTTTATTTTCTGAACCCTACGATTGTTAATACAGGGCTTCATTGCCTTTTTAGTATCCTGATAGTGAAATCTCTCAGACGCTATGCTTGTTATTATGGTGGTCATAAACTTCAGATGGTACTCCACACTCCCTTGTCTAGCTGACTGTAAAATCCCACAAATATCAGTATCGAATCTCTGACATGCCTCATTGTTGTTTGCTGGAGGCCATTTTATGTTCCTTCTGGATTCCATGCCCTGAGTCTGGGAAACTGTTGCTTGGAGAGACTGGACTCTGTGGGGTGATTCCTGTTCCTGTTTCTTACCTTAAATACTACTCACAACTTTTTTAAGTCCTTAATATACGCTTTCCGACTTCTTTCCATGTGACATTAATTATTATTGTGGTTTAGTTTTACAGTGTCACTTTTTTATTGTGTAAGTATCAAATTCTCCAAGCCTTCCTTCCTCATTACATGCCCCAGATATTTAACTGCCTCTTCCCCATGTTAAGAATAAGTTACCTTTTTGTTTCCATTCTCTCCAAAACCTTGTCATTGCTCATATGTTCAGTCCATTCTATCCTCAGCATCCTTCTGTAGAACCACATTTCTGTTGCTTTAAGTTTTTTCCTAATCTTTGATAAGATAATATTTGTAAATGACTGCACTTATTATCGAAATCAGATTAAAATATAATTAAAGACAAAAAAAACAACATTAAAAATTGCATGATCTCAAAGAGATATCATATTTTATAAATAGAATCTAAGATTTCTGAATAAAGATGATGAGACTGAATTTTAAAATACATTATCTAGAATTTTACAACCATGATAATAAGTTAAATGTACTACAAAACTGTAGATGTTAAAATAATCTGCCTTTGGAACCTGTGATCAAAGATTATGAGAATCTCATGAAAACATATTATTCACATGTAAGACTACAAAAATTATAAAATGCCATTATTTGATTTCTTAAGGTACACTTTTTCAATGAGAAAAACTATATAATGAATAAAACAGGCCATGTCAAAAATATCACAAGCCAATCCTGATTTAAAAGTAAACCATCCTTAGAGATTTTAATGTTCATAATTCTGTTTCATTTTCTCTTATATGTTATTTTCAGAAATGCCAAAAGTTACTAAATTTGAGAAAGACAAACCAATATGTCTGCTCTTTCTTCCAACAATCCTTCCCTTGACTTATCAGAAAGAAATGCCTGGATCTGTTTTACACTTTCAAACCAGGTTTGTATACCCCATTTGGAGGAATCTGACAAATTTCAAAGATTGCTCGCATTCATCTCCCAAAAAGAAAATTCTTTGAAAATATTCTTCTCTGGTCTAAGCATTTAAAAAGACAGAATCGTTGATTAGCAAAGAAAGAAAAGCTGACCTGCCTTAACATCGAATATAGCTGCTCAATAATTGTATACTTTTATCAAAATATACACACATATACTCATTTTTCTTTATCCATGCACACACACACACACACACACACACACACACACACACACACACAAAACCCTAAACCAGTGACCGAACCAAAAAACAATTTTTCTAAACATAAACCCTTATCTACCTAAACACTCAAAGGAATGGAGGAGATTTCAACTTAGGACAAAACTACAACGGATACATGTGCATACATCTAAATGATAACACAAAATTCAACGTATTTATATTTTTTATTACTTCCAAACATTATTATAATAGATATGAGTATTTTAAATAGACGCCACATTTTATTTTTGCTTCAAACAGTGTTTATTCCATCTGTTGAACTGTGTATTCAAGAAATCTTAATGAAGAAAATAACCTCTCCAGCAAAGATCAAATCTGTGTCCTCCTTTATAGAAACCACCACTTGATCCCAGATGCTTTACTGCTCAACTACAAAGAGCATCACAGTCCAGTAAGACTATATTTTTCCTTTTAAGGTAATCACATTTCCTCAGATATATATAAAATAAGTGGTCACTAGATTAGCAGTATTATACAAAATCAAGAGATCTTGGTCAAGAGATAAGCTATATATATATAAACAAATGTTTAGAGATACAAAATTGGTATATTATTTTAAAAACAAGGAATTTATTGTTAGTGTCTAAGGCCCTTTTATCCAACATCTCATCACAAGAAAAATCGTTGGAAAATTAATTAAAAAAAAACATTAACAACAAAAAAGAAGAGCAAAAAAGTTATATATATGAAGCTTTTGAGCTATATGAAGATCATGTGAGCATGACACTCATGTTATTACTAGGGCTATATTTTCATAGGAATTAACATTGTTAAGCATTTTTTGCTCTGTTCAGACAATCTAGCCTCAGAGCACTTTACTAAATAGGTAGGTTTGCCTTAAGGATTTTTTTTCTATGTCTTTTTCAGTACGGTTTTTTTAGTTAGATAAGGGTTTAGGTTTTGAAAAGTTGTCTTTTGGTTCCATCAATGGTTTAGAGTTTTGTGTGTGTTTGCATGGAGGAAGAAAAATGAGGATACATATGTATATTTTGATAAAAGTATACTATATATATATATATATATATATATATATAAAATAAAAATGTAAATGTCAGCATTTCCTTATAAGGAAACATTTGGTATTCATTAACCAAGTAGCCACAAAAGCTTTCAGTTGAAATTTATAAAATCCTTCTCATTAAACAAATTTTTAGGAAAACATGTTTCTCAAGTATGATAGCTGTTATCAGCCTTTCCAGTATTAATGGGGCTTTCCTTCCTAACCATTTATTTAAAGTAGTGTGGAAGCTCAACAGGTTGATTATGTTATTTTCTCTTCCAGTTATAAAATCTTTCTCTTAAAACAATTTTTTAGGAAAATAGTTTTCCCAAGTCCAGTAGATGTTATCGCACTTTCCAGTATTGATGGGACTTTCCTTCCTAACTGTTTATTTTAATTGGTTTTGAATGTTAACAAATTGATAGAGAATATATATTCATTTATTTTGATAATTTAATTGTTTAGTTTTTGGTCATAATAAAATTAGACAAGTACACAGTTGTATTAAAAAAAGTTCAATACAAGTATATTGCAGAACTTATAAATATTCTTCATTTTTAAACACGTTATTACACAACCTAGGTTTCTACCATGTGGTGTCTTCACATGGTATATATATATATATATATATATATATATATAACTTGATAGAGAATGCACATTATCTTATGTTTTACTCATGACTGAGTTTCATGCATTACAACAATCTTCAAGTGATTAACATAACCGACTGGCTTATTTACAATTTGAATTATGAACAACATTCCTTTTTTAAAAATTTGTTTTTAGTAAGATTGTATATACACACACACATACATACACAATCATTTCATTGGGGGGGGGGTTACATAAGAGGTGAGTGATGAGAAAGAGGAACAACTTATAGGGGGTATCATAGAATGGGTAAGAGAAGGACGAGAACACTGGTATGAAGAGAGTTGATGAGAGTAGAGTGGACAGGGAAAAGGACATCAGAAAAAAGATGGCAATTGACCTTACACTTAAATTCTTGGAGATTGTAGCTGTTAAAAAAGCAAGTATACAGAAGGGAAGTGCAAGAAAAAAAGCTGTTAGAGTAGAAGTTATATCTCCCACCCTTTCACATTGAAACCAATAACATGTAACTGCAACTTCTACTCTAACAGCTTTTCTTGCACTTCCCTTATATATATATATATATATATATATATATATGGTTATGTCTTGAAGGCTGTCACAATGCATTGAGTAAAATAAAGGAGGTAATTAAGTTTTTGTGTATTATTTATTATACATTAATATTTCGAGATCAAAATCTCATCTTCAGAATGGTAGAGAAGTGTGTGTCTGTCCGAGTGTTTTCCTGGCCCTTCAAAGAATGGTCATTCCTGGCTGCTGCTATTAATTTTACTGTGTATTTATGTATGTGTGTGTGTGTGTGTGTGTGTGTGTAGTTATAGTATATGTGTGATTTATAGTTGGAGCCTTTTTCTGGTCTGATGATATATATATATATATATATATATATATAAAAGAAAGCAAGTGGAAAAATATATTTTTCTTGCCTACATATTGTCCTGTGATAAGACTTTATCAAGGAAAAGAGATGAAATGAACATTATTCTAAATAACATATCTATAAACAGCAATTGTTGGTAACTAGAAAAAAACTCACAAATCATTCATAAGATTATGAATTATGACCGTTTTATTTCTATTTTTTATTTTTAGCCCTTTACTCTTGATCAATTTCATTAATACTTCTCGTTTATTACAACCCCTTTTTATCATACTTAGGTTTTCCATTCTGAATTTCTTATTGTTATTTTTATAGATGTATATATTTTTACTTAATTTTTTCTTCTAGTTTTAATTTTTTTTAGATGTATATATTTTTACTTAATTTTTTCTTCTAGTTTAATAAGTTGTCTAATGCTGTATTTGATTTAACTTACCTAATTTAATTGAATGGCAATTTTTCTAATTTGAACTTTTTCTCTAATCAGCAATAATACTTCAGATTAATTAAATTATTTCTAGCAATGATTTTTTTTTATCTATAAAATTTATATAATTTAAATTTATTTCATTATTTGTCCCTTTAGACATTTTATTTTATTATTTACATTTGAAGTATTGATTTTCTTTTTCAATCATATCACCCCAAGCAAGGCGATAATGCCACTGATGCACAGGGGGCTACGTAAGGGTAAAAAGAATGGAAAAGAGAAAGCCGGAAACCACATCCTAAACAGGGAACAAGGGATGACCCTCTTCACCTGTTCAATAGACGTGGGTTTATTTTTTTCCCTTATAAGTTATTTTTCCTTTCTTTTGATTAATTTTATATTTACTTTTTCCTATCATCCTTGTTATTCCTTTTCTTTTCCTGAAGTTAAATTTTAAATTTATATTATTTTGATCTCATCAATAGTCTATCCCTATTTTTGTTTAGAAACAGTTCAAATTTTACAAAATTAATCACAGGTGTGCAAATATTGTCATCTTTCCTTTACCTTTTTAGTGTGTGTATCTATCTATCTATCTATCTTTCTCTACCCCTCTTCATCTGCATATTTTACCAAACAAAGTCAAATCATTGGGGACTTCTTCAGCTTCCTTTGGTGAGACAAGTTTTCCCTAGTAAATTGCCAGGTCTGCTGCTTCCACCCTTCTGAACGCAGTCTGGGATTGCTAAGCGCTGAAATCTGCCAACATATTCTCTGCTTGAATTTCCTGCATTGGTTGTATATGCAAGAGAAAGGTGAAGGTGGCAAACTCTGGAAGGACGATGCTCACCAATATTTCCCATCCTTGGAAAATGCACATACAAGCAAAACAGAGGCCAAGAAATCTCTCCCAGATGAATACACGTTCTACATTGAGTGTTGTGACACACTAAGCTGCCTCTTAAAAATGAAGAGTTGTCTCCCTGACACCCAGTCATTGTCTCCTCAGGCAATGTATCATGTGATAGTGAGATGGGGGTTGCCAAAGACAAAATCCCTAACAAACTCAGCTTTATGAACAAGAAGTTTTGCTCCACCTCACCTTGGGTATGCAGGTTGAAATGTCTCAACAACCACAAGGCGTCACTCACCTTGCTGGTGATGCAAAAAGATCTCTGGGTTGCCAAGAAGATTTGCACAGCAGAGCTGGCCATTTTGGAAAAGTGCATGAACTACAGTGATTGCATTTTGAGTTTTGTTTAATGGTATATCAACCTCTGTGGGTTATTTAATGCCAAAAGATTGGGGGTTTAAGGTATTTTTTAAGGTTCAGTTATAGCGAGAAAGTTGATTTAGTCAAATTTTAATGAAATTTTTTTGTTTTAGAAAACTGAAGATGTCTTCTAGTTTTGTATTTAAAAATTTATTGCTGGTAATTTTTTTTTCCTTCAAAATGTATTATAGTAATAAGTTTTTTTCCTTCAAAAACATATTGTTGGTAATATTTTTCCTTCAATATATCTATATATTTCTATAAAAAGTATTTTTATATTTTCATAGTGTTTTGCCCCCAGTTTGGGGATAAACTATTTGCCCATAGCTGGGACCCAAACAGGTGATACCACTCCGGGTCAGGGCGGACCTGGAAACAACAGCAATTAAGAGGTGGTTCCATGCTCCTCACAACCTCCCAAATCAGAGGCCTTGCTACTGGATGCAGGTTACTGTCATACCCAAGTCCACAGTGATTGGGAGGAGTCCGTAAAACATACCTTCTTTCACAATGGTGTTGTACACCCACTGTGCAAGCTAATTGAAAGTTACATGGTTTGCATCTTGGATGGAAAGTTCTTTGTCTTGGAAGTATTCTCTGTTCCAGTGTGGTACCGTTAATGAGAAAGGATCAGCACTACATGCTTTTGTGTCTGCTGGGTGTTATGCGACTTGTGATGAGGACGCACAGCAGAGTTTCATGAAGACGAGAAGTTCTCTTCTCAACAGATTGCTTGCTTTAAGCACCAACCTAAAATGAAGATTAGAGCATGAAGAATGTGACTCTTCATTGAAATTTGGCAAAAAGTCACAGAGTGTTTCATGCATGGTGTGTGTGAGAGGTGCTGACCTGTAGTGCTTATAAAATGCTAGTTTGGAAAAAGGATTTTGGTACTCTAACTGAAACTTAGTCATCCCAACCTATGTTTAATTTAGATTAAGACATTTCAGATTGTGCAATTTTGACCTTTCTGGGAACTTAATGTGTGACTGCTTAGGCCCCTTTATTCCACCTCTTTTTTTACTTTCTTCTTCCTCTTCCCCATTTAAGTGACAGATGCCTTTGTCATCTGGCAGTACCAGATATCTTTTGGGTCTGGAATTTCACCCAGTTAACTGAAATCTTCTGCCATACACAGACATTACTGATGGGATTGTAATAGGGATATTGATGTCCTTAGAAGGCTTTGGCATAGACAGGCTCACAGAAATAATAAAAGAAATCTACAACAGCAGCAATATACCAGAGAACCTAAGCAGATCAATTTTCGTAGCACTACATAAGAAGCCAAGTGCAAAAGAATGTGAGCTCCGCCAAACAATCAGCTTAATAAGCCACCTAGTGAAATTCATCATCCAGATTCTGATGAACAGAGTGCACAGCAGAATTGGCCCAGAGATAGAACAAAATCAGTGTGGCTGGAACAAAGAATGCAATATTGATGCTCAGAATGCTGTCTGAAAGAGCAATACAAATGCAGAAGGACCTTTATCAGTGCTTTATAGATTACACAAAGGTGCTTGACAAAGTATGCCACGAAGACTTGATAGAAATGCTTGACAACCTAAACATTTTTAGAAAAGATGTTAGGATAATCAAGAATCTACATTGGCAGCAAACTGCTTGCATATGGATAGGAAGTGAATTCAGCAGTTATGTCAAAATAGAAATGGGTGTAACACAAGGACGTATTTTCTTACTGAATCTGTTCAACTTATACTGTGAAACAATTCTGAGAGAAATAAAATCCTTGCCAGGATTAGTGATTGGCAGCCACAATCACAACAACGTAAGGTACGCAGATGACACAGTAAGGAAAATGCAAGACCACCTACATAATGTAGCAAAAGAAAACGAGAAGATAGGATAAAGCATAAGCTTCAAGAAAACAATGTATGGTCATAAGCAAAAAGAAGACGCCAGAATACCAACTACAGGTTGAAGAAACTAAAATAAAACAAGTAAAGAAATTTAAATATCTCAGAAGTCTTCTGACAGAGGACGAAAAGTGGATGAAGGAGAGACTAGAAACAGCAGAAATGTTGTTCTACAGAAGGATGCTGAGGATACCATGGACTGAGCATGTGAGCAATAATAACATGTTGGAGAGGATGCAAACAAGAAGAAAACTCATACTTAACATCAGGCAGAGAGAGATGAGGTCTCTGGGACACATAATGAGGAAGGGAGGGTCTGGAGAATTTAATGCTCACAGGGGGGATTGAAGGAAAGAAAAACAGGGGAAAGCAATACAAGACATACTTGATAGGCCTGAAAAAATAGATAGCAGGATGAGGTTTGGGAAAGATACAAAGAGGAAAAATATTGAGAGTGACAAAAGACAGAGCCAAGTGAAATCCATGATCACCTACGTCCTGAAAGGACACAATATATGAAGAATCTGCTGCTTCCAGTATTTATCTGACGAAGAAATATATATATATATATATAACCCTTTCAAAAACATCCAATATTCATTGTGTTGTCTTCATTATTTCATCCACAATGCTAAAAGAAAGGTATACAGATTATATGACCACAAATTAGATAATTGATTTTGAGTTTTGTTTAATAGCATATCAACCTCTGTGGGTTATTTAATGCTAAAAAGGTAGAGTTTACAAATATTTTTTTTAATGTTTGGTTATAGTAAGATGGTTGATTTAGCCAGATTTTTATAAGAGTGTATTTTTAAACTTTCATAGTGTTTTGACCCCAGTTTGGGGGTTAACTTTTTATCCATAGCTAGGACCCAAACAGGTGCTACCACTCAGGGTCAGGGTGGACCTGGGAACAACAGCAATTGAGAGTTGGTTTTATGCTCCTCACAACCTTCCAAACAAAGGCCTTGCTGCTGGATGCAGTTTATCATCATGCCCAGGACCAATAATTAAATAAAAATAGAAATATAATACTACTCATTAAATCATTAACATCTAATATCCAAGACAATTTATCCAATATTAACAATTTCTTAACAGTCATCCATTTACACAATCTCAATAAGGTAGTTATGTGATGTGTTTTTTCATCCTTCTTACCTTCAACATACCAGTGAGTATAAAATTTTCCAAGGCCTCCTTTCTCATAATGTGCCATAGAAATTTCAGTTCTCTCTTCCTCATAATAAGTATCTTTTTGTTTCTATTTTCTATAAAACTTTGTTTTGCTCACATATTCAGTCCATCATACGTCTTTTTAATCTGTGAAAAGAATGCTTAACATTCACTGCCATATAAGAAGATTGTTATTGCATAAGAGTTGAGTACTCTTTTCTTTGTTTCCAATAAATATTTCCTGTTTCTTAATACTTTACTCATCTTTTGGAAAGCATTTTTGCTATCTCTGTGAATTTTAAAACTTTCCGCCCTCTGCTTAAAGACTTCTTAGATATTTAAATTATTGTGTTAGTTTTATTGCAGTAACTCCAATTTGTAATTTCTATGTTGAGCTGTTTCTTTTGTTAACAGTTTAGTCCGTTTTTTCATTTTCCATCATGGCTGCATAGAGGATTTCTTAAAATTTTTCTGTTTCTGCTATCAAAACTGTATCATTTGTGTATCTTCAGTTGCAAAAATTGTGGCCACTAATAATGAATCGTGGTAGGATATTTAAATTGCCTGACTTTATAGGTTGAGTAAATCTGGTGAGAAGACACCTCCTTGTCTTACATTCGTTTCTATTTTTGTATAATTATGGCATTCATTTTCTATCCATATGCAGGCAGTTTTCTGCCAGTACAGATTCTGGATTATCCTTCCTAAAGTATTACAAACATTTGCTATGAAAACACAAATTAATTACTTTAGATCAAAAAAATAAATAAATAAAATTTGTCCAATGAGTTTCCCACTTTTATTGTAGTAAATATTTTCATAACAATTGCTCCAATGAGCTTCTTCCCTTGGAGCCCTGACAACACAAATTTACTCAAACTACTAGATTGGCAACTAGGTCCTACTCTTTCACTGTTTATATAGTTATATTTGACTTCCACTTCTATTCTAATAGTTTCTTTTCTCACACTTCCAACTCGTTGAACTCCATCCCATTTACTTTCTTCCTTGATAGCTACAATCTCCAAACATTCTGTCTCCATGAATCCCATTCATCTTTTATCCTTTCTTCAATACCCACTGTACCCAGTGTTTTCTCTCACTGTAACCCCCCTGTGCACTAGTGGTAGTTTCACCTTTCTTGGAATGAAATGAATAAAAAACATCAGATTAAAAGAAATCTAAATCTAATCTAAACTTATTTATAAATGGAACTTTGTGTGTGTGTCTGTCCGTTACCTATAGACTCCGAAAAGACAAAGACATAAGAAAAGATATTCAGAAGTTTCAAGGTTGCAGTTCTTACAATAGTGCAGAAAATTTGATATCAATACCAGGAAATCAAAATTTGACTTACATCCATTCATTTTTCTTTCAGTCTACAGTTTCGCTTTAACTGGAAACAACTATTGGTTTTTAGTCTTTTGTGTCAACGTCTAAAGAGTCTGAGCTCCAGGACCATGGATTAGTTTTAAATCTTTCATTACACCCAAGCAATGTCGGGCTATACTGCTAGTACTAACATAAACTGACATTAGCCAAGACATTCATTGATAAAGTTATGAACATTTTTGTGTATATACAAGTATCTATTCATATATCCTATACTTATCCTGTATCTATCAACTTCATGTTTGATGTGTATATGCCAGAATTAAAACTTGAGTTGGGAAATAATTCAACAAAAAATTTTTTTCTTTGAACTGAAAAAATCCCTTTCATATCTTGATCAAAATGAAACAGATTTTCACTCATTTAACTTAAATGTTCAAAGGTTTTCGTGAAATAATTAAGTCTGAAAATTATTTGCAAAAATGGTTAAGTCTTCAAATTTTCTTTCTGGCACCAATGTATATGAGCTTGATTTCTTCTGAATTTAGATGCTTTCATTAGTAAAACTATATATATATCGATCCAAAGCCACAAAGATTATTATTTTTCTGGTTAATCTACAATATGGGTTATACATAATTGCAATGAAATGGGTGCATTGCCAAGTGATTACAATGTTCACTTTCTGACCATGAAGCCTGGATTTAAATCACATTGTGGTCAATTTGTCAAGAAGGTGACTTCTTTACGCTATCAGTCTGGAGGGGGGCAATCTCAGCATGCAGCACCTTTGGAAAATGTCTGACACAAGCCTTGAAAGTGAAATTGTACAGATGGGATCCTTTGGAAGCCATTGACGGTTATGCTAACAGAAAGTCACAAGTCATCGTGACTGAGGATTTGAGCATCCTGGCCTTGTTGAGACTTGTTCACACTAGATAACGCACTCTCTCCCAGAAACTCTAAGATTTGATTAGCATAGTATAAACCACAAGTGGGTTCTGTGGGTATTGAACAAACACATGTGCCTGAGCAGGCGTCTGCAACAGGGATTACCTAGCCAAACTAGTAGACAGATATCCTTGAGAGCACAAGTGGCCAACCAAACTAATTACAATTTACATGATTGCAGCATTCTCATAGAGTATGTCTTGCAATTGTCAGTCAGTTAAGTGCCATAAGTAAAACACGCTTGGGCGATCATGTCTCGGCATGACTGACTGGGCAGAAGATTATCCCGCAATAGGTCGCCATTGCTTTCTGCAGTAGACTGGTTACCAGCCAAGGCTATAGAACTCAATCTGTTCTGCTATTTCATAACTGGAGGGAAGATACGGATTAATACCTTTCCCAAGGGTATTTGCACGCAAGTGAATGGATTCAACTGGAATTCGAACTCGGCTCCCCAATTTCTCGTTCCGAGCAGATATCCACTGTACCACAACACACATCCTCCAATTGCAATTGTACAAGTATCAAAACTGTAGTCAGTCTGTAACTAGCAGCTGACTGATAATACCCAAAAAGTTATGTGAATAAAAAGCTAAGGCTCCTTAACCTTGAATTAATACAAGATATTCTATCACTTCATCCTCCAGAGAGGTAAGTTTTTTTATGGAAGCAAAATTATTTCAGTTCCCCACAAGCAAGGCAATAATTCTGTAATATATAGTGTGTTCCAATAAGTCGAGCCCATTTTGAATGTGAATTAAGTTACTCATGATTTTTTTCAATTACTTTCAGGTTTAACAACTTTGCAATTTCATCCATTGAAAGATTGACAAGTGAACAATGTGTTAAAGTTATCAAAGTTTATTACACATATCGATGTTCAAGCAAGAGAAGTTCCAAGTTCGCATCATCTCTTGAAACAGTGATGTCAATTAGACACCACAATCGTCTAACTTGACACCTTTACATTTCTTCTTCTGGGGTTATCTCAAAAGTAAGGTCTGTGCCAACAAGCCAACAAAAACTTCAACAGCTGAAGGAATATATTATAAGCCATATTGGGGAGATCAAGGAGCAACTATGCAGAGACATCATTAAAATTTTGACCATCAAAGGGAGGTGTGCTACCAAAGCCTAGGACAACATTTGAGCAATATTATTTTTCACACATAATTTTCATGACTCAAATAACATGATCCAATAGTAAAATCAATAAAATTTCACGGTTTTATTTACTGCTAAATTTGATCTGTCGTAATAAAACACCCTTGACTAGCAAAAATATGATTGACAAAAATATATTCTGGCCATGGATGATGGCAACAGGGCACAACATCAAAGACAGGAACACAGACAATGGTTGATAGAGATCAAAGGAAGAAAACACAAGCAACAACTGGCTTGAAAGACAATAGCCAGTGAAGATGATTAACAGATATATCTGGCCGTAGATGATGTCAATTAAGTGACAACCTGATAAAGCAAAAATGTGTAGGAATTTTGGGGTTATATAAGTCTGGAGTTTCTGGCCGAAAAGATAGAAAGCAGAAGAGAAGACAAGTCAAAACACAGAGAAAGCAGAGAACTCCCACTGGATAATTATTCCCTGACAACTTCTGTGTGTGTGATATCTCTCTGGTTAACCTTTTACTCCACACAACTGTCACTGACTGTTGTGGAGTAGTTTTCGCACTGAAGGTTATAATCGTGCTATGTTGGTCGCTAATTGACTTAACGCACCCAAAATTTTAGGAACTTGGTAATCTTCAACTGAAAGCTGACTCCTTAGTATTCAGCTAACTGACGACTAATATCAACAGCCTAGTAGTTCTACTGAACTCCAAGAGAACTCTAAAGAACTCTAAAGAACTCCTATGAACATCTCTGGAACTTCTCCCATTAACTTACTGTTAACTCTTATTAATATAGGAGGGCAAGTCCATTATCTGAGGAATAAGTGTGTTTCCCCATAACACTGACAAAGAATAAAAATATAAATTATATTTTTATATATATATATATATATATATATGTGTGTGTGTGTGTGTGTGTGTTCTTGTTCCTTATTGTCTCTCAAGACGGTCGTTGTTCGATGAGATTCAGAACCAATGTGACTAAGATGCAAGAAACTGATGGGATTAGTTAGTAGGAAAAGATAGAAGTAAACTGACACTTACCCTGTCCTCAGACCTCAAATGGAACCGCTATATTGAATCCATAGCAAAATCCACTGCTAAGAAGGTTGGGTCACTATGTCGATCCAGGATGTTTTTTCCACCTGAATCCATCCTGCATATATACAAGTCAACCATCCGTCCGTGCATGGAGTACTGCTGCCATTTATGGTCAGGTGCCCCTGCCGTTCTCCTCAGTGTTCTTGACAAGCTCCAAAGGAGAGTTTGTAATGTGATAGGTACTGATCTGGCGACTCGACTGCAGCCACTTCCCCATCGTCAAAATGTGGCCTCCCTCTGTCTCTTCTATAAATACTTTCATGGCTTCTGCTCGGATGAGCTTAAGTCACTGATGCCTCCTCAACAGGTGTTTACCCATGCAACCAGACTGGCAACTGGGTCCCACCCATTCACAGTCAGGTTAGCCAAATGCAGATGACAATTCTACTCCTGCAGCTTTCTCTCTCGCACTTCCCTCCTGTGGAACTCACTCCCATATCCTTGCTTTCCTGACGGCTACAACCTCCAGAAATTTAAATGCAAAGTCAATACTCATCTACTAACCACTGGCCTCTAGCTCTCTCCCCTCCCCTGTATAACCTTCCCTTTCTCTACACCTATGTATCTGTCATTGCACCTGCTTTCTCAGCTTTCTATTGTTCCTAACTAGTTTGTACTCCTCACTCTTTTCTAATTAATCTTTTTACATTTATGTAACCCCCTGCACATCAGTGGCGTTTCCGCCTTGCTCGGGGTGAAATGATAAAAAAAAAAAAACACACTGCAAGATACAGTAAATGAAAACATTAACCTCTGAACTCTAGATATGTTCTTAAATAGATCTTGTCAGATCAAGGCAATCATAAGTCCTGGGCATGATGGTAAACTGCATCTGGCAGCAAGGCCTCTGATTGGAAGGTCGTGAGGAGCATGGAACCACCTCTTAATTGCTGTTGTTACCAAGTTCGCCCTGACCCGAAGTGGTAGCACCTGTTAGGGTCTCAGCTATGGGCAAATAGTTAACCCCCAAACTGGGGTCAAAACACTATGAAAGTATAAAAATAGACTTTTATAGAAATATATACATAAAAATAGACTTTTATAGAAAAATATACATTTTTGAAGAAAAAAAAATTATTCTCAGCAAAACATTTTTGAATACAAAACTAGAAAACATTTTCAGTTTTCTAAAATAAAAAAAATCACAAAAAATTTTCATTAAAATCTGACGAAATCAACCTTCTCACAATAACTGAACATTAAAAAAAAAATACCTTAAAACCTCACCTTTTTGGCATTAAATAACCCACAGAGGTTGATATGCCATTAAACAAAACTCAAACTCAAGGCAATCATATGAATATCGTGTATTGTGCCAAAATCATTTAGAAATATCTAAGCTCTCAGATGAATACAACTGCTTTTTCAGATCAATGATTAAAAATGGTTTTGAATGAATGAAGTCAGTAGGTCTTTGAACTACATGGACTGGGACAGATGACAGAGCTGTAGACAGAGCTGTAGAAAATCACTGAAACTACATCATTCGAGGAATGATTATTTAAGTATTTGATACCTTATTTCAAATTAATGTTATGATAGAAAACAGCTTTTTTGTATCCCATCCGAAGGCAAATGCACATAAAACTAGGTGTGGGGTATGCCGATATTAGTATTAATATTTAGGATAAGAATGATTTTCAACAAAGTCATCATCAAATAAGTATCCCAAGAAATAGGGCTCAAAATAAACCTTTCCAAAATAGAGGCTATAATGATGAGGTTTTAGAAATGATGGAAACGAAAAGGAAATTAATACTGAGCATCAGGAACAGACAGCTGAAGTTCCTGGACATGCAATGAGGAAAGAGGGCTTGGAGAACTTGACACTAACAGGCTAGATAGAGAGAAAAAGAGACAGGGGAAAGCAGCGGATAACATATTTGAAGGACCTAATCAATTGGATGATGGAACGAGGGTTGCATGGGGTAACAGAAGAAGGTGTGCTAAGAGCCACCAGGGATAGAGAGACGTGGAAAGCCATGATCGCCTACATCCTGAAGGGACAGGGCACATAGAAGATATATGCCAACTGTTTATAAGAAATTATCATGTGAATATAAAGTGGGGGATCAAATCTATATTATAATCAATATATAAACTGGTCCCTCATTCTGTGGCCATGCTAGTTCCTATACAATTATATTCTAGATTTATGGGCTTGAGCTATTGGATGGCAGCGCAGGGTTTGAGTAGTGTAACAGGAGAAGGCGTACTAAGAGCCACCAGTGATAGAGAGACGTAGAAAGCCATGATCGCCTACGTCCTGAAGGGACAGGGCACATAGAAGAAGAAAAATATATATGCCAACTGTTTATAAAAAATTATAATGTGGATATAAAGTGGAGGATCAAATTTACATTATAATCAATGTCTAAACTGATCCCTCATTTTGTGGCCATGCTAGTTTCTGTAAATTTATATTCTAGATTTATGGGCTTGAGCTATTGGATGGCAGAGTGGGGTTTGGGTGGTGTAACAGGAGAAAGCGTGCTAGGAGCAGCCAGGGTTAGGGAGACGTGGAAAGCCATGATCGCCTGCATCCTGAAAGGACAGGGCACTTAGAGGAAGAATATGGAATTAGAAAGAAAACAATGGCACCTAATCTGAATCTATCTTAATACGAAACATTTCAAATAACTTTCTGCCTGGCAAAATTACTACAAACTTCCTATAAGAGATAAAGAAACTAAACATAGAATATACTGCAATTAGATTAGTTTTACAAATTGATAAAAACCAGAACAGTAATCTGAAAACTAGAGTAGTGTTCTTAAATAATCTCGTCAGATCAAAGCTATCATTTGAATGCCATCTATGGGGCAAAACTCATTCAGAAATATCTAAACTGTCAGTTGGATACAACTGCTTTCTCAGATCAATGCTTAAAAATGGCTTCAAATAAAACAGTTATCTGAAAACTAGAGTTGTGTTCTAAAATAATCTTGTCAGATCAAAGCTATCATTTGAATGCCATCTATGGGGCAAAACTCATTTAGAAATATCTAAACTATGAGTTGGATACAACTGCTTTCTCAGATCAATGCTTAAAAATGGCTTCAAATAAAACAGTAATCCTAAAACTTGAGTCGTGTCCTTAAATAATCTCGTCAGATCAAAACTATCATATGAATGCCATATTGTTAGGGCGCCGCTCCTATTTGACTACAAATGGACTGTTCCCATTGCTATATATAGCAATGGTGGATTCTCTACAAGAGAGTTGTAGAGAGTCACTTGAGAGTCTCTAATGAGTTACTGAAGAGTCAGTGCGAGTCAGTGAAGAGTTAGTCACACTTCCGGTGGCGTACTGGAAGTAATCACGTATACACACGTCTTACGACAGATTGGACTCTTGTATCTTTCTATTGTAAATATTACTAATCACTTCTGTACATACTAACCGTCTTTCCGCAAAATACAACTTATATTCTGATTCTGTTGTTGAGCTATTCATTTATACTTGGCGACATAACACATATATGGGGCAAAACTCATTTAGAAATATCTAAACTGTCAGTTGGATACAACTGCTTTCTCAGATCAATGCATAAAATTGGCTTCAAATGAATAAAGCTTGTTGGTCTTAGCAAGAACTATCCTTCTTTGAACTTTGTTGACTGGCATTTTGATGTGTTGTGTCCCCTCAAGATGTAGGCGATCATGGCCCTCCACATCTTCCTGTTCTTTGTAGCTCTTAACAATTTCTGTTTTCTAATTTCTTCCAAACCCTAGTCCAAACCCATCAAGCATGTCACACACTGTTTTCCTCTGTATCTTTTTCTCCCATCCACCCTGTGAGTATTAGTTTCTACAAGCCATCCTTCCTCTTTACTTGTCCCAGAAATTTCAACTGTCTCTTCCTGATGTTAAGTATCAGTTTCCTTCTTGTTTCCATTCTTTCCAAAACCTCAGCATTGATCACACGTTCAGTGCATGTTATCCTCAGTATCCTTCTGTGGAACAACATTTCTGCCACTTAAAGTCTTTTTCTTCATCTTTGAAGAGATTGTCCAGCATTTGCTGCCTTACAAATGTAACAGTCTAATACCCTTTTCTTTGTTTCCAACAAAATTTTCTTGTCTTTGGCTATCCCAATACACCTTTGGACCCCAGTGTCACACTTTCTCACTTTCTGTCCTCTGTTAGAACACTTCCCAGGTATTTAAATTTTTTTACCTGCTTGATTTTAATTTCCCTGACCTATATGAGATGAGGAAGTATTTACACTATTTACATTATTTGGCCTATTGTCCTCATCTTTGTTGCCATTTGTATGATGTTTCAGCTGTTGTACACTCTGGCCTTCTTCAGGTGTTGATCTATAATAGACATTTTGGACTCCTCTTGACCATGCATTCAGTCTTCTTGTAGTTTCTTCTTGCTTTCCATCAATACATCCTGTAGGAGGTTTTGTTGTTTCCCTTCTGTGTCCGCTGCATAGTTTATATTACTAAGATTATGACTACCAATTTTGAATACTGGAAGAATTTGTAGTTCTCTCAGAATGATATCACACTAAATAAATCCGGTGAGAAGACCCATCCTTGTCTTATGCCCCTTTTTATTTTTGTATATCTGCTAAACTCATTTCCTGGTTGTATACAGGCAGTTTGCTGCCAGTATAGGTTCTTGATTATTCTAACGTCTTTTCCAAATATTTCCAATTCGCTGAGAAGTTCTAACGGATCTTTGTGGTGCACTTTGTCAAATGCCTTTGTGCATTCTATAAAAGACAGGTGCACATCCTTCTGCATTTGTATTGCTCTTTCTGAAGATAAATATTCCCTTCTTTTTTCCAGTCTTGGAAGTCTGTATTTTTTTTGATAAATTCTGTATATGCATCGCCATATCTGAAGCAAATTCTGATGTATTTTGCTGTGCATATGACACTCATCTAGTGTACATTCTTACACAAAAGTATGTACATGCTGAGAAATCTCAAATAAGTGTTTCTGTTCTGGCATGCACAGTAAAGTCCCCACTAATTTGTTACTAACTACATCAAGGCTGCACAAGCAGTTCAAAATGGCTACATACTTAAACCAGAAAACTTGGATTTTACAAGTTTCAGTATATATTCTGAGGTGTTAAAGCAAAGATTTGTACAATACAAACTCTCAATCATCCTTCAGTTTATCACAGGTTTAGAGTGTTATGTGATCTCTTGAGTTTCAGTTTTGTTTAACAGCATATCAACACCTCTGTGGGTTATTTAATGCCAAAAAGGTGACGTTTTAAGATATTTTTTTTAATGTTCAGTTACAGTGAGAAGGTTGATTTAGTCAGATTTTAATCAAAATTTTGTTTTTTCTTTTTCTTTTTTATGTTAAAAAACTGAAAATATCTTCTAGCTTTGTATTAAAAAATGTTTAACCGAGAATAATTTTTTGCCTTCAAAAATGTGTTATAGTAATAATTTTTTCTTCAAAAATGAATTGTTGGTAATATTTTTCCTTCAAAAATGTATATTTTTCTGTAACAGTCTATTTTTTATGTATATTCTGTCACAGTCTATTTTTATGTATATATATCTAGAAAAGTCAATTTTTATACTTTCATAGTGCTTTGAACCCAGTTTGGGAGTTAACTATTTGCTGGGACCCTAATAGGTGCTACCACTCCAGGTCAGAGATAACCCAAGAACCACAGCAATTAAGAGGTGGTTCCATGCTCCCCACAACCTCCCAGTCAGAGGCCTTGCTGCCGGATGCAGTTTACCATCATGCTCAGGACCATTATGTCATCTCTTAAAGAATTTGATTTTAGCAGATTATTTTATGACAGGAAAAATGATACTAGCTCTTGTAAATGGAATCACTTTTCATGAGTTTACAAGTGTCACTACTTATCTTTGGAAAACACCTCTTCTCAATTGACAAACATTTGTTGTGATAGAAAACATCAGCATGAAAGAAGCAGGGTCGTTATTTCCTGGCCTGTCAGCAAAACTTGGGTGTGTATCCAAAGAAGAACAACTCTCTTGAGAAGAAAGTAGTGAGGGAAAACAAATTGATCCTGACACATTCCCCAACCCTGAAACCAATTTATCATATCGGTTCTCTCTATCGTTATTTTCATGGCAAATGTTCTCATGATCTATATGCATTAGCTTCAGCAGTTCAGACCTTTACGGCTAGGACCCATCATACCATGTATACAAGGTAGAATCATCATTCTCTTCATATTTCATTGGTAAGAAAACGTTTTACAATTCTATCCTAAGCCACATCAAAGGCTGTTCTATCTTCCTTCTTGTCTACATTTTCTTTGGGGCTTACGACCATATCACGTTGAATACACCGCTTCTCACTCGATCATCAAAGTTAAGCAATGTTGAGCCTGGTCAGTACTTAGATGGGTGACCACTTAGGAATACCAGGTGCTGTAAGCGTTTAGTGACAGACGTGCGTTGTGGTGCAGTGGATATCAGCACAGAAAGAGAAATCGGTGAGCTGAGTTCGAATTCCAGTTAAATACCCTGCATTCACTTAAGCACTGGTACCCTTGGGAAAGTTATTAATCCATCCCTTCCGTCCAGTTATGGATTAAATAACAGGGTAAGACTTGGGGACGCTGCCCTTAAAAACAAATCCCAATGAATCTTGATACTTGAAAAGAAAAAAGTATTACGAGACACAAAACTTATATAAAAACAAGGATAAATTACTGAAAGAAAAAGGTATTACCAGCAATAAATAAATAAAATTTTGTTGGCAATAAATGACTCACTGAAGTTGATATGCCGTAAAAACAACCAACCAACCAACATTTTCTTTGATTCTCAAACTTGTTATTTTTGGCAACAATTTAAACAAATGTATATAGATATACATTAACACGGGGGAGGGTGTAAAATATCTATTTTTCAGTATGAACTCACCCACTGCTGACTAGAGATCAAAAAGATTGTTTGCTTTTGAAATTGTGAATAAAATTTCCACCTGTGTTCAAACTTTGAAAAATATCGATAAATCTTTTGAGATTTTTGACAGAGTTGTAAAACCTTGACAAGAAAATACAGAAGTAATTTTGAGGTCATGAGCTCGTTATAATCAAGGAAACAAACCATTGTTCACAATAATTACAAAATATTAATTACGACTAAAACCCATTTTCCTTAAAGGACAATTCTAGCATGTCAAAAAGACCAGATTCCTGTGATTCAGCATTTTCACTTTCATGATTTGAAAAAAAAAGATGTGTGAGTAGCCCAATTTAGAAAATTCCAAGACTTTGGCCGTTACTGTTTTTCCAGGATTTTTCAAGCCCTGGAAAAGGCCCAGTCAATTTTCCAGGACATTTGAAAGTTTCTAGGACCTGTATAAATCATGAGTGTTGAATCATTATTCCCTTCGTATTCCATTAGTAAGAAAGAAGTGCAATTCAGCTTCTTCCCGACAATTGCTAGTTTATGGAGAAAATTCCCAAGATAACATTCTGATAACTAGAATCTTAACCTCTTGAAGTCTTGTTTTAACTTTTATCTTTCCTAAATATCTTTTTACCTCTTCCTTACATCAACCTCAATCAGTAACTCTATTTTGAATGACACTTGAGCCTTATATTGAGTAAACAATTATTTTAAAAAACTCTACATGAACCTTATCTGTTTTTTAGATATTTAAGATCTAAATTTCAAACTGAAAAAGAATTCAGAATATCTCTGGGAAATACAAGTGGTTTTTAGCTCATGTACAGCAAAATGTTAAAAGATTCACTTCTATAGCAAGAAAGTTTTCTCTTGAGAAAATATCAAATAGGTCACCTGAAAAATATCTTGATGCATAAACACCTAACTGGGTCAAAAATGATACAAGAAAATTATTCAGGATTAAACAACACTCTTCTTGAGAGAGACAATCTCTTGACCAACTATAGCGATAATTTGGTATTCCATGAACTGACTACAAATTTGCATGATTAAATTTTTATGAGTTTTTCAAGCAAATGGCATGACCAGAAATGAAATAAATTACAATTACTCAAATATCTAAACTTATTTATAAATGGGACTTTGTGTGTGTCCGTTACCTATAGACTCCGAAACAGCTGAACCGATTTTCTTGAAAATTTACACAATTGTACTATAAGTGTCTGCAAGTGTTCTGAGCTAGGTTTTGTGTTGAGGTATCCCCTATAAATATCAACAATCGAAAAAATCGGGTTATAGAAGGAGTGGTCAGATTTTAATCAAATTTGATACACTCATAGACAAAGACATAAGAAATGATATTCAGAAGTTTCAAGATTGCAGTTCTTACAATAGTGCAGAAAATCAATAATATATATATATAAAAGGCAAGATGTTTGTGTGTATGTCTGTTTATCTGCCTGTATGTATTTTTTTTCAGCCCTTTTATCTTAGTTTTTATTCGGGTTTGGCTCTAAGTAGGTATAATTGGAGTTCTTAGTCTCAGCCATGATACCATTTACTCAGAGGACTTATTTAGCCTTCAAAATTCAATTTACAATGAAAAAAATTATTTGATATCGATACCAGGAAATCAAAATTTGACTTACATCCATTCATTTTTCTTTCAGTCTATGGTTTTGATTTAACTAGAAACAACTGTTGCTTTTTAGTCTTTCTTGCCAACATCCAAAGAGTCTGAGCTCCAGGACCGTGGATTAGTTTTAAAGCTTTCATTACACCAGAGGAATGCTGGGCTATACTGCTATTTAATAAAATTTGCTTCATCTAAGAAATACTATTTAAGTCTACAACAACCAAGTGTAAGAGAAAGAAATATAAAGGAAACAAATATTAAGAAAAAATTAATAATAATTGACAATGATTCATCTAAGAAATACAATCAATTTAAAATCATGACTACTAAGGGTAACTGCAAGCGCAATAAAAGGAAAGACGAGACATTGTCTATTATCATTAAATTTTTACTAATATTTCTAAGAAATTCAAAGCTGTTTTTTTATATAAATTTATGTTAATTTTTAGTATTCATGATGCAGTTTTTCATACGGTAATGACATTTCCAGTTATTCAGTGTGTTATGCCTGACAAACTATATACCTACTTTGCGGCTTCCTTGTGTGAAGTTGAAAGGTGACGTAGATTACTGTCATGTGTATTGTGATGTTATTTGTTAACTAAAACCTAAGAAATAAATTCAACAAAGACATACTCTGAACAACTGGTGCATAGATAAATTCCGGCTATCTGAGAAGCTTGAAATCAAACCTAGCATCAAGGACAGGAACTTCTCCAGTCATATGATATAGCGACTTGTTGAAAAGGGTCATAATGTGAATGTATGCTATTTTGTATTGACTGCGATGACAGCTTTTTACCTGCAGATCTTTTGTTCAGAGTATGCATTTGCACATGCCTTCAGTTTCTTGATACATGAATCAATTTTAACTAAGTTCGGCTAAATGACAAAATTGAACACAGAATAGGCTGTGTTATCTTCATTCAATTCTCTAAGTTGTTATAAAACCAAAATATTAAGAACTCCAGCCATATTCTTAAATAACCTTGTCAAAATTGAAGCTTTCATATGCATGGGGCAAAACTCATTTAGAAATATCTAAACTGTCAGCACTATACAACTACTTTCTGAGATCAGTAATTAAAAATGGCTTTGAATAAATGAAGTTTGTAAGGTCTTAGCAAGGATCTTCCTTCTTCAAACCTCATCAACTGATATTAAACTATCAGAAAGAAAGAATTATTCCAAACAACAGAAAACAATCAGTTGAAGATTTTCAACAGATGCAACAACTAAAATGGATAGGACAAGCCAATGAAAGAGAAAACTGGTTGCATCAGATGCTAACCTTCCACACTTTCTTAAACAAAAGTTTAGAAAATTAAACTCTCATAAGTACTTTTTTTTTTTTTAAATCATATCATCCCGAGCAAGGCAGTAACGCCACTGATGTGCAGGGGGCTACACAAAAGTGAAAAGAAAGCCGGAAACCACATCCTCAACAGGGAACAAGGGATGAGCCTCTACACCTGTTCAATAGACATGGGTGGAGTGTGAATCGGGCGAGTTTAGTCTATCTACTCCAATTGAAAAAATAAATAAATAAATAAAAAGAAAACAGTGAGAAGATTGGAAAAAAGAAAGCCAGAATTCTACTCCAGCAGCTTCTTTTCTCGCACTTCCCACCTGTGGAACTCCCTTCCATATACTTGCTTTCCTGATAGCTATAACCTCCAAGAATTTAAATGCAAAGTCAATTCCCATCTCTTATCCACTTAACACCAGCCCTTTCCACATTACCCTGTGCATTTTGTTCTTTTCCTTTCTCTCTACCTTCGTAACTGTCTTCACTCCTCTGTTCACATCCTTCTCTTGCCCTTTCTCTTTCACTCCCTGTAGCTGGTTTGTTTTTTTCCTTCACTCTCGCCCTGCCTAAAACTTTAACTCTCTTATGTAGCCCCCTGCACATCAGTGGCAGTACTGCCTAGCTTGGAGTGAAATGATTAAAAAAGGAAGTATATAACAGTGGACGTCAGAAACCTATTATCTTGAATGAAATAGGTTTTAAGAGAAAAATTTTATAACTTTCAACTTATTAGTTGAAACCACTTGGTCAATGAAAATGCTTGGTCAATTTCTGAAACCACTTGAGCAATGAATGTCAAAGGTTTCCTTGTAAGGAAATGACTCATTTCAAGATTACCATTGCTCTTTTTAAGAGGCTGAGTTTATTGTAAATTTCCACTATTGGTTAGTAGTATAGTGGGTTGCTTATCTATTTCTAGTTGTAGTGGGATTCCATTCTAGTGAAGGGTAATTGTATACTGTTGCAGGTTGACGGAATTTGGCCTTGTGATAGATAACCCACTATAAGTCATAAAAATGATTATAAAATCAAGAAAGGCAATTTGAGTAGAAGAATAACATTTTTATATATACACATAACAATTAATGTTTTTACAATCGAAGTAATAACTTGAAGTATAGGTCCAATGGAGGTTAAAATGTTCATAGCAAATAATAAGCTGAAAGAGATTTAAGGCTTAGGAATGTGGGGAGTGTGTAAGTGAGGAATGTCTTTGATGTAGTCGCTCCTGAGGTCAGTAAGTAGTTTTGAGACAGGGGAGAAGGAAAGAGGCAAGCATAGTAGCCACTTGACTTAGGTCAAGGGGATATTGATTACACTCTTCTCCTGAGGTCTGCCTGCTGGGGTCTGTCTGTATCTGCTTTTTATATCTGCTTTTTGGATCAAAGCAGCTCGTTTGGGATTTCACACTTGTATTTGATTCTGGGCTTCCCATTGGCTGGTAAATAAAGTTTGCGGAGGCTCGCGAAATGGAATCTTAATATTTGATTTATTTTTATTTTTCAACCAAAACATCTGCGCGAACCCGGATGCGCAATGACAACTTTTGGTCATTTGCCTTTTTGTCGTGAGAGAGCAAACATCCAGTCCATCGCTTTTGCTTGGTCGGTATCACCACAGTAGTAACTAATTAATGCTCTTTCCAAGATGAGAGCTGCTTTGAGTTAAACCCTCTTTGGTGATTGGATGTTTGGATTGAATGTATGAGTAATACAGACTTTATTTGTAATGTTGGGCCACTGAGCAATCATGGCTGACTTGTATTTAAAATGAGAGATGTGTAAGCTTCTCATCTTTAAGAGTCAAACTTAGTCAAGTTATAAATTTTGTATATTGTCAATCTCAGATTGAAAACTATGTGAAATCTAGGCTATTTGAATTCTGATTATTAAAGCAAACAAAATACATCCCATCCTAAATACTGGTACAACACAATCTAATTTTTTATTTGCACCAGTCATAAGTTTTAGGCACTTGTAAAATCCTGGATATAAAAATGAAGGCTACAAAGTAGGCTACAAAAAAATCAGTCCCTCACCATTTGCAACTACTTCACAAATATTCTTTTATAAATCATTTTCAAATTTGGCAACTAGTTTTATTTTTTATTTATTTTACTCACTTTCATTATTTTTTTTTTTTGTATCATACCAAACAAGAGGAAAGATTTTAAATATGTCATTATAAAAAATATAAAAATCATTATGGGATAAAAATATAATTTAATAATTTGATTGCTTTTAAAAGATGTATATTTATTAAGTATGAAGGCAGGTGCAATATCCAGCTACAGTTTAGTGGGATTTGTTTTCATAATTAATGTGGAGACACGATGAACATACGCTAAAACAATCAAGTTGTTAAGAAATAATTATATTTACATTCTTTTCAGCAGATTTCTTCACTAAAAAATTCATCAGATTAGCAAGTGAAACACGCAGCAAACAGGGGGGGAAAAAACATAAAATGAAAAAGTTTGTTAACAGGTTTTCCTATCTGCTATTATTTTGTCTATTCTTCTGAGATGAGGTAGGATTTACATTATTTATATTGTTCAAACTGTTGTCCTTATCTTTATTGACATGTCTACAACGTTTCAACTGTCGTACACTCCAGTCTTCTTCAGGTGCTAAGAATTTCAAACCAAACCCTTTATTTTAATCACTGGGGTAGATCATTCTCATTCCTGGTGCCATGCCACTTCCGGATGTCATGTAGTTACCTCCCTTTAACTTAACTCTCTAAGTTATTTGTTCAATAATGCTGTAACTAGGTATTGAACTCACAACTCTTTGGGTCAAGTTACTGGATCTAACCAACGCTTTTCTCCACTGGGCCATAGTATTATTTTATTTGCTAAACATTCTCTGCTTTTTTGTTTTTATTTAATCCAATGAAGAATTTTTATGGTCCAATTCCCTAAAGTTTTAGCAAATCTCTTTCTCTCTCTCTCTCTCTATATATATATAGTTGAATATATAGATTAGAATTCAACAAGATGAATAGAATAAATAAAGAACAAATAGGAAAAAAGTGTGTTTAATCTAACATGTTTCATTTATAACAAGCTTCTTCAGAGATTTAATAAGGATGAATCATTTATCCTTATTAAATCTCTGAAGAAGCTTGTTATAATATGTTAGCTGAGAGACATTTTTTCCACTTGCTCTTTATTTATTCTATATATATATATATATATATATATATATATCCTAATGAATAAGGAATGAAATATATATATATATATATATATATATAGCATAATGATAATCCATATGCCAAAACAACCCTTATTCCCCCATAGCTGAACACTTCAATCAACCAGGACACACATTAGAAAACTGCAAATGTTTAATGATAGATTCTGATTTTAGTTCCACATACTCACGCAGAAAAAAAAGAAAAATACTGGATTTTAAAATTAAATACATATAGGCTAGGGTTAAATAGGGACTTAGGTATTTTGAATCTTTATAAATATTTCAATAGTTAAACATTTTTTAGATACACTTAAAAAAATGTTCTTTAAAACAGCATTTAAAAGTATTATTACAGTTAGGTTTACATTTAAAAGTATTTAAACTCTATTGCTTTCTACATCACACGACGGACGCATCTAGTTTAAAATCATTTGCTTCTAAAGAAAGGCTGAGGCTGGTCTGAAATATCAAATATATATATATATATATAATACTGTCAAAAAAAATATTTTTAACTTACAGCTTTTAGTAGTTTTATATATATCAAAAGAGAGAGAGAGATGATATGACACAAATACAGTTTTAAGGTAGACTATATTTATGCATAGAAATACTCAAAATCAAAGATAGTGGATATGTAAATAAAAAAGTAGACATTGAAGTCAACAGCCAGTGGAATTTTGGGTCGCACTGTCTATTGGTTATTGGGTAGGTATGAATGGTTATGTTTCAAAGTATTCTACAGTCTCCTGAGTAGAAAAACCTGTGAATTGGGATGTAGTTACTTGCAGATATTTTATAGTGCTGTTTCTTGACTTTTTTTTTTCACTCATTATTATTGATTACTTAATTGTTTTTTATTAATATTGTAACATTTACTTGTGCATTTACTTGTTTATAATTTAAATTGTTTACTGATTTAGATGGTTTGTTTATTATTATTATTGTTTTCTATATTCCTCTTTAGTTTTTGATTTTAAGTAGTGTAGTAAAAATTTGTTTTTGCGTCTACACTGTGAGATGAGTTCTGGTAGTTTATTTAGTAATTTATGTTGACCTCAATGACAATGTGTGTGTGTGTGTGTGTGTGTGTGTGTGTGTGTGTAGATATATATATATATATATATATATATATAAAGAGCCATTATCATTAGCTCTTTCCTCTTAGCTCTTTCTTTCTCTTCTGTCTTCCTACACACTGTATTTCCTATGTATCTCTCTTTTTCCTTTACCCCCCCCACCTTTTTTGATTTCCTTTTCTGTTTTTCTTCCTTTCTATCCTCTTTACCTCATACAATTTTCCAAAAATAAAGAGGAAGTGAGATTTTTTAATCTTTTTCAAAAACAATGTTTACAACCCTCATTATTAACTACCTGATGAGACATTGTTTTTTCGATGTCAAAACAAAATGTACACTTTTGTAGTAAATTATAATTTGTATATATTCTAAACTGTAACTTATAATATATATATATATATATATATATATATATATTAGTCATCCACATACAAACCCGTTTCGCTGTATCACAGCTCATCAGTGTGGCTAGACATATCCAATTGCTTCTGACCGGGATCAAATATTTTCATTATGAGTTTTTTTATTTTTATTTTTGTCTATTTATGGTGGTAATGAAGTTTTGTACCACCAATCATATTTTCATATATATATATATATATATATATATATATATATATATACACACATATATATGAAAATATATATATATATGAAAATATGATTGGTGGTACAAAACTTCATTACCACCATAAATAGACAAAAATAAAAATAAAAACTGATAATGAAAATATTTAAAAAATGAAATTGAAAATTTAGGCTAGCTAACCTGTTTCAAACCTTGCTCAACAGAGCTAAATCAAGGTTAATAAAGAAATAATCATCATTTGAAGAAAATAGACAAGATGTAGAGAAAAAAAATTTAATCGAAATGAGTTAGAAGCCAAATATATGCTCTTTCTGTTTACACAGTGAGAGCTTTAAAGATTGAATATAGATATATATTATCATGATTGGTAATAATAAACATTTTTATCTATTTATGGTGGTTATATATATATATTGATAGAAGTTTTTCAATGATACAAATTTGATTGAAGACAGACATTTTTTTCATCTAGGGTTTTAATGAATATGTTTAATGTTCATTTTTACATGTAAAAGAATATATATTTGAGTTCAATACTTCTAAAAAAGAAAGCCAACATTTAAATAATGAAATTTTTAAACATAACAAAACACTAAAATACACCTTAACTGACAAATGAAAGATAAATTTATGAAAAGCTAAATCGCACAACCTTGTTATTTTTTGTTTTTTTTATAACTGTATCACACCAAGCAAGGCATCATACTGTCATTGTTGTACAGGTGGTTACATGAGAAAGAGTGACAGAATAAAGGGGGTGTCAAGAAGCGGGAAAGAGTGGGATGAGAATACTGAAGAAATGAGATGAGAGTATAAGAGAGAGGATACAAGTTAGTGAGATAGGAAATTACTATTGACTATACATTTAAATTCTTGGAGATTGTAGCTTTCAGGAAAGCAAGTAAATAGAAAGGAATGCCACAGACGGGAAGTGTGAGAAAAGAATCTGCTGGAATAGAATTTGTGTTTACATTTTATTGGTTTCACAGTAAAAGGGTGGGACCTAGTTGCTAATCTTGTGGCTTGAGTAAATTCATATATAGGAGGAACCAGTGAGCTAAGTTCATCAGAGTAGAAGCTGTGAAAGTATTTGTAGAAGAGACACAGGGAAGCTATACTGCGCTGGTGAGAAAGTGACTGTATCCGAGCTGCTAAGTCGGGATCACATTACAGATTCTCCATTGAATTTTGTCAAGGACCTCTAGATGGATAGCAGGAGCATTCAACCAGATATGGCAGCAGTATTCAATGCACAGTTGGTTGGTAGATTTGTATATGTGCAAAATTGTTTCAGACAGGAAAAACTTCCTGGCCCTGCACAGAGAACCGACTTTCTTAGCAGTGGATTTAGCTCTGGATTTTTGTAGATATTCCACTTGAGGTCTGTTGTGAGAGTTAACCCGAGGTGGCGCAGTGTTTTGCTTTCAGGGAGACTAGCCTGATTCATGCTGATTGGGTGGGGGGGGATGTTTAGGAGTGATTGTCTGAAACTTGTTTGTGTTACTATCTTTCTATTTTTTTTTTTTTTTAACTGGTGACTGAATTGAGTTTATTACCAATGGTCAGTTTGAAAATGTATATTACTGTGACAGGTTTTCAGTATTATTTGTGCTGTACATGCAACTTTAGCCAGAATTAGATGGCTTCATCTAAACTTATTTATAAATGGAACTTTGTGTGTGTGTGTGTGTATCCGTTACCTATAGACTCCGAAACGGCTGAACGGATTTTCTTAAAAATTTACACAGTGGTACTAGCGTCTGCGAGTGTCCTTAGGTTTTGTGTTGAGGTACCCCTGATAAATATCGAAAATAGATAATCAAAAAAATCAGGTTATAGAAGGAGTGGTCCAATTTTAATCAAATTTGATACACTCATACACAAACACATAAGAAACGATATTCAGAAGTTTCAAGGTTGCAGTTCTTACAATAGTGCAGAAAATCAATAATATATATATATAGAAGGCAAGATGCTTGTGTGTGTGTGTCTGTTTATCTATCTGTATGTCCTTTATACAAATTCACAATTTTTATCCGATTCTTCACACAAATATTCTTTAGGCTGAGTCTGAGCTCCAGGACCATGGTTTTAAATTAGTTTTAAAGCTTTCATTACATCTGAGCAATGCCGGGCTATACTGCTAGTCTCCAATAAGGGAATGAGCTAAAATAATTAGTTGCTAAAAAATTCCTGGTTTCATGCACTCACCAAAATCTGTCTAATAACTACATGTCAGAGTCACATTTTATAAAAGAAAGTATCAGTTTAAACTAATGCCAAGAGGATGCAGGTTTAACTAAGCAATGACTACGTTAAATATATTCAGTCATTCATCATCACACACTCTCAACGTATTATTTCAAACAGCTTTACATATTTGTTTTAAGGAGTTGCCAATGACATTGAGATGGAAAAAAAACAGGATTTAAGTTTATAATGTTCTAAACATCAAATACTATGAAAAAAAACAAATACATCAAAGCTTTCTTGAATTTCAAAACTCAATTTATATTCTTGAAAATGATTAATAATGGTGGAAAGCACAAGAACAGATGTCAGTACTAATTTTGCAGATGCTAAAATCGAACATCCATTATTTGGGATGAAAACAGAAGAAAATTACTGACAAATTACCAAAATAAACTATATCCAAGATCTTCAATAAAGCATTCTTAAATCAGAAACTTAAATCAAAAAGATAATAATAGGTACTACATTTTACATAAGTTTTTTTTTGTAAAACAAAATGCCAATATATACTTAAGGGGCGGGGACCATGGTAAGAAATGGCAAACTATAAAAGAAAATAGTTCAATGATACTGCTTAAAAAAAAACAATTGAAACAGAAAAAAAATTTCCAAAAAAGATCAAAAGATTCACTTAAAAAGGGGAAACCTGAGGCAAGCCTTAAATTACATGATCCAGCAGCCCACCAAACTATCAACTCTTGGAATTATAAATGTAGCCTTGTGAAAAAGCAAATTGAAAATAGAAAAATTGAAATAGCCAAAGAAAAACTGAACACCCTTAATAGCAAAAAACTAGACCTCTATAATAAAATGAAATTAATAGCAGAAGCCATTGATTTATTCCAATGATGTCCCATACTTAATATTTCTTGTTTTCACTCTCACTTGGTCATGAACTGTGAAGTGACATTTGCTTCCAGCATCTTATATGCACAAGTTTGTTGTTGCTTGGAACTCTTCCATGTAAACAAAAACAGTTTGTCATTATCGTTTATCTGTGGTTATAATATACATCTTTGAAAATGGCTTATGTAAGTTGAAAGCTTAGATTGGATTGGATTATTAAAAAAATATGTATTAGTATTGTAATTTTCTTTCTTCATTTAATGATAATGCTATTAAGCTTAGAGAATATGAAAAAAAAATTTGCATAAAATAAATAGACAACACTTGTTTATATTATTTAGTCAAACCTGCATTAATGAAAAAATGCTGCCTAAATATACACACACACACACATATATATATATATATATATATACACAAAAAGCCAATACATATTTAAGAAGAAGGAACATAGTGAGAAATGATAAACTATAAAAAATAGTTTAATGATATCGCTTAATAAAACAATTGAAACAGAAAAGATTTTTAAAAAGATCAAAAGATTTGCTTAAAAAAAAAAAAAAATGAAAACCCAAGGTAAGCCTTTCATCCATTAAAACTAGTCATGGGTTTATGTTGGAAGAAAATTTTAAATTCAGTGATGAAAAAAATAGGTAATTTTCAGAAAAGATGGGAGAGAAAAAAAAGAGAAAAAATTCCCCATCATAAACCTTCACCAAGAGACCCAAATAAATTTAATTGGAGCTTGGGATCTTTTAGTTTGAAGGAGGGTTTAACTGTATTGTCAAAGCCTTCAAGACAATGAGTTGAAATGGAGAACAAATTCTGTGCAAAACAGAAAAATGATCTGCTGAGTAAGACTCACCACATTCTTTTATAGTTAACAAATGTTCATCAGTGGCAGATATGAACATTTGTGAACACTCAGAAGTAGGTCAGTGCTCACGAATAGAACTATTTTTTGTATCCCTGACTCCTTTTATTTTGCAACAGCTATCCAAGACTTTCCTTGTGATGCAAACTCATGTTATCTTGCTTCTTTTGATATGAGTAATTTGTTTACTAATGTCCTTTTGATGGAGGTTATCAATATATATATATATATATATATATATATATATATTTTTTAATCGTATCATCCAGAGCAAGGTGGTAATGCCACTGATGTGCAGGGGGCTATGTAATAGTGAAAAGATTGGAAAAGATAAAGCCGGAAACCACATTCTAAACAGGGAACAAGGGATGAGCCTCTTCACCTGTTCAATAGACGTGGGTGGAGTGTGAACCGGGCGATAGATAGATCTATCTACTCCAATTGAAAAAAAAACAAAGTAAGAAGATTGGAAAAGAGAAAGCCGGAAACCACATCCTAAACAGGGAACAAGGGATGAGCCTCTTCACCTGTTCAATAGACATGGGTGGAGTGTGAACCGGGCGATAGATCTATCTACTCCAATTACAAAAAAAAACAAAGTGAGAAGATTGGAAAAGAGAAAGCCGAAAACCACATCCTAAACAGGGAACAAGGGATGAGCCTCTTAACCTGTTCAATAGACGTGGGTGGAGTGTGAACCAGGCGATAGATAGATCTATCTACTCCAATTACAAAAAAAAACAAAGTGAGAAGATTGGAAAAGAGAAAGCCGGAAACCACATCCTAAACAGGGAACAAGGGATGAGCCTCTTAACCTGTTCAATAGACGTGGGTGGAGTGTGAACCAGGTGATAGATAGATCTACTCCAATTGAAATGTGCTGATTATTTGTATAGAGGTCCTCTTAAGTCTTATAGTTTTCCTGAAAAGGTCTTTGTTAAACTAAAAGAATTGGCTATTAAGTCTGTTTCCTTTAGTTTCAACAATATAACATACCACCAAATTAACAGTATTTCTATGGGCTCTTCTCTTAGTTCCACTTTGGCAAATATTTTTGTATGTTTTTTGAAAAAATATTATTTGATAAGTACCCTAGACTGGCATCTTATGTTTGCTATGTTGATAATACTTTTGTCTGTTTTTTCATCACACAGTGAAGATTTGTTGTTCTTCCACTTCCTTAATGATTTTCACCCTGCACTTAAACTTACTATGGAAGTTGAAAAGAACAACCAACTTCCCTTTTTTGATGTTTTAGCTTCCAAAATAACCATTCTTTTGTTATTTCGGTGTATAGAAAACCCACTTTTTGGGATTTATATCTAGGTTAGGCATCTTTTACTCCTAAGACCCCAAAAATCAATCTCATTAGAACCCTAACACACTATGCACACATGATTTGTTCTAGTGTAACTTTTGATTGTGAGATTGACAATATTAAAAGTATTTTTATGAGAAATAGTTATCCTCTGTCAGTTGTCACTAGGATAATCAATTTCAAAATTAAATCTTTTCAGGAGACTAAGAGGTTTGAGCCATTAACAAGCCATGTCTATTTGAATGTACCATGGATTGGTCCTAATGGCCAACCTATTGTTGACAAGGTATCATTGATTACTTGTAAATTTGGGGCTCAAACTCCACATGTAATTTTCTCTACACAACCTACTTTTCCTTCTTTTCTAAAGATGTCCTGCCTATCTTACAGTCAAGTCATGTTATTTCTAAATTTAAATGTCAGTGTGGTGCCAAGTACATAAGCTGGACGATCCAAAGATTAGCGGTTCATGTGTCACAACATGTACCTTGTTCTATTCATGAGCACTGCCCTACTTGAGTGTTCACAGATGCCTAAATCTGGCATTGGTGAATATTTGTTGACTATAAAGGTTGCAGATTGCTTTTCTGTTTTGCACAGAGGTTGTTCTCCATTCCACCTCATTGTCCTGAAGGCTGTGATGATATTGTCAAGCCCTCCTTTTCTTTGCAAACAAAAAGATCTCGAGCTTGAATTAAATTTATTTGGGTCTCTTGGGGAAGGTTTATGATGGGGAATTTTCTTTTTTTTTTTTTCTTGCCCATCTTTTTTGATCATTACCTATTTTTTCATCCCTGAATTTTAAATTTTTTTTACAACATATACACATGAATAGTTTTGTCAGACGAAAGGTTTGCCTTGGGTTTTCCTTTTTTTTCTGTGTGAATAGTTTTTAAGCAATATCATTAAACTATTTTTATAGTTTGTCATTTCTCACCATAGACTCCGAAACGGCTGAACCGATTTTATTGAAAATTTACACAGTTGTACTATAAGCATCTGCGAGTGTTCTTAGCTAGGTTTTGTATCGAGGTACCCCCGATAAATATCAAAAACCGATAATCATAAAAATCGGGTTATATAAGGAATGGTCCAATTTTAATCAAATTTGATACACTCATAGACAAAGACATAAGAAACGATATTCAGAAGTTTCAAGGTTGCAGTTCTTACAATAGTGCAGAAAATCGATAATATATATATATATATATATATATAAAAGGCAAGATGTTTGTGTGCGTGTGTCTGTTTATCTGTCTGTATGACCTTTATACAAATCCACAATTTTTATCCAATTCTCACCAAACTTCACACAAATATTCTTTAGGCTGAGTCTGAGCTCCAGAACCATGGATTAGTTTTAAAGCTTTCATTACATCCGAGCAACACTGGGCTATATATATATATAAAATGAAAAGTTTCTGAGATTAACAAAATTGATTAAAGACGAACATATATATTTGTTGAGCATTATTTTTAATACATGCTCATATTTGAGTAGTTATTTTGTTTTTTCATTAAACAGTGTATATATATATATATATATATATATATAGTCATCCGCAGACAGATCTGTTTTGCTGTATCACAGCTCATCAGTATGGTTAGACTCCGATTGCTTTTTACCCAGGATTGAAACCCGACCAAATTGGTGTCAGTCGGCGATTCTACCTCTGAGCGCTCGGTAAAAGAAGGCAGACTGTTTATTTCATGTTAGTCTGTTTTAGTTTTCAAAGAAAATGGTCAAATTCCCTTCATTTTAATATCTTGTTACTTTGTGCTACACATGAAGAATTTCTAAAACAGACTTACACACAAAATAAACAGTTTTCAAAGAAAACGGTCAAATTCCCTTCATTTTAATATCTCGTGACTTTGCACTACACATGAAGAATTTCTAAAAACTAAAATATTCTGTTGATCTTTCGAATTGATTTGTGAGCATCTTTGTGGTTACCAACACTGTTTGTTTATAGATACGTAATTTAGAATAAAGCTCATTTTGTCTTTTTGCCTTGATAAAGTCCATCGCAGGACGAAAGGCATAGGCGATTTAAAATACAGTTTTCCTATTGTCTTTATTTTATTTAACCATTCTGTCCTTAATCTCAGATTATAACTGAGTATATTTATATAGAGAGAAATATATATAACTATCAATAAGAACACAACTTTAGTCTAATATAATCTTTTAAGAGACAAAACACATTACATAGAATTTTTCCATTTTGTCATACAATTAATAAAATTGTCAAAACAAGCTGTTTATTCTCATGTTTCTTCCATATTGCTGCACGTTTCAAAATAATGCAGCCGTAAAGCTTAAAATTTGAAGAAATATGACAAAAAAAATAGGCACCCATGTTCTCACTTGTTAGATTATGTTTAATACTAAACACATTGCCCAACAATATCATTATTCCCCGCCCGCCGTCAGGCTTATTTTTATCAACAGTGCTATATTTCCTATTTATGATTATCAAATAACATTTCTGTCAAGTGTCATAGTTCTCCTGTTGAAGCCATTAATTCTTTACCAGTGCCATTTTGGGTCAGTATAGTGTGGACGGGGGGGGGGGGTGGTAAGGGACAATCAGAATCTTTGAATTTCTTTGCTTGCCACTGCAAGAAACCTTTCTATGTATTCAAGGATCATGATGGGGGTTAAAAGAAAAAAAATGTAATTACTATTAGCTGACAAGCTCTACTTTTTGTCATGAGTTTGTGGGGTGAAACTATCAGTCCAGTTCCCCCACCAACCCTGAACGAAATTTCTGATCAAATTTTGGCAGCAGAGCTCAAATTATTTCTACTACTTCAACAAATTTAATCAGATAACCCAGATCCATCATCACACAAGTGGTTTTCAGTTTCTCTCAAAACAAACAAAATTTCAATTTCAGTTTTTGTTTTTTTTTATTGGCCCAACCGATCCTTTATTTTTTTTTCTTATTCTCACTTGTTTCACACTTTTATTTGAGATACTATCTCAGCAGTAGATCTCATAAACAACACTAACAAATATTAATGTGCGCATAAATATATTATACTGAACACTGTCAAGGGTGACTACAGTGGTAACAGTATTTAACTGTTACTACCTTTGTAAGTTGGTTGTTGATTTTGTTTAGTTGCATATCAACACCTCTTTAGGTTCAGTCAGTCAGTCAGTAAAGTGCTATATGTTATACTTGCTTGGGTAATCATGTCTTGAAAAAGACATGACTGACTGTGCAGAAGATTTTCCCACGATAGGTTGCTATTACTTTCTGCAGTAGACTGGTTGCCAACCAACACTATATAACCCAATTTGTGCTGTTATTTAACCCATAGCTGAAGAGAAGAGACAGATTAATACCTTTACCAATGGTATTTCCACGCAAGTTAATTCAATGAATTCAACTGAAATTCGAACTAGACTCTCCAATTTCTCATTACTAGCTGATATCTATTGCACCAAAGCACACTTCCCTCTTTGGGTTATTTAATGCTAAAAGCTAAATATTTTGAATGTAATTTTATGCTTTCAGGCTAAGTCTATTTTCAGATATATAGTATGTTGATCATAAAATGTATTCTTGGTAATATTTCTAAATTTTATTAGTGTTGCATTGATTGCCATTTTGCTATAAAAATTTGTTGTTGTTTATTTTATTATAAAAATATACAGTTAATTTTTGTTTGAAGTTTTATTATTTGCCCATAGCTGGGACCCTAACTGTTATGTTGTGAGTAAGAATAAATAACTCAACAACAGGAATAGGTTAATTGTTGTATTCCGTGAAAATAGTATTTACAAAGGTTATTAGTATCCAATACAAGAATAAGGGTTAATCGTCTCAACCATCGTAAGATGTAGTATGAGCAATGGGTACTTCCGAGTCGTCACCGGAAGTCTACGACTGACTTGTTGATCGGCTGCTCGGCACACTCTCCTACGTAGATGCCACCATTACTTTACATAGTAATGGAATAGTCCATTATAGCCGAATAGGCGCGGGTGTCCCAACACTAACAGATGCTACCGCCCTGGGTTCGGGTGGATTTGGTAACAACAGTAGTTAAAAGGGGGTTCTACACTCTTCAAAATCTCAAATTTCTCAATCAGAAGCCTTGCTACTAGATGTAGTTTATTGTCATACCCAGGACAAGACTTGGTAAGCAAAGTAGTCATAATTAAGTCAGTTAGTCATTTAAGTGCCACACATGATACACACTCAAAGAAGTGTGTATCATGACTGAGCAGAAGATTTTCCCAGAGTAGGTTGCCATGACTTTCTGTAGTAGACTGGTTGCCAACCAAGGCTATAGAACTCAATCAGTCATGCTATTCAACCCATAGCTGGAGAAAGAAGTGACGAATTCACACCTTTCCCAATAGTATCTGCACGTTGTTGCATTCACTTACATGCAAATTCCTTTGGGAAAGAGAGTAGTTTGTTTATAAGAGAACTAGCAGTATAGCCCGGCGTTGCTCAGGTATAATGAAAGCTATAAAACTAATCCATGGTCCTGGAGCTCAGACTCTTTGGACATTGGCACGAAAGACTAAAAAGCAATAGTTGTTTCCAGTTAAAGCGAAACCAGAGACTGAAAGAAAAATGAATGGATGTAAGTCAAATTTTGATTTCCTGGTATCGATATCAAATAAGTTTTTTCTGTCATAAACTGAATTTTGAAGGCTAAATAAGTCCTCTGAGAAAATGGTATCATGGCTGAGACTAAGAACTACAATTATACCTATTAGAGCCAAACCCGAAGCAAAAACAAAGATAAAAGGGCTGAAAAAATACAGACACACAGGCAGATAAACAGACGCACAAACATCTTGCCTTATATATTATCGATTTTCTGCACTATTGTAAGAACTGCAACCTTGAAACTTCTGAATATCATTTTTTTATGTCTTTTTCTATGAGTGTAATAAATTTGATTAAAATTGGACCAATCCTTCTATAACCCAATTTTTTCGATTATCAATTTTCGATATTTATCAGGGGTATCTTGACACAAAACCTAGCTAAGAACACTCGCAGATGCTTATAGTACAACTGTGTAAATTTTCAAGAAAATCAGTTCAGCCTTTTTGGAGTCTGGAGGTAACAGATACAGACACACAACACACACACACACACACAGACAACACACACACAGACAAAGTTCCATTTATAAATAAGTTTAGATCTCAGGGTAAAGTAGATTTATGCCTTTCCTAAATCTATTAAGGAAATTTGAATTAAATTGCTGCCCCCTTTTTTTTTTTTACCACGTCAGGAAGAGACAGCTGAAGTTCCTGGGAAATGCAATGAGAAAGGAGGGTTTAGAGAATGTGATACTAACAGGCCAGATAGATGGGGGGGAAAAGAGACAGAGGAAAACAATGCATAACAGATTTAAAGGACCTAATCAGATGGATGATGGAACAAGGGTTGCATGGAGTAACAGAAGAAGGCATGCTAAGAGCCACCAGGGATAGGGAGATGTGGGAAGCCATGATCGCCTACGATCTGAAGGGACAGGGAACATAGCAGAAATAAGTATATCAGCACTTTTGCCTAAGGTCAGTGTAGTATATGTGCTGTCGCAGATCAGAGAGTAGTAGCTGTGCACTCTGTTTCAGATTAGTATTATTCTCCAAAAAAATTTATTTTCCCATAATGTTTTGGTCTTGTGAATGAGATGGTTGTTAAATTTACCTGTTGAAATTACCACCCAATTTAAGAAAACTTGAATTTTTTGTTTGTAATAAATATTAACTCTGTAAATAGATAAATTTAATTACATTGAACGCTTTGGCTGGATCAGTGTTAATATTTAATATTAATAGGATTCTTTGGGATTTACCTTCAAGCCATTTTTTGGAATAATTACTAATGTTACGTGTTATAAGTTGTAACAAAAGAAAAGAATATGATTTACCAAAACACAGAGCAAAACCACAAACCAATATTTAATTTACTAAGAACACAAGATAAAAATATATACAAAATATACAATTGTAGCATTCAAACAGAAAACAGAGTATACTGGCATATGTTACGAAAGAGAAGGAAGGTGAGGGAGTCAAGTAACTTTACCACATTAGGGCTAGCAAAGTAATTTAAGTGCTATTATTGGAAATCATCAAATACGTATATATCGATTAACTTTTAGTTTGGTCAAAGAAAATACTCAAAAATCCTATTTACCAGGTTTTTTCAGGTGGTCCTTTTTTCAGATTTTTGTTGTTCGACAACTTTTTATAGAGATTCTTTCAGCTTGATATAATAATCCTCGAATCGAAAAGCCGGAGTTGATAATGGCAGAATTTCCTTTTTATAACTGACAACTCTTTAAAAAACCTATTTTATAGGGACTAACACCTAATTAGCATATTTCTTGAATCATCTAGATCTTTCTCGAATATACTGGAATGATCTAGAATTTTCCAAATCTTCTATTTCTAATTTCTCTATTTTGCAACTACTTCATGAATGAAAACTTTTTTGTATAAACAACTAGGACTCAGTAGAATCCCTTACTATAAATTTTAACCTTTTTGTAGACTTTATTAATATTTTTAATTGAGAAATGCATCCTCATAACACACACACACACACATACACATATATATATATGTATATATATATATATATATATATATATATATATATTAGTCATCCACATACAAGTCTGTTTTGCTGTATCACAGCTCATCAGTTTGGCTAGACACATCCCCTTGCTTCTGGTGGGATTGAAACTCGACCGATTTGGTGTCAGTTGGAGTTGCTACCCCCTAAGCCATAGGTGCATGGAATCAGAGAAGGGAAATTTCAACATGTTGTGTATATATAAACAGTGTATACACATGCCAGTCACCAAAAGATCCTGATTCGTTTCTGAAGAGTAATGCATATATCGCAGAAGTGGAAACTGTTTTGAAAGTTTTCTTCTCTGAAGAACTCAATTGTGTGTGTGTGTGTGTGCGTGCGTGTGTGCATTGGATTTTTTTGGTGAATTTCAAAGACAATGATATTTGTTATTCAATCATTTTGCTCCACAATCTTTGCCATTGTAATGATTTCCAAATTAGTCAAAGATGGCAGAAAGAGGGCAAAAGAGTGAGAGAGGTAAAAATTGTTAAAGAGAAACACAAAAAGAGTGAGAAAGAAGTGAGGAAGAAAGAGTGATAGGTGAAAAGAGGGATGCTAATATCTTCAGATGATGAGACAGGAAAACAGATTTTTAGAATCAGAATGGTTAAAAATTAATTTACATTTCTTATACAAAACACAAAGACTCAAAGGTGAATGTAAAACTTTGGCTATCTTTATTTCTGCAGCAATGTTCAGACTACGTGTATTTAGTTTCATCTATTCAGGATCATTAAATTCAGAATTTAAAGTGGGTACAAATAAAAAAAAATATACAAGTATCAATTCCATTTTGAACCCCTGACCAAAGTCTGTTTATTGTCTGTGATTCTGAGATAAACTATTTTTGATTAAGCTATGCATTTTTTATGAAGATATGAGTCAAAATGAGTGAAACAAGTTTTGTCAATGTTTTTTCAGGAAGCGTGAATTAAGAAGCAAAGAAGCAAAGTTACAGTGTGTCTTTATTAAGAAAAATAAGTGAACTTTGTTTTTCAAAGTTAAAAGTCAGCACAATGATTTAACCAAATATTTTAGAAAGCTCACTATGATAATAAGGACAAAATTCTGAAAAATAATTTTGTTTTTACAGCTAATACTTATTTTAAGTTGTATGTAAAAGCCAGTATCAAGTTATGTTTAATAGAAGAGGTTTTCTGCTGACAGAAGAATGAGGAAGCAAGATAACAGAAATAATGGTAAATTTCAAAAGCCTGAACACCAGCAAAATAGTTTTGTAGAAATAAAGATTGCAAGTTTTGTGAATCAATCAACTGTTTACCAGCATATCCCAATAATTAGAAATTTCATAACTCTTGTCACAAGAGTAAAATTATCATTAAAACTTCAAAGACAGCACAAGATTAATCTCTTTTTTATTATAGACATGAGTGAACAGATTTACGACCCAAGAGGATATGGCTTTTTTAGTTTTAAACAAGATGTCCAAATATTTCACATCTTTTGATAAATGCGTAACAACTGGATAATTAGTATTTGATCATGAGAATAATTTGACACTTTTCCAGCAAACTATTGTACTCATCTTCATTATAGTTATGACAATGTTTTAGCCATTATGTCTTCTGGTATTTACACTTATTTGCTTTTTTTTGTGTCAGGTATGAAAGGGATTAATCTCACAAAAATGTATTTGTCATAAAGATTTGCGGCAAGACTTTACAAGGCTGATGCTCATGATAGTTAAAAAAAAAAAAAATCAAGGCACCATCTCCAAGAAGATTGCTGTTTAAGAATTGAGACACCATACTAGTATTGCATACCTATTGAACAGGTGAAGAGGCTCATCCCTTGTTTCCTGTTTAGGATGCGGTTTCCGGTTTTTCTCTTTTTTAATCTTCTCACTTTTTTTATTTTTTATTTTTCAATTGGAGTAGATAGACTAAACTATCGCCCAGTTCACACTCCACCCACACCTATTGAACAGGTGAAGAGGCTCATCCCTTGTTTCCTGTTTAGGATGCGGTTTCCGGTTTTTCTCTTTTTTAATCTTCTCACTTTTTTTATTTTTTATTTTTCAATTGGAGTAGATAGACTAAACTATCGCCCAGTTCACACTCCACCCACACCTATTGAACAGGTGAAGAGGCTCATCCCTTGTTTCCTGTTTAGGATGCGGTTTCCGGTTTTTCTCTTTTTTAATCTTCTCACTTTTTTTATTTTTTATTTTTCAATTGGAGTAGATAGACTAAACTATCACCCGGTTCACACTCCACCCACATCTATTGAACAGGTGAAGAGGCTCATCCCTTGTTTCCTGTTTAGGATGCGGTTTCCGGTTTTTCTCTTTTTTAATCTTCTCACTTTTTTATTTTTTATTTTTCAATTGGAGTAGATAGACTAAACTATCGCCCGGTTCACACTCCACCCACACCTATTGAACAGGTGAAGAGGCTCATCCCTTGTTTCCTGTTTAGGATGCTGTTTCCGGTTTTTCTCTTTTCTAATCTTCTCACTCTTATGTAGACCCCTGCACATCAGTGGCGTTGCTTGGGGTGATATGATTAAAAAAATATATATATATATATATATATATATATATATGAAATGATTTGTTTGAACATTATTTTGATTAATACTCATGTTTAAGTAAATATTCTGTTTATAATCAAACAGTATTATTATTATATTCTATAAGTTCTATATGTGATTATCTATAATAAATTTTTGTTACAAAAATGTGTGTTATTCTGCCATATGACACACATTTTCATAACAAAAATTTATCGTAAATAATCAGGCCAGTAGATATAAATATATAATACTGTTTCATTATAAACAGAATATCTACTTAAATATGAGTATTGATTAAAAATAATGTTCAAACAATTCATTTCAAATTGTTGGTTGTTTATAACCAAGTTTCGTTAAAATTCATTAATTTCTGTAACATGTTTACATTTGTTGACATTACGATACATTTCAGAGCAGATATGTTTGTTTATGATGAATCGAAAATTGTGTTATATAGGCTTGATAAAAACCTCATTTAGACTGGAGGCTATTCGTGGTCGAGAGGTCTAAGACGTTGCCAGATCAAATAGTAGCTTCCCCTATGTAAATAGAGGTCGCAGGTTCGAATCCTGCCTAATGGCATACATTATTGTAATAACAATTTATCATAAATAATCAGGCCGGCAGAAATAAATATATAATACTGTTTGATTATAAACAGAATATCTACTTAAATACGAGTATCGATCAAAAATAATGTTCAAACAAATCATTTCAAACTGTTGGTTGTTTAAAGACCATTTTGTTAATCCTTGCTAATTTCCATAATACATATATATATATATATATATATATATATATATGTGCAAGTGTGTGTGTATATGGTTATGTCTTGAAGGCTGTCACAATGCGCTGAGTAAAATAAAGGAAGGTACAGAAATTTTTGGGTATTATCTATTTATTAAACATTAATATTTCGAGATCAAAATTTCATCTTCAGAATGACAGAGAAGCGTGTGTCTCCAAGTGTGTTCCTAGCCTTTCAAAGAATGGTCCTCAAACAGTTTAAATAGCTCTCTAACGGTTGAAAATTTATCCTGGCTCAGGTGTAGGGATAGTAAAGTTTTGTAATTTGCTTGAAGCAGTGTGTACAATAATAAATAGGTAATACCCAAAAACTTCTTTACCATCCTTTATTTTACTCAACGCATTGTGACAGCCTTCAAGACATAACCATAATCTTATAATACACAATGCTTCAAGCAAATTACAAAACTTTACTATATATATATATATATATATATATATATATATATATATAAATTGCCTATTTAAGCAGCAATCTCTCTTTTATACAAAACTTTCGAAGATTGTAGCTATAATTTTTCATGTGATATTATCATTTTTTTTCTTTTCAGAATATAAATTATATAAAAATTGTCTGAATGTTTTATTCATCCAAGCACTTTTAGCTATATTCTTTTAGCAATTATCAAGGATAAACTTTGATTAACATTGCTCAGGTGTAATGAAAGCTTTAAAACTAATCCATGGTCCTGGAGCTCAGACGTTTTAGACGTTGACATGAAAGACTAAAAAGCAATATTTGTTTCCAGTCAAAGCAAAACTGTAGATTGAAAGAAAAATGAATGGGTGTAAGTTAAATTTTGATTTCCAGTCTCAGTGTTAAATAAATTTTCCGTCACAAACTGAGATGTGAAGCCAAAATAAGTCCCCTGAGTAAATGGTGTCATGACTGAGACTAACAACTAGAATTATATCTACTTAGAGCAAAACACAAAACAAAAACCAAAATAAAAGGGCTGAAAACCTGATTTTGATCAGGCCCGTTAGGATATCAGGGCATCAATTTCCAATATCGGAGTCAAATAAATCATGCAAGGATAAACTAACCTAAGTAAGTCCATGAAAACTTATCATACCCATAAGTAGTAAAATTGAAGAAAATGAGCCATATTGATGGCTGAATATTGGTTTTTGATCAGATTCAATAGAATATCAAGAGTATCAATTTCTGATATTGAGGAAAATGAGTGATCTGAGAAGATCTACTAATGCTTGAGATTAAAAACTATAATTTTACCAAGTTAGAGCAAATTCTGCAGCAAGAACCATGATAAAAGAGCTGAAATCCTGATCAGATATCGGGGTATCAATTTCCAATATTGGGGGGGGGATCAGAAAAAATATGTAGCCCATAACCTGACCGAAAGCCTAAAGAATATTTGTGTGAAGTTTGGTGGGAATCAGATAAAGACAGACAGGTAAACAGACACACACACAAACATCTTGCCTTTAATATATATAGATGCATATAGAGTCATAGAAATGGTTTATTTTGCAAACATGGTCAAACACATTGTTGCCATGTTCAAAGATGATATTGTTGAGAGTTGGGTTTTTCTTCTTTATTAAAAATGCTTCCATTATTTTTTGCTTGTTTTTTTTTACCTGTATATGATAGTATTATATTTGTATTATCGACAAGTATGTTATAGATAGTGCTTGGAATGTCACCATGTGTATTCAAATGAGACTTAACAGGTCTATGGTCAGAGAGATGTAATGTGAGTCTTCTTGTTAAACATGTAGTAGTATACCCAACATAATTATTCATGAATTTGGATTGATCAAGAACACAGTTCTTTAAAGGACATGTAAATTATAAGATTACATGAAGAATTATATAAAAAAATTAACCATCACTCCTTGTCTGTCAATGAAACTTGCATATTATATATATATATATATATATATATATATATCCCGCCCCCTTCCCTTTCACTTGTTTAACCCAATTCTCAATTTAATGACTTCCCTTCCTTAACCCTTTTCATTTGTTAAGCTATACATGCCAAATTTCCCATCTCTTCACTTACAACTCTATCTAAAAGTAAAAACCAAAAATAGACTGATATACAAAAAAACTTTTTTGTGACGTAAATTTCTCAAATCTTAATCATTGTTTATTTTGTTTTTTTTTTCATATTTTTTTATCTTATTTTTATTCTCATTTTGAATATGGACTGTTGCTGAGGATGCATGAGATCTCTCTTAAGGATTTCATGTTGAAATGTTCATTCAACATTTTTGAATTTTGAAAATTTATTTTAATTTATATATATATATATATATATATATATAGGTTGCACTGGGTTACATGTCACTAGTAGCAAGCCTAACCATTTATTTAAACTACAGGAAGAGGATGTTCTTGTTCCAATGACCATGTTATCAATCCTCTGTAGAATTAGACCTACCTGCCAAGCCTTGAAATAAATCTAATATGAAAACCACTAATGAAACAGACAGGACAACAAGTCTGCAGCAGCAGCAGTTGTAACAAAAAAGAAAAACTTCAATGAGTGCAGTCAAATAAGACAAACAGCAGCAACACTCATCAGCAGATAGGTTAGGTTTATGGCTCCAAGGAAAAGTGAAGCCTAGTAGATGAAAGTGTTGTTTCACAAATTTGGTTGAATAGTAATTCTGAGTTCAATCCCTGAGGAAATCAGTGAGTACTTGGACTCGGTTAAAGTAGGGTTAGCAAAATCTGAACAGTAACAACAATAAAATCTAGACACAATATTCCTAGAGTTGGACAGTGGAATGCAAGCAGTCTACCCCATAGAGTAATTAAAGGGTCCAGTTCGGAATCTCTTGTAGGTTACCTAGATTGATATATACCCGATGAAAACCTGAGAGCAATTGCCAAGACGTTGGAAATATTATAACAAAGTTGAGAAAAACAGTCAACATTTTTTAACCATTTGCACCAGGAACAAAGTAAAACTTCTTCTTCTATGTCCTGTCCCTTCAAAATATAGGTGATTATGGCCTTCTACATCTTCTTATCCCTAGTGGCTTTTAGCACACTTTCTCCTGTTACCCTACCCAAACCCTGCTAGAATATAAATATATAGAAACTACCATGGTCACAAAGTGAGGGATCAGTTCATATGCCGATCATAACATAATTGATCCCCCACTTTATATCCACATTATAATTTCTTTCTTGTTTATCATATTCTGATTAGGTATGAATCTACCTCTTTTCAATACTGATTAGTTATTTGTAACTTCTTTTATGAGCCATGCCCCTTCAGGATGTAGGCAATCATGGCCTTCCACATCTCCCTCTCCCTAGTGGCTCTTAGCATGCCTTCTCCTGTTATCCCACCCAAACCCCACTCTGCAATCCACTGTTCTCGACAGGCTCCAAAGGAGTGTTAGTAACGTGTTAGGTGCTGACTTGGCGGCTTGACTACAGCCACTTCCCCACCGACGAACCCTTTGTCTGTTCTATAAGTACTTTCATGGCTTCTGCTCAGACGAACTTAAGTCACTGGTACCTCCTCAACAGGTGTTTACTCGTGCAACCAGAATAGCAACTGGGTCCCACCCATTCACAGTTAGGTTAGCCAAATGCAGACGAAAATTCTACTCCTGCAGCTTCTTCTCTCACACTTCCCGCCTGTGGAACTCACTCCCATATTCTTGCTTTTCTGACGGCTACAACCTCCAGAAATTTAAATGCAATGTCAATACTCATCTACTAACCACTTGACTCTAGCCCTTCCCCCACCCTGTATATCCTTCCCTTTCTCTCCCCCTTGCAACTGTCACTACACCTGCATTTTCATCTTTCTATTGCTTCTTTCTAATTGGTTTGTAATCCTCTTCTTCCTCCTCTAATTAATTTTCTTTCAGTTATGTAGCCCCCCGCACATCAGTGGCATTTACGCCTTGCCCAGGGTGAAATGATTTTAAAAAAAACCCAAAAAACTTACTCAAGCTCATCAAGTATATTATCCGCTGCTTTCCTCTGTCTCTCTTTCTCTCTATCTGACCTGTGAGTATCAGATTCTTCAAGCCCTTCTTTCTCATTATATGTCCCAGGAACTTTAGCTGCCTTTTTTTAATGTCAAGTATTAGTTTCCTTTTCATTTCCATCTCACCAAAACCTCATCATAGCTCACATGTTCGGCCCAAGGTATCTTCAGTATCCTTCTGTAGAACCACAATTTGGTTGCTTCGGGTCTCTCATCTTTGAAGAGATTGTTCAGCATTCACTGCTATATTGAAGAACAGACATCACATTGCAATCCAGTACTATCTTCTTTGTTTCTAGCAAAATTTTCCTGTCTCTTAATACTTTACTCAGCTTTTGGAATGCATCTTTGGACATTAAAATAATAAACTATATTTCTAAGTACATTTCATTATTCAAAATGTAATGAAAATGTTTTGTTTTGAAGGCAACAAGCAATAAATGATTTACAATAATATGGAATGTTAAATATTACACAGAAAATGAAATGACCCACTATTAAACCAGAAAGCAAGACTTCAGCCAAACAAGCCGATAATTGTATTCGGTGGGATTGAAAGGGAATCCTTTACTATAAGCCAATTCTTGAGAATCAAACAATTGATTTGAACAAGTAGTGGTGCAAGGATGTGCGTTGTGGTGCAGTGGATATCGGCTCGGAACCAAAAATCAGAGGGCCGAGTTCAAATTCCAGTTGAATTTGTTGCATTCGCTTCCATGCAAATACCTTTGGGAAAGGTATTAATCCATCTCTTCCCTCCAGTTATGGGTTAAATAACTAGACAGATTGAGGTTCTATAGCCTTGGTTAGTAACCAGTCTACCACAGAAAATAAATGCAACCTACTATATGAAAATCTTCTGCCCAGTCAGTCATGTCTCTTTCAAAACATGATCACCCAAGCGTGTATCACGTATGTACTTAACTGAATGTTCCTAATATGATCAATTTAACTTAAAAAGCAGTCACAATTTGTGAAAAGTAAAGAAATCTGCCATGAAGATAATTCTATTTACAATGTTGTCTTCATCTTTGTTGTTTGGTCACTGTAGTCACTTGCCTTCTTCAGAATGTATATTGATCTATAGGTTATACAGATCTATATACACCTGAGAAAAGCACAATAGCCAAAATGTTGTAATAAAAACAACAAAGATGAGGACAATGATCAAAATATCAGTCAGTCAGTAAAGTGCCATATGTGATACACGCTTTGGGCAATCATGTCTCTTTCAAAACATGACTGACTGGGCAGATTATCTCACAGTAGGTTGCCATTGCTTTCTGTGGTAGACTGGTTGCCAGCCAAGGCTATAGAACCCAATCTGCCCTGTTATTTAACCCATAACTGGAGGGAAGAGATGGATTAATAGCTTTCCCAAGGGTATTTGTGCGTAAGTGAATGCAAGGAATTCAACCAGAATTTGAACTCGGCTCCCTGATTTGTTGTTCCAAGTTGATATCGATTGCACCACAACGTATATCGTGTAAATAATGATAACAGACAATAAAATTAATTCTAACTTGCATACTTTGTTGGCAACCAGTTTAACTTCATATTCAACAGATACTGTATCTTTGTATTCTTCTTCTTCTATGTGCCCTGTCCTTTCAGGACGTAGGCGATCATGGTTCTCCACGTCTCCCTATCCCTTGTGGCTCCTATTATGTTTGCTCCCGTTACTCCTGTCAACCCCCGTTCCGTCAGCCACCTGATCAGGCCCTGCAAATATGTTATCCGTTGCCTTCCCCTGTCTCTCTTTCCTTCTATTTGGCCAGTCAGTATCAGGTTCTCCAGGCTCTCCTTCCTCATTGCGTGTCCCAGGAACTTCAGTTGTCTCTTCCTGATGTTCAGTATCAATTTCCTTTTTGTTGCCATTCTTTCCAACACCTCATCGTTGCTTGCGTGCTCAGTCCACGATATCCGCAGCATCCTTCTGTAGAACCACATTTCCGCTGCTTCCAGTTTTGTCCTCATTTTCGATGATATTGTCCAGCATTCACTACCGTATTGAAGAACTGACATCACGTAGCAGTCCAGCACTCTTTTCTTTGTTTCCAGTGAGATTTTCCTGTATGTTAGTAGTTTGCTCAGCTTCTGGAACGCGACTTTTGCCATGCCAATTAGCATTCGGATCTCCGTGTCGATTTATTTTAACTTTTATAGAATTTCTTAAATGAAAGCAGTGTATAACCTACTGAACAATGTTGTGTAAATGCTTGGCAAAACAAAGATTAAAAGACAAAATTTACCAAAACTACAAAGGTCAGGAAGTTGTGGAGAATCATGACCACTAATGTCATGAAGGGGGATCTCACATAAGAAAAGACTATCAAATGATATTTTTCTTATAGTAAAGACATATGTCATGTGATCATTGCAAACTATTTAATATCACCTGATTTTATTTTGGATACTTGTATAAGATATGCGGACAATACACTGCTGATTGCGGACACGGAAAGGAAACTACAAGACCTCATACAGAAAGTAGCAGTGGAGAGTGACAAGAAGGGACTACAAATAAACTTTAAGAAAACTGAGTGCATGGTCATCAGTAAAAGATACAACCCAAAATGCCAAATACAGGTGGAGGATAACAGAATCAAACAAGTACAAGAATTTAAGTACCTAGGAAGTGTTCTAACAGGAGATGGAAAGTGCGACACAGAGATCCGAAGGCAAATTGGCATGGCAAAGGACACGTTCCAGAAGATGAGCAAAATACTAACACACAGGAAAATCTCAATAGAAACGAAGAAAAGAGTTCTAGACTGCTACGTGATGTCAGTTCTTCAATACGGCTGTGAATGCTGGACAATATCATCAAAAATGAGGACAAAACTGGAAGCGGCCGAAATGTGGTTCTACAGAAGGATGCTACGGATATCGTGGACTGAGCATACAAGCAACGACGAGGTGTTAGAAAGAATGGCAACAAAAAGGAAATTGATGCTGAGCATCAGGAAGAGACAACTGAAGTTCCTGGGACATGCAATGAGGAAGGAGAGCCTGGAGAACCTGATAGTGACTGGTCAGATAGAAAGAAGGAGAGACAGAGGAAGGCAGCGGATAACATATTTGCAGGGCCTGATCAGGTGGATGACGGAACGGGGGTTGCCAGGAGCAACAGGAGCAAACATACTAAGAGCCACAAGGGATAGGGAGACGTGGAGAGCCATGATCGCCTACGTCCTGAAGGGACAGGGCACATAGAAGAAGAAGAAGTACATTTCCATTTATGTTTCCAAACTTAAATTTTTATTCTATTTTAAACTTTGGTAATATAAAAAGAAATGTAAAATAGTGTAAATAATGATAACAGACATTAAAATTAATTCTAACTTGCATACTTTGTTGGTGACCAGTTGTTATGTTGTGAGTAAGAATAAATGACTCAACAACAGGAATAGGTTAATTGTTGTATTCCGTGAAAATAGTATTTACAAAGGTTATTAGTATCCAATACAAGAATAAAGGTTAATCGTCTCAACCGTCGTAAGACGTAGTATGAGCAATGGGTACTTCTGGGTCGTCACCGGAAGTCTACGACTGACTTGTCGATCGGCTGCTTGGCACACTCTCCTACATAGATGCCACCATTACTTTACATAGTAATGGAATAGTCCATTATAGCCGAATAGGCGCAGGCGTCCCAACACCAGTTTAACTTCATATTCAACAGATACTGTATCTTTGTATTACCATTTACTCTAACTTTTAAAGAATTTCTTAAATGAAAATACATTCCAATTCTCTGAAAGAATATAAAAGTCATTTGGAGCAGTTCTTTGTTAATAAAAAATCTTGCAGGACAGATTTATGAAGTTGTGTGAAAGATAAATGAAACAAAATAGTAAATATTTTTCTTTGTAAATTTACAATATTTTGTAAAAATAAAAAAATTCTTTTTTTAATTAATATCCCAAACAAACCTATTTTTCCAAACTAATATTTTCTTATGGTTACACTATATAAAGTGTTTTTTCTTATACAGTCTCATTTGAAAGCAAGAGGGACAAAGGAAAGCATTGTATAACCTACCGAACAAGGTTGTGTAAATACCTGGCAGAACAAAAATTAAATGACAAAATTTACCAAAAACTACAAAGGTTAGGAAGTTGTGGAGAACCATGATTACCAATGTCATGAAGGGAGATGTCACATAAAAGAAGACTATGAAATGATGTTTTTTTTTATTGTAAAGACATATGTCATGTGATCGTTGCAAACTATTTAATATCACCTAATTTTATTTCGGATATTAGTAGACTTCCATTTAAGTCTTCAAACTTAAATTTTTATTCTACTAGCAGTATAACCCAGTGTTGCTCGGGTGTAATGAAAGCTTTAAAACTAATCCATGATCCTGGAGCTCAGACTATTTGAACATTGGCATGAAAGACTAAAAAGCAATAGTTGTTTCCAGTTAAAGCGAAACCATAGACTGAAAGAAAAATGAATGGATGTAAGTCAAATTTTGATTTCCTGCTATTGATGTCAAATAAGTTTTTTTGTCATAAACTGAATTTTGAAGGCTAAATAAGTCCTTTGAGTAAATGGTATCATGGCTGAGACTCAGAACTACAATTATACCTACTTAGAGCCAACCCGAAGCAAAAACTAAAATAAAAGGGCTGAAAAAAATATACAGACATAAAGGCAGATAAACAGACACACACACAAACATTTTGCCTTTTGTATATATATATTATCGATTTCTTCTATAACCCGATTTTTTCGATTATCGATTTTCGATATTTATCGGGGTTACCTTGACATAAAACCTAGCTAAGAACACTTGCAGACGCTTATAGTACAACTGTGTAAATTTTCAAGAAAATCAGTTCAGCCGTTTCGGAGTCTATAGGTAACGGAAACACACACACACACAGACAAAGTTCCATTTATAAATAAGTTTAGATTTTAAACTTTGGTAATGAGCATCATCTTTAGTTTCACTTGACAAAAAATATTTTTATCTGATTTTCTTGTTAGATGAGCTGAAGAAAATTGATTTTTCACTGATTATTCTAATAAAAATAATTGAGGACAATCGATCTTTGCTGCCTTTCAGTATCAAGTAAGATAAATTTATTTTTGATTATTTTTCTCGATTCCAGTTGTTTCGTAGAGTTCTTTGGAATTAATTGGCTGTTAAGTGGCAAGAAAATATCAAGTCAAGATTTATCTCTTTTAAACATTGTTATTCTGATTTTTGGAAATAATGGAGACATGAAAGACAAATTTGAAATCAATACAAAGAAAATCAAAAATTTGGGACTCAGTTTCTCAGCTAAGATAATTCTAACAGCAAAATTATGATAAAAATATTAACAGCCTCAGCTGATACAAAGCCATAAGAATAAGAGATCCCATGATATTAAATTCATTTGAAATGGCTTCTGAGATGTAGCATTTATCTCTTGCATCCATGGACACAAATGCTTGCCCTCATTATAATTGAGGGCATGCACTCGTGTTCTTAATTCATTTTAAATGTTTAGAACTTTACATTTTGTACCAGAGTTGCTTCTCATTCCACTACAAATATTTTTATTGTATTTGTCTATATACGTCTATTGAACAGGTGAAGAGGTTCATCCCTTGTTTCCTGTTTTCTCTTTTCCAATCTTTTCACTCTTTTCTTTATTTTTTTTTTCAATTGGAGTAGATAAACTAAACTATCGCCCAGTTCACACTCCACCCACGTTTACTGAACAGGTGAAGAGGCTCATCCCTTGTTTCCTGCTTAGGATGCAGTTTCCGGTTTTCTCTTTTCCAATCTTTTTACTCTTACGTAGCCCCCTGCGTGTCAGTGGCATTATCGCCTTGCTTGGGGTGATATGATTAAAAAAAAAATTTCTGAGATAAAGTAGTATTTACATAATTTTTCAGTTGGTAGGAATTTTTAACCAAACCCTTTATTGCAATCACTGGGGTATATGGACTTCATTCCTTGCTTAGTAGTGCCTCTTCTGGTAGTTATGAGTTATCTCCCTCTAACCCTCTAAGTTACTTGATCACCATTACAATATGAACTCTAATAAAAAAAATTTAAAAAAACGGTGACTGAACATTAAGTTTCTCACCCATTCACAGTTAGATCAACCAAATGCAGACGACAATTCTACTCCAGCAGCTTCTTTTCTCGCACTTCCTACCGGTGGAACTCACTTCCATATTCTTGCTTTCCTGACAGCTACAACCTCCAGGAATTTAAATGCAATGTCAATACTCATCTCTTAACCACTTGACTCTAGTTCTTTCCACACCACCCTGTATATCCTTTCCTTTCTCTCTACCTTTGCAACTGTCATCACACCTGTATTCCCATCCTTCTCTTGCTCTCTTCTCTGACACCCCCTCTAGCTGGTTCGTCTTTCTCTTTACTCTCCTCCTATCTAATCTTTTCCTCTTATGTAACCCCCTTCGCATCAGTCTTTCTACATCACCCTGTATATCTTTTCCTTTCTCTCTACCTTTGCAACTGTCATCACACCTGTATTCCTGTCCTTCTCTTGCTCCTTTCTAACTGGTTTGTCTTTCTCTTCACTCTCCTGTCAGAATCCTGATGAATAGAGCGAGAAGCAGAATCAGGCCAGAGATAGGGCAGGAACAGTGCGGGTTCGTCAAGGACACTGGAACAAGGAACGCCATATTCATGATTAGGATGCTCTCTGAAAGGGCATTACAAATGAAGAAAGACTTGTACCTAGGCTTCATTGATTACGCGAAAGCATTCGACAAAATACGACACAAAGAATTGATGGAAATGCTAGGCAACCTCGACATTTTCGGCAAAGACATAAGAATAATCAAGAATCTCTACTGGCAGCAAACGGCCTGCATACGGACAGGTAACGACCTCAGTAGATACACAAAAATAGAAAAAGGCGAGAATATTTTGAGGACCCTAGATGATACACCAGGATTTATTATTGGAGGCCACAACCTGAACAACATAAGATACGCGGACGATACAGTACTGATTGCGGACACGGAAATGAAACTGCAAGATCTCATACAGAAAGTAGCAGTGGAGAGTGACAAGAAGGGACTACAAATAAACTTTAAGAAAACTGAGTGCATGGTCATCAGCAAAAGATACAACCCAAAATGCCAAATACAGGTGGGGGATAACAGAATCAAACAAGTCCAAGAATTTAAGTACCTAGGAAGTGTTCTAACAGGAGATGGAAAGTGCGACACGGAGATCCAAAGGAGAATTGGCATAGCAAAGGACGCGTTCCAGAAGATGAGCAAAATACTAACACACAGGAAGATCTCAATAGAAACGAAGAAAAGAGCGCTAGACTGCTACGTGATGTCAGTTCTTCAATACGGCTGTGAATGCTGGACAATATCATCGAAAATGAGGACAAAACTGGAAGCGGCCAAAATGTGGTTCTACAGAAGGATGCTACGGATATCGTGGACTGAGCATACAAGCAACGACGAAGTGTTAGAAAGAATGTCAACAAAAAGGAAATTGATGCTGAGCATCAGGAAGAGACAACTGAAGTTCCTGGGACATGCAATGAGGAAGGAGAGCCTGGAGAACCTGATACTGACTGGACAGATAGAAGGAAGGAGAGACAGAGGAAGGCAGCGGATAACATATTTGCAGGGTCTGAATAGGTGGATGACGGAACGGGGGTTGCCAGGAGCAACAGGAGCAAACATACTAAGAACCACAAGGGATAGGGAGACGTGGAGATCCATGATCGCCTACGTCCTGAAGGGACAGGGCACATAGAAGAAGTCCTCTAATCTTTCTACTCTTATGTAGCCCCCTAATCTTTTTACTCTTATGTAGTCCTCTAATTTTTTACTCTTATGTAGCCCCCTAATCTTTCTACTCTTATGTAGCCCCCTAATCTTTCTACTCTTATGTAGCCCCCTAATCTTTCTACTCTTATGTAGCCCCCTAATCTTTCTACTCTTATGTAGCCCCCTAATTTTTTTACTCTTATGTAGCCCCCTAATCTTTTTACTCTTATGAAGCCTCCTAATCTTTCTACGCTTATGTAGCCCCCTAATCTTTCTACGCTTATGTAGCCCCCTGCACATCAGTGGTGTTACTGCCTTGCTCAGGGTGATATGATTTAAAAAAAAAAACTTCCAAAAATTCTGTTGTTCTTGTCCTTAAGAACACATGACTTAGTGGATATTGATGTTGGTTAGTTCCTGTGACTTGACCCAAAGATATGTGAGTTCATTACCAGGCTAGAAGCAGATAACTCATGATTCCTAGATGATGCACTACTACGCACAGAATGATTTTCACTGTAATTGGTATATTGAGGAGATTCTTCAGAAAACTGTTGATCCAAACTTCATATCACCTCAGTACCATGTTTGCTGTTTTGGTCACATCATGCAACGACGAGTGACCACCTCATCAGAGTCATCTACCAGTTTGACACAACATTTGCCAATCTTGAGACGATCTTAAAGCAGACTATAGAGTCACTAGAAGAGGAGAAAGACCTCTGGCAGATTAGTCTGGTGCTGGAAGATCTTCCAGCATTCTTCCAAGGACCACAAGAACAGGGAAAACAAGGTGGCTCTCATGTGCCTTATGCCTCCATGGTGTAAGATTCAGCAGTAGCAATGGCTTGCTTGTTAACATACTACAGCAAAACTCTTAATAGGTATTTATTAAATCTAGCCTACATTGACACAAGGTCACAATACTGGAGCACTCAATGAAGATTAAATTCAATAGCAATGGGAAAAGTGACCATTACTATTGTTGTGTCATGGCTCGTATTATGTGACATCCGGTTGCCCAGATGTATAAAAGACAATGTGTGCTTAACACAGGGGTTGTCATTATCATGGACTTTGGGAAGTAACATCCACTACTGTGAGAGACTGTAAATATTGTATATACATCTTGGTTGTCCCACTCTGTTAATAAAGTAGTTTATCTACATTTCTCTGTGTATCACTTCATTCCACAAAACAACATCTACAGAGGAAGTATTTGGCATTTACTGATCAGTCCATCAGCTAAGTGCCATACGTGATACCCGTTTGGGTAATCATGTCTCAAAAATGACATCACTGACTGTGCAAAAGATTTTCCCGCAGCAGGTTATCATTACTTTCTGTGGTAGACTGGTTGCCAACCAAGGCCATAGAACCCAATCTGTCTTGCTATTTAAACTATAGCTGGAGAGAAGCGATGGATTAATACCTTTCTCAAGGGTATTTGCATGTATTTGAATACAACGAATTCAACTGGAATTCAAACTTAGCTCTCTGAATTCTCATTTTGAGCTAATATCCACTGCACCACAAATGCACATTCACTGATTTCCATTTTTTTTTTAATCGTTTCACCCCAAGCAAGGTGGTACGGCCACTGATGCATAGAGGACTACATTAGAGTAAAAGTTTAGACAGGAGAAGAGTGAAGAGAAAGACAAGGGTGTCAGAGAAAGAGCAAGAGAAGGATGAGAACACAGGTGTGAAAACAGCTGTGAAGGTAGACAGAAAGAAAAAGATATATGGGGTTATGTAGAGAAAACTGGAGTCAAGTGGATAAGAGATGAGTATTAACATTGCTTTTAAATTCCTGGAGGTTGTAGCTGTCAGGAAAACAAGTATATGGAAGCGGGTTCTACAGGTGGAAAGTGCGAGAAAAGTAGCTGCTTGAGTAGAATTGTCGGCTGCATTTGGTAGATCAAAAGTGTAAGACCTTGATGCCAGTCTGGTTGCCCGAGTTAATACTTGTGGAGGGGGCACCAGTGACCTAAGTTCTTCGAAGCAAAAGCCATGAAAATATTTGTAGAATAGACAGAGAGAAGCCAGATCCCGCCAGTGAGAAAATGGCTGGAGTTAAGCTGCCAAGTCGGGACCTATCACATTACCGTTTCTCCTTTGAAACCTGTTGAGAATGCTGAGATGAACAGCAGGGGCACCTGACCATATATGACAGCAGTATTCCGTGCACAGGTGGATGATTGATTTGTATATGTGCAAGATGGATTCAGGTAGAAAAAACTTCATGGCCCGACACTTTATTAATGTTAGGTGAAATTTATACAATATTTTTTGAAAGCATTTCTTAAAAGTAGACTTCTCTAGTCCACTGTTATTTTTTCTAATGTCCGTGAGAGTTTCCTTCCTAACCTTTTGTTTAAAGTAGTGTGTAAAGTTAACATTTTCATTAGATTAACCTGAATAAACAGTTGTAAACAGATGATAGTTTAAATATTTCTGAATGAGATGGATGTCATATATTGTAGATCTGATGAGGCTGTTTAAGAAAATGACTTAGTTTTTGAGTATTTGTCTGTACTTCTATGATGAACTGTTTGAACTGTTATCCTCATTTTTATTACAATACTTACAATGTTTCAGCTGTTGTATGCTCTGACCTTCTTCAGGTGCTCGGAACTTTGAATCACTAGGGTACATAATTCTGATTCCATGCATGATGCCACTTCCAGATGCCATATAGTTATCTCCCTTTAACTCATTTCTTTAAGTCATTTGTTCACCACTGCTGTAGCCATGTATTGAACTCACAACACTTTCGGTCAATTAACCAATGCCTACATCCACTGGGCAATGTGTCCTCAAGGAGATAAGTACATGTCATCCGGAAGTGTCATCACATACAGAATGAGAATTATATACCCAAGTAATCAAAATGAAGGGTATGGTTCCAAATTCCTAGCACCTAAAGAATTTGAGTTTTGCTTAATGGCAAAAAGGTGGGGTTTTAAGGTCATTTTTTATGTTCAGTTATAGTGAGAAGGTTGATTTAGTTAGATATTAATGAAAATTTTTGTTTTTATTTTAGAAAACTAAAAATGTCTTCTAGTTTTGTATTCAAAAATGTATATTTTTCTATAAAAGTCTATTTTTATGTATATATTTCTATAAAAGTGTATTTTTATACTTTCATAGTGTTCTGACCCCATTTTGGGGTTAACTATTTGCCCATAGCTGGGACCCTAACAGGTGCTTTTCACTGCAGATCAGAGTGGACCTGTGAACAACAGCAATTCAGAGGTGGTCCCATGCTCCTCACAACCTCCCAATCAGAGGCCTTGCTGCCAGATGCAGTTTATTGTCATGCCTAGGATCAGCACCTAAAGAAGACCAAATATTTTAAACATGGTAATAAAGATGAAAACAACAGTCTTAACAGTGTAAATAATAATCATTTCTCAGGTTCTCATTTTGTGGCAACTTTATATTATTTAGATGCAGATTATCTTTGAGTTCAATCACTGAGTCAAGCAGCATGTACCTGAACTCAGTGGAAATGGAGCAAACAATATCTGAGGAGTAAGTATAAAATAAGGACTAGATAAAATAACTCTAAACATGGGCAGTGGAACAAGAACAACCTACCACTGTAAATTAGATAAAGGGTTCCGATCAAAATTGTCTGTATGTTACCCAGATTAACATACACCTGAAGAAGGTTGAAGAACACAATGGTCAAAATGTTTTAACAAAGATGTTGTGAATATACTGCCAGCAAATAATGGTAATTTCTCATGGAAGAAATTCAGACAGACATTTTAGCATCTCATAGTGCTGGTTGAAAGTAGGCCTAGCACTATCTTTAGTAAGTGTGATTAATCAGCTGAATTAATACTAGATTAGTGACAAGATCTTATCATTTTGAGAGTTGAAATAACTAGATTTAACTGTAAGTTTTATGTTAACAGTTTCTTCATTCACACTTTTTGCTTGTGGAACACTCTTTCAGTTTTTTGATTCAGAAATAAACTTTGATTTGCAAAAATTGAAATGCAATGTCAATAGTTATCATCAGTGTTTTAAATTCCTGTTCTTTTGTTGTTCTCACTCATTTGTAATATTTTTTCCTTTTCTATTATATTTTCACTAAGTAACCACCCCCTGCATCTTAGTGACTCTATTGCCTTACTCAGGATAAAAGGATTAAAAAACAAATCATATGTGTCTAGTTCTCTGTTTTGGTTAAGGTAATTTCTTGTTACCCGCCCGTGTATTGAATACTGCTGCCACATCTGGTCAAATGTCCCTGCTATTCTCCTTGGGGTTCTTGACAAAATACAACGGAGAATCTGTAATGTGATTGATGCTGACTGGCTGCAGTCACTCTCTCACCGGTGTTACGTGGCTTCCCTGTGCCTCTTCCATAAATATTTTCACGGGTTCTGCTCCGATTAATTTAGATTACTGGTACCCCCTAGGTACTAATTTGCACGACATACTAGATTAGCAACTAGGTCCCACCCTTTTAGAGTGAAACCAATAAAATGTAACTGCAATTTCTACTCCAACAGATTCTTTTCTCACACTTCTCACCTGTCGAATTCCCTTCCATATACTTGCTTCCCCGACAGTTACAATCTCCAGGAGTTTAAATGTAAGGTCAATAGACACCTCCTAACACACTAACTCGCACCCATTCTCTCAAACACTCTTCCTATGTACCTCCTTACTCGTCTATCACCCTCCTTCTGACATTTCCTACATCTAATCACTCTCTCACCACCTTCCCTTATGTAACCCCCTGTGCAATAGTGGCAGTGGAATGCCTTGCTTGGGGTGAAATGATTAAAAAAAAAAAAAGGTTATGACAACACCACTAACACACTATCATTCAGTATTCAGGATTCCCTGTAATGAAAGCATAAACTATGTAATTAGTAAATGAAGTTATGTATAGCAACTGAATATAAAATGAAATGAAATTCACCATCATGAATATAAAGCTTCATTCAACTGGGTTAATATTTTGATGGCAGAAGATTTCATTTCTGGTAAGCTTGACTGACAGCCTTTAAATTTAAAAATTAATATTTATGTATTTATTTTTTTCTAATTTGTGTCAAATATAGCATTTGATAATTTTTAAAATATACTTGTGTCAGTTAAAATTTCAGATAGCTCTTTTAGATATCCAGACAGCAAGGAATTTTTGTTTGTTTTTTAATTTTGTTTGAATTTCTTAGGAAAGGTATGTTATAATTCTCTTGCAGTGATTATTCAAGGATCTCACGACTAAGTTAAAACTCAAAAATTTTCAATTATTTATATATTTATTTTATTTTTATTTATTTTAATTGGAGTAGATAGATCCCATATCGTCTGGTTCATACTCCTCCCTCTTCTTTTGTACAGGAGTAGAGACTCATGACTTGTTTAGAAAAAGTTTCCCAGTTTCTTTCCTCTTCTTAGGTCTTGATAGTAGTGCTGTCGTAAGTTTTTGCAATGTGTATAGATGGTGGCAATGACTCTTCATTCTGAGGGTATTGGGTTGGCAGTTTTCTGGTTGCTACTTCTGACTGGTAGTCAACCTGATGCATCAATGCTTTCATCCCAGCCAGGAAATTACAGTTTAAATCCCATTCGCCCTTCTGGTTCTTCCCTGCTTGCTCAGCTGCACTTGCTCACAGGAAACACTTCTTCTGGCTTTATCAGAAACTCATGTCAAACCATAATAGGTGCTTTTTTACCTCTGCTTGTAATTAGTACAAGAGGATCTTAAATGATGCTTAGCTGTTGTTTGCTGAAAGAATGAAACCGTGTATAGCATCTCGCAAGTTTGTCTCCAAAGACTACTGGCAGCTCTGTAAAAATCTGTTAAATAACAGCAAATAGTCAATCCCCACTTTAATCAATGAATTTGAATTTGAAGTCCCCACATCTTTAGCAGACAAGGGTGAATGCTTTGCTCACAGATTCTCTACCAACTTGACATTTGATTCATCTGGCATATCCTAAGGCTCAACTAAGTGGCATTCACATTATGCCCTCACTGGTCTCTAACATAATTTTAAAGCTTGAGCCCCCTAATGTGAGCAGTGGTGATGAAATCCCAATCATTTCCTGAAGAAATGTGCCCCTGAACTCTCCAACTACTGCCTCTGTGCTTCTTGCTTCTCTGCCTGCTGGAAGTCCTCCTCTTTGGTTCCTGTATTTAAGAATGCTGGAGAACCCTCAGACCCTTCCAATTATTGCCCTATCAGCCTCCTATTAGTTTTTGGCAAAGTGCTGAGGCTATTATTAATGCTGAAGTGGCTCAAAATCTCACAACCTTTAACCTCTTCTCCGATAAACAATATGTTTTCCACTCCACCAGGTCTACTGCTGATATGTTAACAACCATCACAGAGTATATATACCAGGCTCTCAATACAAACAACAAAGCTTAAGCTATTGTACTGCATGTGAGCAATAATGAGGAAAGGATGGAAACGAAAAGGAAATTAGTACTGAGCATCAGGAAGAGACAACTAAAGTTCCTGGGACATTCAATGAGGAAGGAGGGCTTGGAGAACCTGATACTAACAGGTCAGATAGAGGGAAAAAGAGACAGAAGAAAGCAGCGGATAACATATTTGAAGGACCTGATCAGGTGGATGACGGAACAAGGGTTGCATGGTGCAACAGGAGAAAGCTTGCTAAGAGCCACTAGGATAGGGAGATGTGAAAAGCCATGATCACCTACATCCTGAAGAAGATCTCTAGAGCATTTGACAGAGTTTGACATGCTGGCCTTCTATTCAAGCTATAGGGCTATGGTATAACTGTGCGATAGTTTGACTTAATCCAGTCTTTCCTTTCAAATTGTGTAATGAAAGTAGTATTGAATGGGCACACTCCCAGATACTATCACACAAATACGGGTGTCCCTCAAGGCTCTATTTTAGGTCTTATGCTTTTTCAGATCTTCACCAATGATCTCCCTGATGTAATCAGATCCCAACTAGGCATTTATGCTGACGACAATAATTTACTCCCACCTCAATAAGAAATTTGTTGAGGTTGACAAAGCAAACTTCATTGCTGATCTTGAAAAGAACCCCTAATCTGTGGTGACCACCATAGACAACCGCTTTTACCCCACCCCATCAGAATGGATCAGGCTAGTCTCCTGAGATCAAAACACTGTGCTTCCTAGGCCTAAATCTATCAGCCGACATCAAGTGGAGTGACTACATTGAAAATTACTATAAACTGCAAAAGCAAACTACAGATTCTCAAGGCAATATTCATTAAAAAAAAAAACTAAGCCATCAATTAGTAGAATAAGCTATGAATACTGCAGTAATGTTCTAAAATGTTTGTAAAAAGAACAGTTTTTTTGTACTTTAACACATGCATGATCAGGATATTACAACCTATAAAAATATTCCATTTTCGATAATTTTCACATTCAAATGAATACTAAGCAATTTGTCTATATTTCTAAGTTGAGGTAGTATTTACATTATTCGAACTATTGTCCTCATCTTTGTTTCCATTTGTACGACGTTTCGGCTGTTGTATGCTCTGGCCTTCTTCAGGTGCTTGGAATTTCGAACCAAACCCTTTATTACAATCACTAGGGTATATCATCCTCATTCCTTCATACGAATAGGAAATGGTCAGTATAAGCAGTACCCTACAACAAAACAATTATACATGACAACAACTCCAACATACACAAAGGAGAACATGACTAAGGACTGTATGTACACCATTCCATGAAGTTGTGGAAAGAAATATAAAGAAGAAACAGATTTTCTATGTATTATTTCAATTTCATCCCATAGGGGGTGGTGATCCTCTTTCTCCCTCCATATGTGGTCAGCTATGCCTGATTTTTCTATCTCCCCTTATGTTACAGCCTTGCAATGTTCTTGTAGCCTCACCTTAAGCGGGCAGACTGTCTCTCTGGAAACTATGTAAACTTAAGGAATCAGCATATATGCTAGGCTTAAAAAATCTCTTAACATGACCAAGCATAGAGATGAACACAATATGGGAACAAGTAACATGGAGTGCCAAAGAAAATCATTAGTGTCAAAAATGGCAATATGAGCTCTGGTAAAAAATACTAGAGAAAACCATTAACATCAAAAATAGTAGAGAAAACCATTAACTTAATAAAAATTGCAATATGAACTCTGGTAAAAAAAAAAAAAAGGATACTGGACATTAGGTTTATAAGTCCCAAAAATTCGGTTCTTGTCCCTAAGGACACATGGCCCAGTGGATATAGACATTGTACAAATGGCAACAAAGATGAGGACAGTAGTCTGAATAATGTAAATACTGCTAAGCAATATGAGGCAGAAAAAAAAATTTTTCATTAATTTTTAAGAACACATTTTTGTGGTTATTTTTTGTTACCATAACTCACACCCTAGAAGATGATCTTGGAAGGAGATTGAAAGTACTTGGGAACATTGAGAAATGAATGATAATAACATCTTCCAATGTTACAGCTCATTTCTGACATCTTCCAATTATAATACATGGAAGATACAAGAGTATGAATGGATTTTATTAAAAATAAGCAGACAATATTTGCAATTTATTTAACCTGACATTACACACACACACACACACACACACATATATATATATATATATATATATATAGTGTGTTGAGTTGTGATAGTTTTTGACATCTGTCCTGTTATTTAACCCCATAACTGGAGAGAAGGGATGAATTAAAACCTTTCCCAAGGGTATTCGTGCATAAGTAAATACAAGGAATTCAACTAGAATTTGAACTCGGTTTCCTGATTTCTCATTTCAGCCCATATCTACTAAACTACAATGCACATCCTAATATTTCAATCCTGGGTTAAAAGCAATCGGAGTCTAACCATACTGATGAGCAGTGATACAGCAAAACAGATCTGTCTGCAGATGACTGTGTATATATATATATATATATATATATATATATTATGTAATAAGTTTTTGGTTGTAATTAAATTAGACCAGTACACAGTTGTATTAAAACATGTTCAATACAATTATATTGTAGAACTTTTGAATATTTTTCACTTGGAAATGAGTCATTACACAGCCCAGGTTTCTACCTTTTGGTGTCTTTAGGCGGTTTACAATAATTATTGTAAATCACCTGAAAGGTAGAAACCTGAGTAACAGAAATAACTCGTTTTCAAATTATATATATATATATATATATTTAGTGTATCGAGGCAGCATATAATTTTCTAAACATATGCTGTTAATTATAAGAGACATTCATTGATTGTCTGTTATGTTTAATCATGAGCTGTTCTAAACATCATATTTTGGCTTTAATTTCAGTTGAAAACAAAGACAAAAATTCTCTAACAGTTGGATAATTTTTTATTGATTTGCTTATAAGTAATTTCAATGGAACCTCATAAAACGTCAAATGCAACCTCTCTGAAGATGGCTCATATGAGTCGAAAGCTTAGAAGCAAATTAATAAAAAATTATCCAAATGTTAGAGAATTTCTGTCTTTATTTCCAACTGAAATTAAAGTCAAAATACAATGTTTAGAACGGCTCATGATTAAACATAATAGACATTCATTGTCTCTTATATCTAACAGCATATGTTTAGAAATATATATATGAGAGAGGTATCGAGGTTTATATTTTTATATATAAAGAACAGAATTGATGAAATTGTAAAACAAAATGGAGATAATTTGTCAAATAAACTTTTTGCATTTTGTCTCACAATTTCCTCAATACATCTATAATTCATGATTTATGTTTTAATCCAACTTTGTTTTATCAGATACGCATTATTTTTATTAAGTGCATATATCTGAAAAGATATCTAAGCTTGCTTTCTCTCTCCATTTATTTTGGAAACAGTAATAATGTCTCCCAGCTTAGAAATATTAGAAAGTCATATTAAAAAAATGTACCTCCTGGTAGGGACTGAACCTGGATTCAGTGTTTACAATGCTTAAGTTAAATAGAGAATAGGAGTTCATGACATTGCTGCTTTGGGACTGTTTGGAAAAAATAAAAAAAGCTTGTCTAGTCAAACACAGGTATTGGTTACAAATAACACAAGCAAATAAATATATTTTTATCTGTTTAGACATTTTTAATAGATAAAATATGCTTGAATTAATCCATTTCCTAATGAATATATATATATATATATATATATATATATATATATATGCTGAAGTTAATCCATTTCCTAAATATATATATATATATATATATATATATATATATGCTGAAGTTAATCCATTTCCTAAAGAATATATATATATATATATATATATGCTGGAGTTAATCCATTTCATAATGAATATATATATATATATAGCTGGAGTTAATCCATTTCTAATAATGAATATATATATATATATATATATATATATATATGGTAGAGTTAATCCATTTCATAATGAATATATATATATATGTGTGTATATATATATATATATATATATATATATATATGCTGGAGTTAATCCATTTCATAATGAATATATATATATATATATATATATATATGCTGCAGTTAATCCATTTCATAATGAATATATATATATATATATATATATATATATATATATATGGTAGAGTTAATCCATTTCCTTATATATATATATATATATATATATATATATGCTGGAGTTAATCCATTTCATAATGAATATATATATATATATATATATCTATATAGTATTAATCCCTTTCATAACAAATATAAAAATAAAGGAAAACGTTTCTTTACATCATCTTGAGGGACTTTATCAAGATAAATGTGAACGTTGTAATGATTTTATTCTGGAAAATAAAATCCTTATATTTATCTTGATATGTTACCTCTGTACAAAACCTATTGATAAAAAAAAAATTCCTTTTTTTTCATTCATAGTCTTTATATCGTTATATATAATGTATATCTGGATTTTTCTTTTACACACACACACACACACACAAGTATACATAAAGTTACATGAGAAGATAAACCACAAATAGGAAACATTTATCAATCTAACATGTTTCATTTTCTTGAAAGCTTTGTCAGAGATTGAGAGAAGAATTTGTTTTGTATTAATCTCTGACGAAGCCTTAAATAAAGCTGAAACATCTTAGATTGATAAACATTTCCTATTTGTTTTTTATCTTATCCTGTTGGATTCCAATCCATATTTGATGACATTTTATCTTTAACTCAAAGTTGTTTGTGTGTGTGTGTGTGAGTGCTCACTTCTTACCCAGGTTGTAAATGAAGAACCAATAATGCAGCTTTTTATCAATGAAGAATGTGACCTCATGTTGCTTTGGGGGTGAAAAATACAATTTCCCCTACCCTCATCACCTGACATAATTAATAAAAAGAACAGGCCACCATTTACTTTCATTTTATCAGACTCCCATCTGCTTCCTACTGAGTGTCACTTTACCCTATGGGATACACATTTTTTTTCTATTAAAATAAGCAATAAGAAAATACATAAAAACATTATAGAAATTTTGGACCAAAACGGCATTAGAATTTAAATTACATTTTTATATTTCTCAACCAATCAGCTAAAAACATAGAATAAGAACATTCTAGAAAAATAGGATCGGAAGTCAATTAACAAAAAATATTTAGGCCCCAAAACAAAATAGTAAAATACAAATCTGATTGGTCAATAAATGTCTTCACACCTAAATGTTAGGAAGATTCATTGATCCACTATTATGGTATATAAATAACACACAGTTAGGAAGAAAAGGAGGTCAGTCACCAAGCTAGCCAGTAAGTCAGCATGTAACCGATACTTTGTCCGGCCAAGTCATTCTTCCACACCAAAGTTCATGACCTAGCTGCAGATGGCCGTGAAAGGAAAAACCCGACAAACTTTCTTTCATCAACGCGACATGCTGTCGCCACCCGAGATGAACTTAATGTAAGTAAGAACGACTTATTTACGGACTCCGTTAATATAAACTTACACACACCTTTAAACAAATTTAACTTCTTGCCAAACTTTATTTTCCAAATGGCAATTTTTTACATCTTGTATTTTATTTGTTTCCACATGCTAATTTTATTTTATACATATTAAATTGTTTGTTGTCTAATGTTCGTTGTGACTTATTCCATTTCATTTGCGCGATTGTAAAACATTGTGTCGTATTTGTGGGGGAACTAATCTCGAGAGCAATACCCGTAAAATACGGAAGCACATCAACCAAGCACTTACCAAATCCCCTACAACCCAAAGAGCTCTTCACTTGGACAATCACAGAAACATCTTAGAGCAAGAATTTCATTCAAAGACTCATTAGCATCAGCTCTTTTTTTTTAATATCAGATTCTTATTCTTTTGGTCCAACTAGAGTTTGAATTTTATTCCTTCTGCTTTATTAACCAATACAAAGAAGAAACTAATCAAAGACTGAGCATCATTTCATTTTAGAAAACTTTAGATTCATTTTGAAAAGAAAGAAAATTAAAGCACTGGAATTTTATCACCACTTATATTTTCACTTTCAGTCAGTTAATTGCCATATATGGTACGTTCTTGGGCAATCATGTTTCAAAAGAGAGATGATTGACTGGACAGAAGATTTTCTTGCAGTAAGTTGCCATTACTTTCTGCAGTAGTGTTTTAGAACTAAAAATATTATCAGTCCCAGTAAAATAGAAGCCTACTTCATTTTGCCAGCAAATATAAATAGTGTTTTAGAACTAAGAATATTGCCAGTCTTAGTAAAATAAATCCGAAGGCCACTTTGCCAGTATAACTAAAAATATTTTCAGTTCCTGTAAAATAGACACTGAGGTCATTTTCCTAGCAAATGAATGGCAGAGCAAGGATGAAAGAAAAACCAACACAAAAGATATTAAGAGCTACAAGGGACAGGAAGATGTAGAGGGCCATAATCACGGCACATAAAAGAAGATCACTGTAAACTTTATAGAATATTCATTTAAGTAAACTATTTTTTCTACCTTTTTTTTACTCATTTAGACAGTTGGGCCTGCCATATTTCTCTTTCTCATTTCAGTTAAGCTTTTTTTTTTATTTGGACTCAACTAGCCTCACATTCATATTTGCATCATTTTCTAATCTCACACTTTTAGCTTTCAGTGAATCTGATAATGAACAGGACTTTGTCCTCAGTTTTGATTGCTATAATGCATTTATCTGCCTGACTGAATTATTCACTGCAACATGGATGCATACCAAGAGGCAGAACATTTGTATTTTTAACGCGATGTCCTATCAGGATAATTCTGCACAGATTCTATTTTTTTCTTATCAGTGAATTGCTATGTACCATCAGGATGTAGGCGGCTATAGCACTACACACATTCTTTTTCTTTATTATTTGTGAATTGACTTGTCCCACCGAGATGTAGTTGATCATGGTCCTCCACTTATTCCATTTCTTTACTATCTGTCAATTAACATGCATTTTTTGAAAAGATAGTTGAGTGGTTACGGTTAGGGAAAAACTTGAAGCAACTGAAATGTGGTTCTACAGAAGGATGCTGCGAATATCATGGATCAAGCATGTGAGCAATAACAAGGTTTTAGAAAGGATGGAAACGAAAAGGAAATTAATACTGAGCATCAGGAAGAGACAGCTGAAGTTCTTTGGACATGTATTGAGGAAGGAAGGCTTGGAGAATTTGATACTCACAGGTCAGATAGAGGAAAAAAGAGACAAGGGAAAGCAGCAGATAACATATTTGAAGGGGCAGAGTAGGGTTTGGGTGGGGTAACAGGAGAAAGTGTGCTAAGAGCTACCAGGGATAGGGAGATATGAAAAGCCATGATTGCCTATGTCCTGAAGGGACATGTCACATAAAAGAAGATGGGAAGTGGTTTCCTATTGCATTCTCCAGTTTTGAATTAAGCTTTTCTTCTCTTAGAATGGTTACCACCTAAATCAAGGGAGCTCAGTTTACTCTACTGTTTAACCCATAACTCTGGAGAGAAAAGATGAAATCATATCTTTTCCAAGGGGAATAGTGTGAAAGTGAAGGCAACTGACTTGCCCAGAATTTGAACTCAGCTCATCAATTCCAAATTTCCACGATATTTACTACACTACCATATTCCATATATAACACTTAACATGGATATAATCCCATTGAAATTGCATCCAGAAATCAATTTTTTTTTCACCTCTGACCTTCTATAGATGCATTATGCTGGCCATTTATTTCAGGTCTGTCAATGAATTGATGAAAATAATACCAGTGATGTATTTATTTTTGTAATTGTGTGTTTCTCCCATGAAAAATAATTTTATTATTTTTTTTAATCCACTCATGAAGAAAATGAAGAGAACAAATTGCAGTAAGTCAGATGATTCCATTAAGAAAATTAATATGTCTAAAATTGTTTACTTCTCGTGAAAAAGAAAAAAAAATAGCACAAAAATCAGTCAGATGCCATACGTGATACACTCTTTGGGCGATCATGTCTCGAAAGAGACATGACTGACTGAGCAGAAGGTTATCCTGCAGTAGGTTGCCATTGCTTTCTGCGGTAGACTGGCTACCAACCAAGGCTATAGAACCCAATCTGTCCTATTATTTAACCCATAACTGGAGGGAAGAGATGGATTAATACCTTTCCCAAGAGTATTTGTGCGTAAGTGAATTCAAGGAATTCAACTAGAATTCGAACTCAGATCCCCGAATATAATCTTCTGTTTCATGAAAATTAAAAAAAAAAGAATCTAAGAAAATCTTTGTGGCTTCATTAAAAGAAACATGAATATCAGTTTTCTCTTAACTGGCTGCAGTTTTTAATGTCTATAAATAGAGCTGTTTGTTGATATAAAAGTATTCTATATATATATATATGCAAGCACATGAGAAATCTTTCGCACTTCCCGTATTCTTGCTTTCCTGACGGGTACAACCTCCAGAAATTTAAATGCAAAGTTAATACTCATCTACTAACCACTGGCCTCTAGCTCTCTCCCCTCACCTGTATAACCTTCCCTTTCTCTCCTCCTATGTATCTGTCATCGCACCTTCTTTCTCGGCTTTCTATTGTTCCTTTCTAACTAGCTTGTACTCCTCACTCTTTTCTAATTAATCTTTTTACATTTATGTAACCTCCTGCACATCAGTGGCGTTTCTGCCTTGCTCGGGGTGAAATGATTAAAAAAAAAAAAAAAAAAGATAATAAATAGATTTAAAGAAGCATGAATGGATTATTAAGAGAGCTAGATATAAAGCAGAAAAAGAGAAAGAGAGACAAATAACAGATTTGATTAAGAAATATTTAAACAAAGTTAATGAATAGAGAGAAACATGTAATAATTGAGACAATTAAATTGTTGTGTCAAAAAATTAGAGATAAATACCTAATAATTGTGCTCATGATTGAGGTTCTCTACAAAATCCAAAGAAGAATCTGCAATTTAATCAGTCCTGACATGGCATTCCAGCTTCAGTCACATTCTCACCACTGTGACGTGGCTTCCCTTTGTCTTTTCTGCAAATATATGGCAACTGAAGAGCTTTTTTCCTTTTTTGCCTTAGCCATGTGAATTTAAGTGTGCTACTTGCGACATGCATTGTGGTGCAGTGAATATCAACTCGGAATGACAGATTAAGGTGCTGAGTTCAAATTCCAGTTGAATTCCTTGCCTTCACTGATGCACAAATACCCATAGGAAAGGTATTAATCCGACTGTTCCCTCCAGTTAGGGGTTAAATAATAGGAAAGATTAAGTTCTATAGCCTTGGCTGGCAACCAGTCTACCGCAGAAAGCAATGGCAACCTACTGCAGGATAATCTTCTGCCCAGTCAGTCATGTCCCTTTCGAGACATGATCAGCCAAAGCGTGTATCACATATGGCACTTAACTGACTGACTGACTAGATTGGCATCTAGGTCCCACCTGTTTACTGTTGAAGTAGTTGAATGTAACCACCTTGTCTAATCTGTTTTTCTCTCAATTTTCATCTGCTATATTCTATATTCATGAATCTCATTCATCTTTTATCCTTTCTTCAATACCCTTGTCCCCAGCCAGTATTTTCTCTTACTTTAACTCCTGCGCCTTAGTGGCTGACCTACTTTGGCTGGGGTTAAATGATTTTTAAAAAAAAGCAATTTAAAAAATAATAAAAATGCTAGATTCAATGCGTGGTTGTATATGCTTAGTTATGGTGAGAATTGGTTGGTCATTATCATGTTTTCTAGTGCTGTTTCATCAGTTATCATGTTTTCTAGTGCTGTTTCATCAGTTATCATGTTTTCTAGTGCTGTTTCATCAGTTATCATGTTTTCTAGTGCTGTTTCATCAGTTATCATGTTTTCTAGTGCTGTTTCATCAGTTATCATGTTTTCTAGTGCTGTTTCATCAGTTATCATGTTTTCTAGTGCTGTTTCATCAGTTATCATGTTTTCTAGTGCTGTTTCATCAGTTATCATGTTTTCTAGTGCTGTTTCATCAGTTATCATGTTTTCTAGTGCTGTTTCATCAGTTATCATGTTTTCTAGTGCTGTTTCATCAGTTATCATGTTTTCTAGTGCTGTTTCATCAGTTATCATGTTTGCTAGTGCTGTTTCATCAGTTATCATGTTTTCTAGTGCTGTTTCATCAGCTATTTTTCCTTTATGCTGTTTCATCAGTTATGTTTTCTAGTGCTGTTTCATCAGTTATCATGTTTTCTAGTGCTGTTTCATCAGTTATCATGTTTTCTAGTGCTGTTTCATCAGTTATCATGTTTTATAGTGCTGTTTCATCAGTTATCATGTTTTATAGTGCTGTTTCATCAGTTGTCATGTTTTATAGTGCTGTTTCATCAGTTATCATGTTTTATAGTGCTGTTTCATCAGTTATCATGTTTTATAGTGCTGTTTCATCAGTTATCATGTTTTCTAGTGCTGTTTCATCAGTTATCATGTTTTCTAGTGCTGTTTCATCAGTTATCATGTTTTCTAGTGCTGTTTCATCAGTTATCATGTTTTCTAGTGCTGTTTCATCAGTTATCATGTTTTATAGTGCTGTTTCATCAGTTATCATGTTTTATAGTGCTGTTTCATCAGTTATCATGTTTTATAGTGCTGTTTCATCAGTTATCATGTTTTATAGTGCTGTTTCATCAGTTATCATGTTTTCTAGTGCTGTTTCATCAGTTATCATGTTTTATAGTGCTGTTTCATCAGTTATCATGTTTTCTAGTGCTGTTTCATCAGTTATCATGTTTTATAGTGCTGTTTCATCAGTTATCATGTTTTATAGTGCTGTTTCATCAGTTATCATGTTTTCTAGTGCTGTTTCATCAGTTATCATGTTTTATAGTGCTGTTTCATCAGTTATCATGTTTTCTAGTGCTGTTTCATCAGTTATCATGTTTTCTAGTGCTGTTTCATCAGTTATCATGTTTTCTAGTGCTGTTTCATCAGTTATCATGTTTTCTAGTGCTGTTTCATCAGTTATCATGTTTTCTAGTGCTGTTTCATCAGTTATCATGTTTTCTAGTGCTGTTTCATCAGTTATCATGTTTTCTAGTGCTGTTTCATCAGTTATCATGTTTTCTAGTGCTGTTTCATCAGTTATCATGTTTTCTAGTGCTGTTTCATCAGTTATCATGTTTTCTAGTGCTGTTTCATCAGTTATCATGTTTTCTAGTGCTGTTTCATCAGTTATCATGTTTTCTAGTGCTGTTTCATCAGTTATCATGTTTTCTAGTGCTGTTTCATCAGTTATGTTTTCTAGTGCTGTTTCATCAGTTATCATGTTTTCTAGTGCTGTTTCATCAGTTATCATGTTTTATAGTGCTGTTTCATCAGTTATCATGTTTTATAGTGCTGTTTCATCAGTTATCATGTTTTATAGTGCTGTTTCATCAGTTATCATGTTTTATAGTGCTGTTTCATCAGTTATCATGTTTTATAGTGCTGTTTCATCAGTTATCATGTTTTATAGTGCTGTTTCATCAGTTATCATGTTTTATAGTGCTGTTTCATCAGTTATCATGTTTTATAGTGCTGTTTCATCAGTTATCATGTTTTATAGTGCTGTTTCATCAGTTATCATGTTTTCTAGTGCTGTTTCATCAGTTTATATGAGTGACTGCACATCATTTTTCTCTTTCTTTTATTTCTTTTATAATCATATTGCCCCAAGCAAGGCATTTTACTACCACTTTTTTGCAGGTGGTTACATAGGAGGAAAGTTATTAGAGTGACAGGTTATAGAGGGTGTCAGGAAGTGGGTAAGAGAGGGATGAGAATACTGATGAGAGTGGATGGAGAAAGAGCATGAGAAAGAGGATGCAGGTTAGTGAGATAGGAGATGACTACTGACTTTACATTTAAATTCTTGGAGATTGTAGCTGTTGGGAAAGCAAGTAAACAGAAGGGAACTCAACAGAAGATTTTCCCACAGAAGTTTGCCATTACTTTCTGCAGTAAACTAGTTGCCAATCAAGGTTATAGAACCCAATCTATCCCATTATTTGACCCATAGAGGGAAGAGACAGATTACTCCCTTTCCCAAGGGTATTTGTAAGTTAATGCAAATAATTTGATTTGATGCAAATAACTTGATTTGAACCCAGCTCTTTGATTTCTCATTCTGAGCCGATATCCACTGCCCTATCCTTTCAGGACATAGGCGATCATGGCTCTCCACATCTCCCTATCCCTGGTGACTCTGAATATGTTTTCTCCTGTTACTTCACGCAACCCCTGTTTTGTCATCCACCTGATCAGGCCCTTCAAATATGTCATCCGTTGCCTTCCTCTGTCTCATTTTTTCTTCTATCTGGCCTGTCAGTATCAGGTTCTCCAAGCCCTCCTTCCTCATTGCATGTCTCAGGAACTTCAGTTGCCTCTTCCTGATGCTCACTATTAATTTTTCTTTCATTGCCATTCTTACCAACACATCATCATTGCACACATGCTCGGTCCGTGATATCCACAGCATCCTTCTGTAGAACCACATTTCTGCTGCTTCAAGTTTTTCCTTCATCTTCGATGATATTGTCCAACTTTCACTGCCATATTGAAGAACAGACATCACATAGCAATCTAGCACTTTCTTCTTTGTTTCTAGTGAAATTTTCCTATGTTTTATCTTCCTGATGCTCACTGTCAGTTTTCTTTCCAATACCATTCTTTCCAAAACCTCATCATTGCTCGCATGTTCAGTCCATGATATCTGCTACATCCTTCTGTAAAACCACATTTCCGCTGCTTCAAGTGTTTTCCTCATCTCCGATGATATTGTCCAGCATTCACTGATGTATTGAAGAACTGAAATCACATAGCAATCTAGCACTCTTTTCTTTGTTTCTAGGGAAATTTTCCTGTGTCTTAGTACTTTACTCAGCTTCTAGAAGGTGTCCTTTGCCATGCCAATTTGCCTTCGGATCTGTGTCACACTTTCCATCTCCTGTTAGAACACTTCCTAGGTATTTAGATTTTTGTACATGCTTGATTCTGGTGTCCCCTATTACAAAACATATTCTAAAATGTCAAAGGACAAACAGTTAATGATGAAAACAGAAAAGACAACCTGAATCATATCTTACCCCCTGATTAGATTATTCTTAAGAATATTTTTATAAATTCTATAACTTGAGTTGAATTCCAAAGACATTGTTGTCATAAAACAGCATACTTCAGATTAAGTTTTTCAAAGTTAAATCTGTTAAATTCATTACCACTTGAATACATTGTTACATGGCTTCCTTTCGAGATAAATTTAAGAAACTTCTGATAGAAGATCAAACTTTAAAAATATTGATGTGGCATTATAATCCCGATTTTCTGAAACCATCATCTGGATTTTCAAAAATGACTCAGTTTATTTAATGGGGGAAAAAAGTGTTGGAGAATTATATAAAACTGGTAATTTGGTGCTACAACTGAATTGTTAAAAAAAAGTACAAACCTTTTTTATTTTTCAAGTACTTTAATATTTTCTTTTAGAATTTTATGGTGTGAAAATAAAAGAGCAGTCCTGTAAAGATGGAATTAATTTGTTTGGCTTGAAGCCAGAACCAACAGCTGAACCAATCAAGGAATACTAAAGAGGGAATAAAAAAATCGTAAAATCAATGAGTGTCAGAAATAAAATAAAATAAGTTTAACCTAACACAGCTAATCTAAACTTATTTATAAATGGAACTTTGTCTGTGTATGTGTCTGTTACCTATAGACTCCAAAATGGCTGAACCGATTTTCTTGAAAATTGACACAGTTGTACTATAAGCATCTGCAAGTGTTCTTAGCTAGGTTTGATGTTGAGGTACCCCCAATAAATATTGAAAATCGAAACAATCAGGTTATAGAAAGAGTGGTCCGATTTTAATGAAATTTGATACACTCATAGACAAAGACATAAGAAACGATATTCAGAAGTTTCAAGGTTGCAGTTCTTACAATAGCGCAGAAAATCGATAATATATATATATATATATATATATATAAAAGGCAAGATGTTTGTGTGTGTTTGTTTATCTGCCTGTATGTCTGTATTTTTTTCAGTCCTTTTTTTTTAGTTTTTGCTTTGGGTTTGGCTCTAAGTAGATATAATTGTAGTTCTGAGTCTCAGCCATGATACCATTTACTCAGAGGACTTATTTAACCTTCAAAATTCAGTTTACGATGAAAAATCTTATTTGATATCGATAGCAGGAAAACAAAATTTGACTTACATCCATTCTTATTTCTTTCAGTCTATGATTTCACTTTAACTGGAAACAATTCTTGCTTTTTAGTATTTTGTGCCAATGTCCAAAGAGTCTGAGCTCCAGGACCATGGATTAGTTTTAAAGCTTTCATTACACCCGAGCAACACCAGGCTATACTGCTAGTAAACTATACTACAAGGAAAAGCACCTTAGATCAAAGTACAATTTGTTTCTTTGGCACCAACATAAAATTATGGGAACTTCTTCATTATTGCGACAAAAGCTTGTTTATAAAAGTAATAATTTAAAACTATTTGGATAGAAAAAGATGTGTCTCTTTGATATAAATATTATTTAATAAAGATCTAACAAATCATTAATTATTGCAAAATTATTTCCAACAAGGAGTTGATTTTCTTTGGTTAACTTTAAATTATAAAATAGAGGCAAACATTAAAATCTTTGTTATGTCATTGGAAATTGGTTGATTATTCAAATAAACAATATCTATTAATAAAATTTAGTATTGTCATCTTTTAAATTGGATGAATTAATGTTCACAATAGTTTGTGATTTTTAAAAGCAATAACGAAAAACAATTACAAATTGTAGATTTTAAATTAAAAATCATTGTTTATGGAGTGTAGAATATAGAGTTAAATTTATTAACTTAACCGCAACTACTGCTTATGGTATATGATTATTAAAAACATTCACTGAATATTTACATTTTTACTTGAATAAATATTGAAATATACATAAAAAAAAATTAACATTTTTATCATTTCAACTCAAACAAGACAATAATGTCACTAAGATACAAGGAGTTAATGTAAACGAATATGAGAAAAAAATCCTATTAAGGATAAAGATCAATAAAAGAACAGGAATTAAGAAGAAAGCAGATAACGATTGGCATTGCATTTTAATTTTTGAAGATCAAAGTTGACTGGGAAGTTACAGTTGCAGTTTTGTTTAATGGCATATCAACCTCTGTGGGTTATTTAATGCCAAAAAGGTGGGGTTTTAAGGTATTTTTTTTAATGTTTGGTTATAGTGAGAAGATTGATTTAGTAAGATTTTGAGTTTGTGTTTTGTTTAACGGCATATCAACACCTCTGTGGGTTATTTAATGCCAAAAAGGTGGGGTTTTAAAGTATTTTTAATGTTCAGTTATAGTGAGAAGGTTGACTTACTAAAATTTTAATGAAAACTTTTTGTTTTTATTCTTTTTTAATTTCAGAAAACTGAAGATGTCTTCTAGTTTTGTATTCAAAAATGTTTTGCTGAGAATAGTTTTTCTTCAAAAATGTATATTTTTCTACAAAAGTCTTTTTTTATGTATATATTTCTATAAAAGTGTATTTTTATACTTTCATAGTGTTTTGACCCCAGTTTGATGGTTAACTATTTGCCCATAGCTGGGACCCTAACAGGTGCTACAACTCCAGGTCAGGGTAGACCTGAGAACAACAGCAATTAAAAGCTGGTTCCATGCTCCTCACAACCTCCCAATCAGAGGCCTTGCAGGTTATATTTAGCCATTTTAACTGTAAAATGATGAAACCTTGCTGCCAATCTAGTCAATTAAGTGCCACACATGATACATGCTCTGGGTGATCATGTGTCAAAAGAGACATGACCAACTGGGCAGAATATTTTCCTGCAGTAGTTTACCATTATTTCTGCAGTAGACTGGTTGCCAACCAAGGCTATAGTACTCAATCTTTTCTGTTATTTGACCCATAGCTGGAGAGAAGAGATGGATTAATACCTTTCCCAAGGATACTTGCACATAGGTGAATGCAACGAATTCAACTGGAATTCCAACTTGGCTCTGATTTCTCATTCTGAGTCGATATCTGCTGCACCACAACACATATCCAATCTAGTACTGCACTTAAATTCACAAATTATTGATACCATAAAAGAAAGATCACCAGAACAATTACCATGAAAGTAATTATAGTAAAAAACACAGGTAAGCTACATTATAGTGGTGGGAAAGTAACTGAAACTGAGATCCTAGGTCATAGCCAATAATAGTGATTTCTACAGTAAAATAATGAGACCTAGTTACATCATGGTGGTTGGAAAGTGACTGAAACTGAGATGCTAGATCATAGCCAATAACAGTGATTTCTACAGTAAAATAATGAGACCTAGCTGCCACTCACCAAGTGCTTATCATATCATATAATATTTTATCAACTGTAAAATGATGAGACCCAGATGCCAATCTAGTACTGCACTTAAATTCACAAAGTCTTCATACCATAAAGGGAAGACCCCAAGAACAATTACCATTCACAGTCATCTTCAGAAAATAATTCCCTTTTTAGTAAAAATTAAAACTTCTTTAAATTAAAATGCAATAAATAAAATCTAGGTGTTTTTTAAATTTTTATTAATCCAAGAGCCATTCGAGGTAGAGGCTTACTGAATGAGGTTTTTGTATGAAAGTGAAAGAAGTTTTTAAGTACAGATTGAATCATTATCTTTCTTACATATTTATACAAACTAAACTTCAAGAGATTAAGTAATTTAGTGATAAGTTAAGTATCTTTTTAAGAGTCTGTTCCATAAAGTAGCAATTATTGGAGAGAAGCTGCCTGAAAGGAACTTCTTTCTTAACAGTGGAATATGAAGGGAATGTGGATTCAACCCGTTATACAGTTTGTAATTAGCAACCACTTTGGCTTTCAAAGTGTTGTATCCCAGGAGGGGATAAACAGAGAAAGAATAGTGCAAGAATTAACTCTTAACACTGAGGATATATAAATAGAGATTTATTATACCTCAATACAATAAACCAAATACAAGTACACCCAATGAAAAGTTAACACAAATAACAATTAAGAAGGCAATGTCTCTGTATGGGACATATGTATCAGTCTTGAGTAGTAGGCTTCCGTCTAGCGACGTCTAACTCTCATCTAAGGCCGATGGCTGTCGACTCTCATATAATGACGAATAATCTTGATCACTCCCGTGTAATGACGAAGACTCTCGTATAGTCACAAACACACTCGATCTCTTTTAAGTGCTCTCTGTAGTTCGTTCTCGTCTAGGTCTTTTATAACCTGGGCCATACCCATTCCTGGGTGAGACCAGGATATTCTTCTACAACAATATTGCTCCAGAACATAAAGAAAGGTAAGGAGCGGATAAATTATAAGATGCAAATATTGATTTGGGCTATCATGATTATAACACAAATGAGAGAGTGGCAGATATTTTTTACTTATTACCAGACTCAAGAGTCATTCAAGGCAGAGACTTACAGAATGAGGTTTTTCTATGAATGTAAAAAGAGTTAAAAAGTCCAGACTATGAGGATAAGTAGGATAGATAACTGCTGACCTTAAGTTTGTAGTGATGAAGCGTCTGTTCCACATAGTAGCAGTTCTAGGGAAGAAGCTGATCAAAAGGAACTTTTTTTAACTAATAGAATATGAAGGGAATGGTGACTATCAAGTATTGACGGTATGATGGATCCTGGCTGTAAAGGTCTGAACTGTTGAAACTAAAAATTTAGACCATCAGAACATCTGTCACAAAAACGGTAACAGAGGAGAAAGAACCTTGTGACATTTTATCTGTGGGGCAAAAGGGTTTTAGGGTAAAAAATAATTCATCACCTACAAGGTCAGAGAGATACTTTTGAATGCTTGCTCTTACCAATGCTTGCTTATATTATGAACCCTCTTAGTCCCTGTAAAACTCTATTCATACAAGTTTGTTTAGGTAGGTTTCTTACTGCTTCACTCTGAACCTCGTGCCTTCTATGTCTTATGAGTGTCAAATTCTCAAAGCCTTCATTCTATTGTGTGTCCCAGTAATTTTGACTATCTCTTTGTTATGGTGCCCTCCTACGAGGAATGAACTCTTCCACTTTGTTATATGTAATTACCTGTGTAACTTCTGGAGAGTAATTAATGGCAGTTGACAACAGCTACTAGTTGGAAATAAGCAGCATAATAATACCTTCAGACTTACTTATTTCTGTATTACATTATTATTAGCACATCCTTTTAATATCTTGTTTCTTGTTATACTAATACACTGTTTTGAACCTACCTTCTTGTTCCATGTTTTACTTCTGGCACAAACCGATCACTACAACTTTGCGTTGAAGTTTCACTACAAATCCACAATAAATTAGCAACAAAGATCCACAACGCTCTTACTGATTCTAATTATTTCTGTCCTTTTGGTTTCCATTTTCCTTAATCCTTCTCCATTGTTTATATTCTCAGCATCTTCCTGTAGAACAACATTACCATTATTTTAAATCTTTTCATCTGTGAGGAAATTATTCAACATCCTCTGCCATATGGAAGTACCAACATTACGTAACATTTCAATTTCCACATAAAAGAGCAATATCAACCAATTCCCAAACCAATAGATGTATTAATATCAACAAAATTGATTCATCCTTGCATAGAATGGACACACCAAATGTGTGGCTGGAGGACAACAAAACAATAATGACTAAAACCGTTTAGCATTGATTTTATTTAAATGCTGTATATCTAGTCAAGTTTGATTTTATTATCGTCAACTGTGAATTATTTCAGCAGTAAAGACATCACTTTCTAGTTTCCTTCATTTTTGGCAGTTTTCTCTTTCCTGAGCTCTCTCACTCTCACTCTCTTTAAATTTGTCTATCGAATTTAAATCTTTATTCCACATTCATTGCTATATAGGAAGATTGATATAACAGTTCAGTATGCTTTTCTCAGTATCTCACAAAATTATCCTGTTTTTTTAATTTTAGGAACTTGAATAAGTTCTTGCTGATTTTTCATGAAAAGTAATAGTTTATTTACAAAAATTAGTAAGAAACATATCACAGAAAGTATTGCTAGCCATTCCTTTTTCCCATCTTTCTGGCAGCATTTGAATTCCATATAAAAAAAATGAGATCTTTTGAAGCTAACCATAAGTCAACCCATTTTTTTTTGGCATCCTCATACAAATGAAAATGTCGCCATACCATGTGCTACTGATTGGAACAAGTGATAATCAGAGAAGGCAGTGTCCTGTGAATATGGCAGGTAAGGTAAAACTTCCCATTCAAGCATTTCCAAGCAGGTTTTCATCTGTTTAACAACATGTGGCTTAAAGTTGTTATTTTACAAAGACCGCCTGCACTCACTCTCTCACTGGCGTGACATGGCTTCCCTGTGCCTCTTCTATGAATACTTTCACGGCTTCTGCTCCAATGAACTTAGATCACTGATTTAGAAAGAAACTTTGGTCTGCAACAATTGAAATGCAATGTCAATTGTTATCATCAGTGTTTTAAATTCCTGTTCTTTTGTTGTTCTCACTCATTTGTAATATTTTTCCTTTTCTATTATATTTTCACTAAGTAGCCACCCCCGGCATCTTAGTGACTCTATTGCCTTACTCAGGATAAAAGGATTAAAAAACAAATCATATGTGCCTAGTTCTCTGTTTTGGTTAAAGTAATTTCTTGTTACCCGCCCGTGTATTGAATACTGCTGCCACATCTGGTCAAATGCCCCTGCTATTCTCCTTGGGGTTCTTCACAAAATACAATGGAGAATCTGTAATGTGATCGATACCGACTTGGCTGACTGGCTGCAGTCACTCTCTCATCGGCGTGACGTGGGTTCCCTGTGCCTCTTCCATAAATACTTTCACGGCTTCTGCTCCGATTAATTTAGATCACTGGTGCCCCCAGGTACAAATTTGTACAACATACTAGATAAGCAACTAGGTCCCACTCTTTTTGCAGTGAAACCGATAAAATGTAACCACAATTTCTACTCTAACAGCTTCTTTTCTCGCACTTCCCGCCTGTGAAATTCCCTTCCATATACTTGTTTCCCCAACAGCTACAATCTCCAGGTGTTTAAATGTAAGGTCAATAGACATCTCCTCACACACTAACTCGCATCCATTCTCTCAAACACTCTTCCCACCTACATCCTTACCCGTCTATCACCCTCCTTCTGACATTACCTATGTCTAACCACTCTTTCTCACCATCTTCCCTTACGTAAGCCCTGCGCAATAGTGGCAGTGGAATGCCTTTTTGCTGTGTCTCTGTTCATATAATGGCCATTTTTTCCTCAATGCTCAGTTCAAAGGCATCAGTCGTAATAAATAGCAATCTTCTGGGATGATTTTTGTCAGTCTGAGCAGCTCATAATGAATTACATGCAGCTGATCCCATGAAATGCAGAGCAGAAGCTTTGATCCATGGAAATTTGACTTTGCCACAAATGTTGATGCATGGCCAGACTTACCTCATGATCTTCTATGCTTAGGGGTATTGTAATGTATCCACTTTTCATCACCAGTCACAATACGATGCAAAAAAACCTTTCCTGCCATTGAAGCAGCTGTTCACACATGACAAGATGCTGTACAGCATCCCATGTCCTTGCTTTTGAATCAATCCTAACGTTTTCATACATTTTAAAACTGTAGTGTGATCAACTCCTAATGATTCTTATTGTGCCTGACATGAGTCTCCATGAAGTAATGCCTCCAATTCTTTGTCTTTAAACTTTTTTCGGCGTGCCAGATAATTTTTATCTTCAACATCAAAATCATTATTTTTGAAATGTCTAAACCAATCTTATCAACTTACAGTGACCATGAGCATGGTCACTGTAACTTTCAACAAATAAAATTCATTGTTGGTAACTCTACTAAGAGCATGAATTCTAAGTTTTTTCACATAATACTGTTTTGCTTGTATTTTTACTATAAAAATGTATTTTTAAACTTCCATTTTGTTTAGAAGTTTACTATTGATCCATAGCTAGGACCTTAACAAGGGCCAGAGTTAACCTGGAAACAACAGCAGTTAAGGGTGTTTCCACGCTTCTCAAAACCTCCAATCTTTTGTCAAGAGGCCTTGCTGCCAGATTTAGTTTAACATCATCAGTTATTGCTCGCCCTGTTTCCACTAAAAGTCTGTATAAATTGCCCCAGGGATTGATCTCAATCACCACATCACTAAATTCATGAACCAATGCTTCAATCCACAAGGCTATTTTCTTGTGGGATAATCCTGAGCCTTGAACAAGATATCCCTATAAATGGACAGTAGAAATGACACATCAATGGCACATTTAATGGCACATCAACCTCTGTGGGTTATTTAATGTCAAAAAGATGGGGTTTTAAGGTATTTTTTTTCATGTTTGGTTATAGTGGGAATGTTGATTTAGTCAGATTTTAATGAAAATATTTTGTTTTTATTCTTTTTTTATTTTAGAAAATTAAAAATATTTTCTAGTTTTGTATCCAAAAATGTTTTTCTGAAAATAATTTTTTTCGTTCAAAAATGTGTCATGGTAATAATTATTTCTTCAAAAATATAGTGTTGGTAATATTTTTCCTTCAAAAATGTATCTTTTTCTTTAAAAGTCTTTTTTTATGTATATATTTCTTTAAAAGTGTATTTTTTTACTTTCATAGTTTTTTGACCCCAGTTTGGGATTAACTATTTGCCCATAGGTGGGACCTTAATAGGTGCTACCACTCCAGGTCAGGGTGAACCTGGAAACAACAGCAATTAAGAGGTCGTTCCATGCACCTCACAACCTCCCAATCAGAGGCCTTGCTGTCGGATGCAGTTTACTGTCATGTCCAGGACCACAGTAGGAATGAGAACAATCTACCGGTGTAGATTAATTAAAAGGTTCAGTTTGAAATTCAATGAACCACCAGGATAGACAAACTTCTAAAGAATTACAAGCTGAGAGGATCATGGTTTATGACAACTGTCTCCTGTCAATAAAAACAACTGGAAAACCAGCAGTGGGCAGTTGACAGAAATTTTGTTCCTCAGGTTGCGTGCTGCTTAAAGTGCTGTAGTTTCTGAGAAAGTGTTGTTGTTTTGTTGGTTTTTTTCTACACACCATCTCATTTACCCTTCTCTGCTTGTTACACTATAGCTCTTGGGAGAGCAATCAGTTAAGTGTTTCCCCCAAACTCAACACAACCTTGCTGCATTTTAGAACATCCTTAAAAAAAACTGCTGAGAAGAAATAAGAGAAACGCAAGCTGTGCATAACACATTTCACCATTGCTTCACACCATATTTCATCTTGATTCTTTCCCAAGAACTTTGAAGATCTTGATTTAAATCATGGAACTGTCTTCAGAAGCATCTCTAAAAATAAACAAATCTACAACTTTTTTACAGGTCTTATCACAAGAGACTTAGTTTTTCTAAACCTGAACACTTCAAAACTAATGAGTAAGTAACTAAAAAGAACGTAGTTTATTGTGGATAAAATGTGATAGGTCCCAACTTGGTGGCTCAACTCCAGCCATTTTCTCACTGGTGGGATGTGGCTTCCCTCTGCCTCTTCTATAAATATTTTCATGGCTTCTGCTCCAATGAACTAAAGTCACTGGTGCCCCAGCCACAAGAATTTACTCATGCAACCAGACTTGCAACAAAATTTCACCCATTTACAGTTAAATCAACCAAATTCAGCAGAAAATTTTTCTCCAGCAGCTTCTTTTCTCACACTTCCCACCTGTGGAACTCCCTTCCATATACTTGCTTTTCTGATGGCTACAACCTCCAGGAATTTAAACCCAATTTCAATATCCATCTCCTCTTTACTTGATGCCAGTTCTTTCTACATTACCAAGTATATCTTGTTCTTTTGCTTTCTATCTACCTTCACGACTGTCTTCACATCCTTCTCTTGCCCTTTCTCTGACACTCCCTGTAACTGGTTCATCTTTCTCTTCACCCTCCTCTTACCTAAAACTTTAACTCTCTTATGTAGCCCCCTGGACATCAGTGGTGGTACCACCTTGCTTTGGGTGAAATGGTTAAAAAAAAAAAAAAAAAAAAAAAAGTATGATTTTCTTGTCGTGTTGTAGATAAAGCATCCATAATCTAATTTGAATCTAACCAATGTCTGATAATCTTTCAGTCAGTTTCCCAGTCTTTGTGATAAATGACTGAGTAGTTGTATTGCTTTATTAAATTTCTCACAGAAGTATTTGTTTATGTGGTACGAATGATAATGTTTTTTCAAAGATTATTCCTAGGTATTTGTATTGGTCTCCTATAGGCAATTATATAACATCAAGTCTTAATTTAAGATTATGGTGGAGCTTGTTCTTTTCCTTTCTCTCTACCGTCACAATTGTCTTCACACCTGTATTAAGATCCTTCTCTTGCCCTTTCTTTGACACCCCCTGCAACTGGTTTGTCTTTCTCTTTACTCTCCTCCTATCTAAACTTTTACTCTTATTTGGCCCTCTGCACATCAGTGGCAGTACCGCCTTAAAAAAACAAAATGTATTGAAAGTGCCTTAATTTCTGAATCTTCTTTGCTAAATTTATACTCAGGATCATACAGCATAGCCCTTTTCCTAATAAAACTATTGCTATTCAATGCAAGAATAGTGATAGAAACATGAGAATGAATTTGTATTTTGTTTAATGGCATATCAACACCTCTGTGGGTTCTTTCATGGCAAAAAGGTGGGGTTTTAAGATATTTTTTTAATGTTTGGTTATAGTGAGAAGGTTGATTTAGTCAGATTTTAACAAAAATATTTTGTTTTTATTCTTTATTTATTTTAGAAAACTGAAAATGTCTTCTAATTTTGTATTCAAAAAAGTTTTGCTGAGATTTTTTTTCTTTAAAAATGTGTATTTTTCTATAGAAGTCTATTTATATATATATATATATATATATATATATATATATATATATATATATTTCTATAAAAGCATATTTTTATGTATATAAATATTTCTATAAAAGTATATTTCTAGACTTTCATAGTGTTTTGACCCCAATAGGTGCTACCACTTTGGGTCAGGGTGGACCTGAGAACAACAGCAATTGAAAGGTGGTTCCATGCTCTTCAAAACCTCTCAGTCAGAGGCCTTGCTGCCAAATGCAGTTTACTGTTATATCCAGGACCAAAATAGATTGGGGTAGTCTACATTGTGAATATCAATGAATTGGATGCCAAACATTTTTTTTTTTAATTTGAAAAAAAATATTCCTGAAACTACAACATTTCTGTATGCAAAATTATAACTGAAATTTGTTGCATTTATTTCTTTTATTTATTTATTTTATTTATTTATAAGAAAAAAACTGTAGTGATCTTGTGATCACAAAAAATAAAAAATAAAAATCTAATTCTCATGATTCCATGGAGAAAACGGAAACCATTTTACAGGCAAAAATTAAGAGACTCGCTTTTTATCAGCTGGCTTCTGGCAAGGAGAGCATGTGAAACTGAGCGACTCCAGAAATACAGACCACATAAAAACTTAACCAAATATCACTCTCTCACATTTAACATGTTGCCTTTTACTGATAGAATTATAACTTGCATAAACTCTGTTCATTCACCCAACATACACAACAAACAATCACATTATAAGAACTTTCTAACTCTAAATAACTCTAAACATCTACAACAAATCTTGATTATATGTATAAATGTATCATTAAATTTGTTTTTTTTATTTAAAATTAATTTAATATACATTGTGACACAGAAATTTCTATGTTCTGATATTTATCAAATCATCAGGCAATATTTAATAACTATAGTGAAAGTGATGTAGATTTGAATGTAGAAAAAACAATACCTTCAGTATTTAAAGAGTTAAATATATAAAAACACTGGTGAACCCTCTGACCCCTCTAATTATCACCCTATCAGCCTCCTACGAATCTTTGGCAAAGTGTTTGAACATCAACACCGAGGTGGTCTAACATCTCACAGCCAACAGACTTTTCTTTGAGAAACTGCATGGTTTCCGTTTCACCAGGTCTACTGCTGATATGCTCACAACCATCACTGAATATATACACCAACCTCTCGACAAGAACAATGAAGCCCAAATTGTTGCCCTAGATATCACCAAAGCATTTGTCGGAGTCTAGCATGCTGGGCTTCTACACAAGCTGTGAGGCTATGGTATAACTAGACAATTGTTTGACCTTATCCAGTCATTCCTTTAAAATTGCACAATGAAAGTAGTATTGAATGGGTATGCCTCCCAATACTATCATACGAATGTGGGTGTACCTCAAGGCTCTATTCTAGGTGCTACGCCTTTCCTTATCTACATAACAATCTCCCAAATGTAATAAGATCCCAAGTAGGCATATATGCTGATGACACTACAGTTTACTCTCAGATCAATCAAAAATCTGCTAAGGTTGACAAAGCAAACCTTGCTGCCAAGCTTGAAAAGGACCTCCGATCCATGACGGACTGGGGTAAGAAATGGCCCGTGAATTTTTATGCTTCCAAAATGAAGCTGCTATCTATTAATCTTCACAATCAATCACTCCTACCCACCATTAGCATGGATCAGGCTAGTCTCCCTGAAAGCAAAACACTGCGTCTCCTTGGCTTAACTCTCACAACAGACCTCAAATAGAATGACTATATAGAATCCATAGCTAAATCTACTGCTAAGAAAGTCGGTTCTCTGTGTAGGGTCAGGAAGTTTTTTTCCGCCTGAAACAATCCTGCACATATATAAATCTACCATCAGCCTGTGCATTGAATATTACTGCCATATCTGGTCAGGTTCTCCTGCTATTCACCTAGGTGTCCTTGACAAAATCCAATGAAGAATCTGAAATGTGATAATCCCGACTCGACGGCTTGGATACAATCATGTTCTCACCGACGCAGCGTGGCTTCCCTGTGTCTCTTCTACAAATACTTTCACAGCTTCTGTTCTGATGAACTTAGCTTACTGGTACCCCCTATATATAAATTTACTCGGGCCACACGATTAGCAACTAGGTCCCACCCTTTTACTGTGAAACCAATAAATTGCAAATTCAAATTCTGCTCCAGCAGCTTCTTTTCTGCTGGAGTAGAATTTGAATACCTAGAATTTGGTACCTTTGTTCCAGTTAGCCATGCCATGTAGACAATAAAATCAGCCAATTCTTTAAATTCTTAGAGATTATAGCTGTTCTATTTACTTGCTTTCCCGACAGCTATAATCTCTAAGAATTTAAAGGTAAAATCAATAGCCATCTCCTATTTCACTAACCTGCATCCTCTCTCTACCATGTATCTTTCTCTGTCCACTCCACTCCACTCTCATTAATATTCTCATCCTTCTCTTTCCCACTTCCTGACACCCCCTATAATCTGTCACTTTTCTCATAACTTTCCTCTTATGTAACACCTTGAAAAACAATAAAATGCCTTGCTTGGGGGGATATGATTATAAAAAAATATGAAGGTGGAAGCCAGAAAAATTTTAATTTTATGGGTGTGTTTAATTTAATTAATCAGTATGAAAGTCGACTTTGAAATCTGAAAATATAGGATATATGTTCGGGGATACGGGGTATTTTCTTTCATACTTATGAGAAAATGTCATAAACACACACTCATACACACACAGGCTGTATCAAAAATACTTTTAAAAATTTGGGGACAGATTCCTCACATCAAAACAGGAACATGATTCTTAGAAAAATATGTCAGCAAATCCTTCACTTTTTAAGTTAATAAGCTTAAAAAAACTAATAAAATAGATATCACTGTGTTGCTGTGTAGACTAGGTTACATTTATCATTTGTGTACATTTGTGGCTCGTCTCTCTTCAAAGTTTAACATGTGTAGTAGTGAGTTAACTGATGAACTTAAAAATAGAAAATATGATCTGACAGATGCATGTGTGTACAGAAGCAATTGGAGAACATTTTAAACATTTGTTATGAGTTACTGTGTTATAGAACAATAATGGCATTTTGGACATATGTTTGTATGAACATTTTACCTTTTTTTGGTGTCAGGAAACCACCCTCAGGATTTGTTAAAAGTATTTATATATATATATATATATACATACATATACACGTATACATACACACACTACTGGGCATAATTATTAGGCCACCAAAGTTTTTTAAAAGAAATGATGTATTTCATACTATTTTTAGTATTTATTGCCAAGTGAATAATTCTAAATGAAAATAGAATGGTTCTTTTGTTATTATTTAGCAAAATTTTACAAGGCAAAGAAGCAAAGATGAACTCATCTGAATCACCCTAAATTTTTTTCTTTCTTTCATTGATGAAACGGCAATATAGGTAATTATTAAATATTTATAAATTCATTTGACACACGTTATTATGCAGTATTAACAAAAGAACCATTCTATTTTCATTTAGAATTATTCACTTGGCAATAAATACTAAATAATATTATAAAATGCTTCTTTTTTTAAAAAAAACTGGAGTGGCCTAATAATTATGGCCAGTAGTGTGTGTGTGTATATATATATATATATATATATCACTTTGTTGTGATTAATATATGTTGTATTTTTACCAAAAAACAAAACTTGAGGAAGGCCCATCATAACAGAACTATTCTTTTTGATGAACAGAATTCATAACATAATTTATTCCAATTTCATCATTCAGTTACTTAGTAATTATAGTAGAAAACATTCTTTTCAACCAATTTTCTCATCTTTGTTGTTTTAACCACAATATTTGAATTGCTGTACCTGCAAAGCCTTCTTTCTGCCCAAACATCTAAAACAAATTGTGGTTATTACACAATGGTTTTTCAAAACACTTTATTCATCTTGACTATTTTCTTGGTTTTTAATACTAAAATTCACTCAATTGTATTTGCACGAAAACGAATGCAATGAACTCAGCCAAAATTCAATTCAAACTTGGCTCAATGATTTCTCATCATGATTCACTTTCTCTTACACTTTTTTTAAATAATCATACCGCCCCAAGCAAGGCATTATACTGCCACTATTTTGCAGGGGGTTATATAGTAGGAAAGTTAAGAGAAAGAGTGACAGAATACAGGGGGTGCCAGGAAGTGGGTAAGAGAAGGATGAAAATACTGATGAGATGAGATAAGAGCATGAAAGAGAGGATGCAAGTTAGTGAGATAGGAAATTACTATTGACTTTACATTTAAATTCTTGGAGATTGTAGCTGTCGGGGAAGGAAGTAAACGGAAGGGAATTCCACTCTACACACATCTCTCTCTCTCTCTCTTTATGTATATATATATATATATATTTATATATATATATATATGAAGTATTCTGAAAATGGTTAAATTGCGCCAGACAGAGAGTTACATTTGCCAAAAAGCTGGAAGTCAAAGTAATATCTTGTCTCTCAGGTTGTTACATATCTCCACCCCCAGCAATTTCGTTGCTGGTCTAAAGTAAGAATTCAGTGAAACATTTCTATCCAAATTCTCAGGAGAGTTGACTGAAACTGGAATTGTAGCTAAATTCCAACAAGAGAGAGATTTTCTATTTAGGCATTTTCGAGTGAAAGAATATTAGTTTCATGCTTAAGATGACTACTTTGGTACCTTTGTTCCAGTTAGCCATGTCATGTATACAATAAAATCAGCCAATTTATATTTTTTACATCAGATTATAAAATCACGATGATAGTCACAAAACGATTTCATTGTAAACTTGGGTTAATTTTTTAAAAATGTTATTCGTTATATTTTTTCTAAAATCCTGTATGTTTCTTTTTCTTTTTTTTTTTATGGAGTTTTTCCCCAGAAACGAAGGAAAAGTTCTGAACTGCTATGTAATATCAACCCTCTTGTATGAAAGTGGATAATGGACAATTTTGTTGTGAAGAAAGAGGAGACTTGAGGCAACCTTGAATAGTCAGTCAGTCAGTTAAGTGCCATACGTGAAACACGCTTGGGTGATCATGTCTTGAAAGAGACATGACTGACTGGACAGAAGATTATCCCGCAGTAGGTTGCCATTGCTTTCTACGGTAGACTGGTTGCTGACCAAGGCTATAGAACCCAATCTGTCCTGTTATTTAATCCATAACTGGAAGGAAGAGACAGATTAATACCTTTCCCAAGGGTATTTGCGTGTAAGTGAATGCAATGAATTCAACTGAAATTCGAACTCGGCTCTCCGATTTCTTGTTCCGAGTTGATATCCACTGCGCCACAACGCACATCCACAATAACACATCCAAAAGTGCCAGAATTTAATAAAAATTACCATACTGACAACACTCAGTTCTTGATAATGACTTTGAGAGTTGAAAGTCCTTGAATATGACAAGAAACAAATTGTGAACATCAAGCAATTTATTCATAACTCTAATGTTGATGGACAACATATTCGAAAATTAGACAGATCTTGTGCAGAAATTTAATAAAACTTGTTTGAGTGAATTTTTGTGATCTACATACTCCTTACATGGTGGATAGACAATTGCATACCAGGACATTTTCACCCACAGATAAATGTGTCATGATGAAACACACCTATATAGATAATGAACTCTCCCTCCTATATTAATAAGAGTTAACAGAAAGTTAATGGAAGAAGTTCTTGGGAAGTTCTTATGAGTTCTTAGAAGTTCTAGAGAGTTCTATTGGAGTTCAGTAGAACTATTAGTTAGTTCCAGTTTGGACATAGTTGGACTAAGGCAGTTGATATTAGTCAGCAGTTAGCCGAATACTAAGGAGTCAGCATACAGTGGAAGATTGCCAAGTTCCTTACATTTTGGGTGTGTTAAGTAGATTAGCAACCGACACAGCACAATTATAACCTTCAGTGAATAGCAAACACAGGTCGTAAATTTGGAATTCGGTGGCCATTATTGTTGCATAGCAATGTTTTATGTCAACACAAGATAATATCATCTTTGACAGTGGATGTCTTTATGTTAACGTCCCTGTAACCTCTCTGAAGATGGCCCATGTGAGCTGAAAGCTTAGAACCAGCATCATAAAAAATTATCAAAATGTTGGACAATTTTTGTCTTTGATTTCACCTGAAATTAAAGCCAAAATATGATGTTTATAACAGCTCATGATTAAACATAATTGACATTCATTGTCTGTTATATTTAACAATACATGTTAAAAAAAATTATCTGCTGCCTTGATGCACTACATATATATATATATATATATATATATATATATATATATATATATATGCAAACTAATCACTATACTCATTTCGAAAAACCCTCCCCATAGATGCACGGAAGGAAAAAATGGTTGTAAAAAAAAAAAAAAGAGCAAAGCAAATGAACATCAGCTAAAGCGACTTGGACTGAGCCAAAAAACCCAAGATGAGTAATCAATAACAAAAAAGTGCTCAATACGTAAGCAGAGCAGAATAAGTAAATTAACCTAGTGAGCCAACAAACCTACCAAGGTTTCACCTAAACAGATCATCAGGGAAGGTTGGTTTCCCTGAAGATCTGTTTAGCTGAAACTTGGTAGGTTTGTTGGCTCACTAGGTTAATTTACTTTATATATAATTAAAATGGGGAGAGGATTTTCACTTAATGTTGTTTCAGTCATACTGACTTTGTAGCTTCGTCAAGGCATTATTTTGATGTGTTAATTCTTCAAGGTTTTTATTTGAGTGAAGACATCACAATAATGCCTTAAGTAAACTTCTAAGTCAGTATGACTGAAACAACACTGTAAAGTTAATTGGAAAAACCCCTCCACATTAATTCTATTAACACTATTTCTATCTCAATATTGAGCATTTTATGACAAAAACCCTGCTTGCCTAAAATGCCTTTCTACCAGTAAACTACAAAAAAAAAAAAAACCCCAGCTATTTTGGTGCTACAATTTACCTATATATATATATATATATATATAACTAGCAGTATAGCCCGGCGTTGCTCGGGTGTAATGGAAGCTTTAAAACTAATCCATGGTCCTGGAGCTCAGACTCAGACTAAAGAATATTTGTGTGAAATTTGGTGAGAATTGGATAAAAATTGTGAATTTGTATAAAAGACATACAGACAGATAAACAGGCATACACACAAACAACTTGCCTTATATATATATATATATATATATATATATCAATTTTCTGCACTATTGTATGAACTGATACCTTGAAACTTCTGAATATCATTTCTTATGTTTTTGTCTATGAGTGTATCAAATTTGATTAAAATCGGACCACTCCTTCTATAACCTGATTTTTTCGATTATCGATTTTTGATATTTATCGGGGATACCTTGACACAAAACCTAGCTAAGAACACTCGCAGATGCTTATAGTACAACTGTGTAAATTTTCAAAAAGATCGGTTCAGCTGTTTCAGAGTCTATAGGTAATGGACACACACACACACTGACACACACACACAGACAAAGTTCCATTTATAAATAAGTTTAGATTTAGATATCATATAATTAAGGATTAAAAGTACATTGCGACATGGAAATTTCTATGTTTCTAGATAGAATCCTGCCATCAGGTAATGTTGAATGTTGGTTGTGAAAATGATTGACATTTAAATACAAAAAAAAACATTGGTTTGCTATTTATGTATATGGGAAGATATAAAATGTATATGTGTGTTCCTTTTAACTAATCAGAATAAAGATTCACTTTGAAATTTGGCAAGTAGTTTCTTGGGAACGCATACTTTCTGTTTTTCTTTTTTATTACTTATGGTCAAAGTGTCAACCTACTTTTAACTTAATTCTATTTTTTTTTAATTTGTTCTCACTAATATGTATCTATTCTAGTAACAAAAATGCCCTTTCTGCTTTCTCCATATCTTGACCTCTTCTTATCAAAAACAGGAAAGAAATGAAGGAAAAACTTTTCATATTTTTGTTCAGAGTTAAAGGAGCTTTTGAGTAAATTTATTCTTATCAGTAGGTATTTAATGCTAATTTTTTCAAAACCTTTAATTTATAAATAACATTTTTATTTTTTATTCTAATTTACTTCCTACTATCATTATCCCATCTTTCTAATATCTATTTATTTATTATAAAAATTTTATATACCATTTTTCTTATTTTATTTTAATATCTTGTCAATTATTACTTTCCTTAAGTGAATTATTGGGTATATACATGTTAATTAATACAAAGTTTGTTTTTTTTTTTATCCATATTCTAAGGTGAACATTTTGCAATGTCTACATCTGAGATTTACTTCATTATTTTTATTCTTAAGTGATTTAATTTTTCATATAGACACAACAAGCATGGGTATATATATATATATATATACACACCCATGCTTGTTGTTATATTTGCTCTGTAATATTTTATTACATGGAGCTCTCTTCCTGTATCATTTTTTAATATTAAAATAAAATTTTTAATATTAATTAGGATCGGGTTTTTGGAATTTACCTTCCTGCTTTTTTCCCTTGGATTGAAGTATCTGAATTAAAATATATATATATATATCTATATATGTTAAATACAGAAAAGAATGGCAATCTGTGAAGACAGAATAATTCAGACAATTTTATCTAATTAATATAAAATATCAATTAGATAAAAACAGAGAGCTCCTTTTTGCATGCATATAATTTCTTGTTTTATGTATGTGTGATTTATTCCTTATTCTGTATTGTGTTATTTGATGTATCTATTCTCAGTTGATTTCCAGACTAAAAGTCAATCTTTTATAAAACGTTTTTTTTTTTTAAATATTCTGATAAATTAACATTTATTTCTTCATCAACAGTCTGAAAGAAGCAACTGTAAAAATCTTTTTTTAAATTGCTGAAATAAATTTTGGATTTATAACTGTTTAATTATGTGTTGAGTTTTCCTTTCTCTCTCTCTTTCTATATATATATATATATATATATGTGTGTGTGTGTGTGTGCAAGTATTAGGGCCTTTTTCTTATAACAATATTTTTTTAAGTCATATTAAATATTGCAAATTCATGTTTTTTCTTGTTATATTCAACTATCACAGTCACTGTCAAAAACTGGATATTACTTGTATAGTAAGCAGGACCAATTTGATTAAAATCTGATATTTTGGGATACTGTAATTAAAAAAAAAAGCACCCACAGATATTTGAAACATACATTTGAATCAATTTAATCATTACAGATGACACTTTGAATTGATTCTGATTTCAATTCAAGCTATCAAAAAAACATCAGATTTTATTCAGATTAACTTGTTTACCACATTTGAATATAACAGAAAAAAATTATGAACTGGAATAATTTATTAATATAAATTTCAATCATAATGTACACGTCATTCAGAGATTGGAAAAACATGATAAAAACTTGAGTAAGTTTTAATGGCATATCAACACCTCTGTGGGTCATTTAATGCCAAAAATGTAGGGTTTTAAGGTTCTTTTTTTTTAATGTTCAGTTATAGTGAGAAGGTTGATTTAGTCAGATTTTAAAGAAAATTTCTTTTTTTATTTTAGAAAACTGAAGATGTCTTCTAATTTTGTATTTAAAAATGTGTTGCTGGTAATCATTTTTTTCCTTCAAAAATGTCTTGTTAATAATATTTTTTCTTCAAAAATGTATGTTTCTATAAAAGTCTATTTTTATGCTTTCATAGTGTTATCAATCCAGTTTGAGGGTTAGCTATTTACCCATCACTGGGACCCTAACAGGTGCTAAAACTCCAGGTCAGGGTGCTCCTGGGAACAACAGCAATTAAGAGGTGGTTCAATGCTGCTCACAACCTCCCAATCAGAGGCCTTGTTGCTGGATGCAGTTTACTGTCATACCCATTATAATGTAATAAAAATTTGAGTAGACAGACATTGTCGGTGTATTTCAATAAAACCTGTTTGGATGAATTCTTGCTACTTAAATACATTTTATATACATATTTAAAATGTTACATTATCATACAATGTTACTCAACATTTGGTAATTATCAGGTATAAATTTGGAATTTTCTATACTTAAACACAAAAAAAGAGTTTTAGTTTTGTTTAACATCATATCAACCTGTGTGGGTTATTTAATGCCAAAAAGGTGGGGTTTTAAGGTACTTTTTAAATGTTCGATTATCGTGAGAAGTTTGATTTAGATTTTAATGAAAATATTTTCTTTTTTATTTTAGTAAACTGAAAATGTTTTCTAGTTTTGGATTCAAAAATGTTTTGCTGAAACTCATTTTTTTTCCTTCCAAAATATCTTGTTGGTAATATTTTTCCTTCAAAAATGTATATTTTTCTATAAAAGTGTATTTTTATACTTTCATAGTGTTTTGAACCCAGTTTGGAGATTAACTATTTGCCTATAGCTGGGACCCTAACAGGTGCTACCACTCTGGGTCAGGGTGGATCTGGGAACAACAGCAATTAAGAAGTGGTTCGATGCTGCTCAGAATCTCCCAATCAGATGCCTTGCTGCTGGATGCAGTTTACCATCATGCCCAGACTTTAAAGTTAATTAAACTCTTTAATGCAAGAAAAAATACTATCATAAATACCAATTAATATATCAATTGATATCATGCAAAAAACTTATTTTGACCGAAGAATAGATTATAAAAAAAAATTCTCCTAATAGTTTATCACTTTTAATCTTTATAAGGTTCTTTTACCATTTTAAATAAACACCACATGATTTTTGTCAATTAAATTTATTCTTTATTAAAAATATGTTTAGTTTTCAGTCGATAACATCTGCTATTAACAAACATTATATATGCTTCATTGACAACAACTAAAAAAGCACTGGGATTAAGCTTCTGTATGTTTTTTTTTTATAAAGTGTGTAAGAACTGTTTAATGATCTGGATCCAAGAGTGCTTTCAGATAATTTATTAATCATTATCTAGGATGTCTTTGTTTGTCTGAATATGTAGATTTTTTCTGATAACAATACAAAGGTTTTAATGCCTGAATCTAGTCTGAACCTTGTGGCTGTGTTTTAAACACATATTCCTGAGAGTGGATTTTTTCTTTTTTATTTTGTTAATGCTTCCATCATTTTTAACCGTTTTCTGCATTGAGAGGAGTGTATTATGTCTATGTTTTCTACAAGTATGTTGTAAATAAAGGTTGATAGGTTGGCATGTGTATTTAGCTGAAAGTTTTCACAACCGCATTGGACAGTTCAATTGTTTTCAATGAAACCTATATATAAAAATGAGTGATGCCCATATATATATATATATATACGTGGTGTAGATATAGGAGAATCCAAAGGAGTATCCAGTACATAAAGTGGTAGTAGAGCTCTAAATATATATGTATATAAATACATATAGAGCAAATATATGTAAAAATTAAGACAGACATGTTATTCCATGGTTAAGTGGAAGTTTAGGCCTATTTCAGATAAACCATTCTCAGCTTTCATCTTTATTGTACAGAAGATTTTACATGAATGAATAGCAGAAGATGGTTTGCCTGAAATAGTCCCATACTTCCACTTGGAATAATGTGTGTCTTAATTCTTGCACACACACATATATATATATATATATATATATATATATATATTTGCTGTGACATAAGAACATGTAAGTAAATTGTACATTTTGTTTCGATATTGAAAACAATGCGACCTTGTTCTTTTAATGTCTTTGTTTGCCTAATGTGTCTCATTTTTCTTTCAATATCAAAAGAAAATGTACAATTTTGTAGTGGTTACATGTTCTTATGTAACAGTGAATAATAAATATTTATTGCTCTTTTTATATTGAGCTCTGTTTTAAATTCATGTTTTGAACATTGCAATTTTTTTCTTTGTTCTTTCACATCTGAATTCATGTATGTGCAAATTGTATTTTAGCATTATTGTCTTTCAAAATTTTCACTCAACTTCAGGTCATGTTTTCTGTGTGGTAAGTTAGCGAGATCAATCTTTGCTTTTGGTTTTTATTTTCTTCTTTTTTCTTATTGCTACTAATTTAAGTAAGGAAATGTATTTTGCTATTTACTTTTACGGTAAATTTGCCTCTCTGCATATAGCAGTGGTTCTATTTAAGAAAAGGAAAAAAAAATTTTTTTCCTCCAGTTAAAAAATGAGTTGACTATTTTTTGGGCAGCCAAAGGATTGTTTATTTTGTCTTTACATGGTCTTTCTTTTTAAACTTGCTAGACAAAGTTCTGTAAACTATTTTGACTTTGAAGGATCCTCTCAATATAAACGGGTTGAGATATTATTTATTTATTTATTTTCTCAGCAATGTCGTTCTATTCAAGAATTTAAGGGTAGCTTCTGTTTGACTATCGATCATTTTACCTCCCCCCAACCTGGTCATCAGATGCATGCCCTGTAGTCTCTCTTTCCATCTCTCTCTCTCACCCCATTCTGGCTACTTAGCAGGCAGTTGACCCACCTACAGTATCTGAAAAAAAAAAAGAGTTGAATTGTATTTTGACATTATTGTCTTTCAAAATTTTCACTCAACTTCAGGTCATGTTTTCTGTGTGGTAAGTTAGCTAGATCAATCTTTGCTTTTTTTTTTTCTTCTTTTTTCTTATTGTTGCTAATTTAAGTAAGGATGTATTTTGCTACTTAACTTTATGGTAAATTTATCTCTCTGCATATAGCAGCGGTTCTATTTAAGAAAAAAAAAGTTTTTGCCTCCAGTTAAAAAAATGAGTTGGCCATTTTTGGGACAGCCAAAGGGTTGTTTACTTCATCTTTACATGGTCTTTTCTTTAAACTTGCTAGACAAGGTTCTGTAAATTATTTTGGCTTTGAAAGTTCCTCTCAACTTATACTAAGTTAAAACTTAGTAATGTTTTTACTTTTTTTTTTTAATTGGAGTAGATAGTACCTACTATCACCCAGTTTCACACTCCACCCTCTTCTTTTGAACAGGAGTAGAGGTGATCGCCTTGTTTCTTGTTTAAGAAGGGGTTCCCAGTTCATTTTCCTTCTCCTTCAGTCTTAGTGGTAGTTCAGCCGAAAGCTCTTTGCAGTTTTTGAGTATGGTGGCAACGTCTCTTCATTCTGAGGGTACCGGGTTCGCAGTTTCCTGGTTGCTGCTTCCAGCTAGTAGTTAGGAGCCCAAACTCTTGCGTAGCATCTTGAGAGGCTGCTCTGATCAACAGTTGAATAATATCGAGGTTCTTGTAGTACCATATCACGCATGAACAGGTGTCCCTGCATGAACCTCCGGTGGGTAACCCCGAGGCCACATTATGCACCAGTCTTCAGCCTTCACATGCAGCAAAGAGTGACCGACTGATTCTACTCTAGACCTCTCTAACTAAATCACTATGAATACAAGCAAACAAAATAGTGAAACTAAACTAGCTAGTCAGAAAACGCCCAAACCTGTGTCTCCTTTGCAAACATACGAGGTATCCGCACTAACTTTTACAGCGTAGAATCATTCCTTCAAACTAACTCACCTGATATCTTAGCTCTATGTGAAACTAACCTTGACCATTCTATCCCCTCTTTTGAGTTTTACATTCCTGGATACCTTCCCCTCTCCAGGAAGGGCTCCAATGTCCATATGCATGGGCTTAGTGTTTATGTCAGTGAACACCTCCCTCTAGCTAGGGTGACATCTCTTGAATCCCTGGATGATTCTTTCATGTGCTTTCGTATCTCACTTCTAAGCTTGATTAGATATCTCTTCTTTCTCTACTGCTCCCCCTCCTCCTCTGATTGTTCGGTACTTGATAGCATCTCTAACAAAATCAACAAGGCCATTTCTTCTCATCCATCTGCCCACATATTTGTGTTTGGTGACTTTAATGCCCACTACACCAAGTGGCTGGAAAACCGTCACCAAACTTGCTGGTGTCCACACCATGAATTTTTCAATCACCCAATCTCTTATGCAAGTGGTGGATTTCCCCATCCATTTCTCCAATAACCCTAATGGAAGGGACTCACTACTAGACCTCTGCTTTACTTCCATACCAGACTCTTGCACTGCCAAGCAGCTCTGCCCTTTCAGAAACTCTGACCATGTCATAGTTTCTGTCAACATCTCATTCCACTCCCACTCTACCCAGGCCAACAGAATATCCTACTGATACCAAAGAGCAGACTGGGATTCGTTTCGTGACTTCCTGTGTGACATCCCTTGGAACAACGTTTTTAGTCTTCCCATCAAAGACTGTGCATCCGAGGTCTCCTTTTAGGTTAAGGCTAGCATCGATGCTTTCACCCCAGCCAGGAAATTTCAGCTTAAATTCCATTCGTCTCCCTGGTTCTCGCCCACTTGCTAGGCCGCCATTGCCCACCAGAATCATTTCTTCAGGCTCTATCAAAGCCATGCATTGGACCATGACAGGTGCCTTTTTGCCTCAGCTCGTAATAAGTGTAAAAAGATACTTAACGAAGCTAAGATGTTGTCTGCTGCCAGAATGGACTAACACATAGTATCCTGTAAGTTCAGCACCAAAGACTACTGGCAACTCTGTAAAAGCATGCTTAACAAGAGTAAAACCTCAATAACCCTCCCCACAATCAATGAATTTGAGGTCCTCACCTCCTCAACAGACAAGGCTGAATGCTTTGCTTGCAGATTCTCAACCAATTCGAGACTGGATTCGTCTGGAGTACTTACACCCGACTTCCTACCTAAAACTGAGACTTAACTGAATAATGTCCACATTACCCCCTCGCTGGTCTCTAACATAATCTCTAAACTTGACCCCCACAAAGCAAGCAGAGGGGATGGAATCCCAATCATAGTCTTGAAGAAATGTGCCCCTGAACTCTCCTCTCTCCTCTCTAAACTCTACAACTCCTATCTATCTGCTTCCTGCTTTCCTGCCTGTTGGAAGTCTTCCTCTGTAGTTCCTATATTTAAGAATACTGGAGAACCCTCAAACCCCGCTAACTACCGCCCTATCAGCCTCATTCCAATTTTTGGCAAAGTGTTCGAAACCATTCAATGCCAAGGTGGTTCAGCATCTTACAGCCCACAAGCTCCTCTCGAACAGTATGGTTTCTGCTTCACCAGATCTACTGCTGATATGCTAATGACCATCACTGAGTATATATATACCAGGCTCTCGACAAGAATGGCGAAGCTCGAACCGATGATTTTATTTTGTGTTGACATAAAACTCATACACACAGTAAAAAGAACCTTCAGATATTGAAGGCCATGTACATTAAATCCAAACAATCCACACTTAATAAAATCACATTTAAATCTGGTCATAACACATTACATTGCATTTGAATACACGGTTCTGTTGTCATTTCATGCTATCACGCGGTGTGATGTCATTGAACTGCATTGCAAATTTGCGAACTGCGTTTGTTATTTTTGGTAACTATTGCCATTGCCTAGCGGAGTTTTATGTCAACACAAAATAAAATTGTCGGTGATGGTGGATGTTATTGTGTTACCATCTTAATAACCTCTCTGAAGATAGCTCATGTGAGTCAAAAGCTTAGAATCAAATTAATATAAAATTATCCAAATGTTGGAGAATTTTTGTCTTTATTTTCAACTGAAATTAAAGCCAAAATATGACGTTTAGAACGGCTCATGATTAAACATAATAGACATTCATTGTCTCTTATATTTAACAGCATATGTTTAGAAAATTATTTGATGCCTCGATACACTAAATACATACACACACACACACATATATATATATATATAGAAGACTTGATACCACAGAGCATAAATAGCAATATAAACAGAAAAGGAATTTTCTTATGATATCACCTTGAGTGATTTGAAATTCGTTTGATATAAGAATAAAATATAATTTTAAGCTATATTTACAGATTAAAGTGCTTAATATCAGTGATAGAGGGTATGTAAATATAAAAATCTGAAATTTGCATCTAACATGAAAGAGACTGTCACCTCCGGATTTTGACTTCAATGCTCACTTTTATATATATATATATATTTAGTATATTGAGGCAGCAAGTAATTTTCTAGACATATGCTATTAAATATAAGAGACAATGAAACATAATAGACATTCATTGTCTCTTATATTTAATAGCATATGTCTAGAAAATATATATATATATATATATATATATCCAGGTGAAGTGAATCAACAGTTTTACAATTCTGAGTTCTCTGGCATTTACTTTTTTTTAAAAATGTGCTCAATACAACAAATATTGTAGAGCATAATATAATTAAATTTGTTTTTTTATTTAAAATTAATATAGTTTACATTGTTTAAAATTAATATAGTTTCCACTGTATACATTGTTTTCAATGAACAATGAGCTTAATGATGAGGCAAAAAACTTGTAACAGAAATTTCTGTCGCAATGTAACAAAACAAATTATATATATATATATATTGAGAATCCATTTTTTTATACAGGTTTCATTAAAGATGACTAACATGGAACTGTGCTTAAACTTTTTATGTTTTTTTACATTTGTATAAATGATTTTTTTTTTTTTGCCGAGGACAGTGTGTAGAAGGGCCCAAATGATTAGAGGGGTTCAAGTGCTTTTGGCTGGTCTATTAGCAATTAGGGAAAATATTTTGTTTGTCTAAATATGTAGATTTTTTTTATAGATATGTTTTAATTTACAAACACAATCAATATGTTGTGGCTGTGTTCATAAGTCATATTACTGGTTCCTTCTATTTTATTGTTAACGCTTCCATCATTTTTAATTATTTTCTGAATTAGATGAATGTATTATGGTTGTGTTTTATATGAGTGTGTTGCATAGAGATGTTGGTAAATTTCCAAATGTATTTAAAAGGGTCCTAATTGAGCTATGATTTGAGATATGCAAAGTAAGTCTTCTTAATGAACATGGAGTGGTATGTATCATTTAATTATTATTCATGAATTTGTTTTTGCAAAGAATATGAATTCCTCAATATTATTTTACCCATGAAAACATTATTAAAAAATACAAGTATCAATTGTTCAAAAGAAGATAAAGGTGATTATTTATTATAGAAAATTTAAAGTGGCCAATCTCATCATCAACAACAATAACTCACAGGCAAAATCTAACTACACGGACCAACTGACAGGATTTATGTTATCTAGTACAGTTCCTGGTTTTAGATTCTGTCTTAAAAGGATGTGCATTGTGGGCAGTGGATATTGGCTTAGAACAAGAATTTGGGGAGCCGAGTTCAAATTCCAGTAAACATCGTTGCATTCACTTATGCTCAAATATTCTTGGGAAAGGTATTAATCCATCCCTTCCCTCCAGTTATGGATTAAATAACAGGACAGATTGGGTTCTATAACCTTGGCTGGCAAACAGTCTACTCCAGAAAGTAATGGCAACCTACTGCAGGAAAAATCTTCTTCCCAGACAGTCATGTCTCTTTCAAGACATGATCGTCCAAGTATGTATTATGTATGGCACTTAACTGACTGGCTTAAAAGTTCAAAAGCTTCAAAAGCAGTGTGATCTTCACCAAAATTCATAAACTTCACTTTCTCAAAGTTGTATGAATGAGTTTGGCACCATGTATAACGTCTCTACAAGTGTCTCAATATGACAAGACTATTTAAGAATATAACTAAATTTTAAAAATTATAATTTGCTTGTGAATTTTTGTTGTAGAGGAATATCCTGTCCTACCCTGGAATGGATATGGTTCAGTCAATAAAAGACTACGACTAGAGCGAACTATAGAGTCATCGTCACTGGACGGAAGCATACGTCACTAAGTGAAAGCATTCTCCACTAGACGGACGCATACGTCCGAGACAGAGACATTGTTTACTTGATTGTTATACCTGTTACTATTCATTGGTGTTCGTGTATTGTCTGTTGGTTTATTGTACTGTGGTATAATAAATCCCTGTTAATCTATAATAATCTGTGGTATAATAAATCCCTGTTAATCTATAATAATCTGTGGTATAATAAATCCCTGTTAATCTATAATAATCTGTGGTATAATAAATCCCTGTTAATCTATAATAATCTGTGGTATAATAAATCCCTGTTAATCTATAATAATCTGTGGTATAATAAATCCCTGTTAATCTATAATAATCTGTGGTATAATAAATCCCTGTTAATCTATAATAATCTGTGGTATAATAAATCCCTGTTAATCTATAATAATCTGTGGTATAATAAATCCCTGTTAATCTATAATAATCTGTGGTATAATAAATCCCTGTTAATCTATAATAATCTGTGGTATAATAAATCCCTGTTAATCTATAATAATCTGTGGTATAATAAATCCCTGTTAATCTATAATAATCTGTGGTATAATAAATCCCTGTTAATCTATTTTCAGTGTTAAGTATTATTCTTGCACTATTCTTTTCCTGATTATTCCCTCACGGGATTATCTTGATTTTACACCAAAAGCAAGTTACATAAAATACCAGATAACTCTCATAAACATCACTTCTTTATTAGAAAGATGTCTGCTATTTTACTAAAATAAGAATTTGGTGGAGAAAGTACTTATACAACTAGGTTGGCCAGAATGACCTGATTCACTTAGGAAGCAGAAAAAAAAAAAACTACAATCTTAGTCTCAGTCAAATGGAATTTCCAAGGAGTACTGCATTTTGAGCCTTTACCACACAGTCATGCTATCAACACTAAACTTTATTGTCAGCAGCAAAACCACATGTACAACAAATTAAAGTCATATCTGCTTTGGTCAGTTGAAGTCAGGCTTTGTTTCAGAAAGACGATGCACACTTCTAGGTTCACTGAACAGAAGTCCAAACATGGACAGTTTTAAGATTCTTCCACATCCACTATTCAATACTACTGTTGGCTGAAAGTTATAAAATCTGTCTTTTAAAACAATTTTTCAGGAAAATATGTTTGCCAAATCCAGTAGCTGTTATTGCTCTTTCCATTACTGATAAGAATTCCCTTCCTAACCTTTTATTTAAAGTACTGTGTAATGTCAACATCTTGATTTTGTCATTGTTTTCTCTTTGAATTAAATGTGGTATCCGTTTTTTGCTGTTGAAAGTCTTTCAGTAATATGGTTTCTGTGACAGTTATTTGTTTGGGATTCTATAACACCATTTCACAAGGTTCAAAGAATTTTGGTCTTCACCAAAATCCATAGGCTTTAATTCATCAAGGCTATTTTAACCATTGATCATAGAAAGCAGTTGTATACAGCTGACAGTTTAGATATTTCTGAACAAGTTTGGTACAATGTATGACATCCGTATGGAAATCTCAATCTGATGAGTCTATTTAAGAATATGACCCATGTTTATGGCTTAGTGTTTTGGTTATGTAGCAATTTAGGTTCTTGTTTAGTGCCTATCTCTTCACATAGTTCAGCAATAATTGTTTTAAAAGTAACTGTTATAGCAGAGCATTCATGCATGTTTGCAAAAAACCACCATTACAACAATTGCAGTTGCACAAAGTCTGTCTTTGAAATTCACCCCTTTAGATGAACTGAGATCAAAAGTACTTGGGTTAACAAAATCAATGACGCTTTCCTTGATAAATTTCAACTTATCAAGAAGCTGATTAGAGAACTAGAAAGGATTATTATATTAATTATCCCACAGTAGGTTGCCATTGCTTTCTGCGGTAGACTGGTTGCCAGCCAAGGCTATAGAACCCAATCTGTCCTGTTATTTAACCCATAACTGGAAGGAAGTGACGGATTAATACCTTTCCCAAGGGTATTTGCACGTAAGTGAATACAATGAATTCAACTGAAATTCGGTAGACTGGTTGCCAGCCAAGGCTATAGAACCCAATCTGTCCTGTTATTTAACCCATAACTGGAAGGAAGTGACGGATTAATACCTTTCCCAAGGGTATTTGCACATAAGTGAATACAATGAATTCAACTGAAATTCGAACTCGGCTCCCCGATTTCTTGTTCCGAGCCGATATCCACTGCACCACAATGCACACCCAAGGTGCAATGAACTATTTCCTGAAAAGATTACAGTAGATGCTGTTAAATGTACCCTCAAGGTAAAATATACATTTTACCTGGTTTTGGTATCAGGAACCTGCCCCCAAAGTTTGAAAAAACTTTTTTCATACACCCTTTATATAATACTGGATAGAACTACTTGCATGCCCAACAGGTTCATCAATAGAGTAAATACCAGCAAAGGCAACAACAAAAACAAAAACAGTTTAGTATGTTGAAGGCAAGTTCAAAAAGAAGAACTTTGGTTTTCCAATATGTGAGAATGGCAAGAGCTAGTAAGGGAAGCCAGTATTTCGACAGCCATTTGTCTTGATAGAAATTGTTTGGAATGAACTTACCATCAGAAGCTTATAGACTATAGTTGGGAATCCATTATGTGAAGCAAGGTGCAAAGGACTATTTCCTGAAAAGAGAAATAAAAGAAAATAGAAAAATCATCAAATGTCTCTTACTTTTATAGAAACTTAGTAAGAAAGAATTTGGTGAATATTTGCTTGTTTACACATATTTTGTAGTTAGCTTTTATCACTGTTTGTGACTTTATTTACTGTACAAAAAGTTTATCCTGCTACAAAAGGTGACTCTGGTCCTTGAACAATAGTAGATTTGAATTTCATAAATGTGTTTTCATACCCTGCTATAGCAACAGAAAACAACTTTGAGTAAAACTAACAATAAGGACACTGCAAATGAGAAGCCTTGAAAAAGAATTTCGTGGAAAGAGAAGCAACATTAATAATACAGAGTGCAAAAGGTAAAAATTTGTTGAACTTTATAAGAAATGAAAGAAAAAACTTTTTCATATTCTTCCAATTACATTTAAGGAGGGAGACCAAAGTTTCTTCCATGTTGTTCTGGAATTGAGCTATTCTATTACTTTTCACAAAAGATAAAGTCAAAGTGTACAGGTTGTCTGCTTTTGCTTCAGTTCGTTCCCTAGTCTCTATCTTCTCATTTTTCTATAACCTCTTGGTTATAGAAAAATTGGAATTTTGAAATGAGAGAAGAATAATAGATCTTGTACATTTAATGTGATTTGTCTTTAGAATAACTGATAGCAACTGAGTTTTTCTCTAAAAGGTAAAAGACTTTATTTCTGATGCACTTTTATATTTAAATGATAAAGACGAAAACGAAAGCATCCCTATTAAACTTTATTACAAATGTGACAGCATTTGCTTTACAAAAATTTTACCCTGCCATTAAAAATGACTGATCCATGAACAATCATATATTTGAATTTCATAGACGTGTTGTCATACCCTGCTATGGCAACAGAAAATAACTTTGAGCCAATTTAACAATAAGGATACTGCAACTGAGAGGCTTTGAAAAAGAATCCAATGGAAAGAGAAGATAATAATGCAGAATACAAAGTCATCAGTATTTACATTAATTTGAGAAATTAACCAGACATGAAAAATTGAATTATTAGTGAAAATCTGAAGGAGGATCTTAGTTCTAATCTGGAATTTCAACTTCAGTAATTTTTCCACCACCATGACGTAGCTTCCTTTTGTCTTTTCTATGTTTCCATGGAATTTTTTTAATGTTCCCTCCTCCTTGCACCTCAACTGCATGAATTTAAGCATACTACTAGATTGGCAAGTAGGTCTCACCAATTTACTATTTGTTTAACTGCATATCAACTCTTTATGAGTCATTTAATGCTAAAATTTAATTTTCATTAGTAATTTCTTTTACAAATGAATGTATTACTGCTATTTTTTCCCTTACAAAAAAAATATTGTTGGTAATTGTTCTACTATGAAAATGCACTGCTAGAGCTTTCACTATGAGAATCCATTTCTACACTTTCATACTGTTTTAACTCCAATTTGTGGGTTTGCCACTTGCCCACAACTGGGACTCTAGCAGATGCTACCAGCTTTGGTCAGGTTCAACCTGGGAACCACAGCAATTAAGAGCTGGTTCCATGCTCCTCAAAAGCTCCAGAGTAGAGGCCTTACTGCAAGACACAGTTTATTGTCATCATTTTACTATTAAATTAGCTAGATGTAGCTGTAAGTTTTATTCTAATACTTTCTTCTCTCACAACTCTACCTTGTGGAACTCCTTTTCATTTTCTTGCTTCCCTGCCATCTAATATCTTCAAAAATTTAGATACAATGCCAATTACAGTACTATATCTGTCTGAACTCTGTTCTTTTATTGTCCTTTCTCCTCCCTTATGTTTTTCCATTATCTTTCACTCCCTGTAACCCCTTGTGTCTTAGTGGAATTATTACCTGGCTTAGAATTGAAAAGATTAAAAAACAAACAGACATTTGATATCTATTGTAAAATGACTGAACACGACCAAAGATATGCAATTCCTGATGACCATTAACATATGCAAGACAAACCTGGCAAAATAATAAAATCAACAAATAATGACATATTTAAAAGTTGTTAAGGAGATTGTTTCTTCTCTGTAAATTCAATTTGCTGTAGGAAATATGATGTCACCCACTTTCTGCCATTTTTTTTTTTTTTTTACAAAAGAAAAAACCATTTAACATTTTGTTTTGTGCTTTTACTTTTCTTGCTCACTCAACCTCAACTTTCTTTCATTCAGCCCTTCAAGAGCGGTATACAAAAGTAGGGGACTTATTCACTTATAGTATTTCAATATTTATCCTCAGAAATTGCCTTGTAAAACATCTAAGACAAGCAGGACATGTGTTACATAAAAAAAAAACTTTGTTCCTTCACCTTGATGATATGACCTACAGCTCCTGAGTGAGGATTCAGCTGCCAAACAAATCCCTGTCAGTTGAAGGTGCACTATCACTCAGATGTATACATCCATGTCAAACACCACATACATTTTCAGTAAGTTGCGGGAACAACCTCAAAATATACACTTTGAAACTTCTAGTACCTTTCACAACATACTAATTCAACATATGTTACAAGAACATTTTCTGAGGCCATCTGAAATATCTTAAAGACATTACCAGAATTATTCACTTTTGATCGAACTTCATCTTAGCAGTCAAAGAGAGGCAACTCTTGACTATTTTTCCATGGTTCACTTAAATGCATGTCTTTCTCGATTGAATGTGAAAATTGTTAATACATATTTGTTGTTACAAATTGACGTTTTTTTTCTCTGCATGAGTCTTGTTTGTTGTTTCTAATCCTGGATTTAAATAAAATGTGGTTATCAGCTCACTACAATTGCATATAATTAGGTTACAACAGAATTTGTGTTTTGTATGAATACTGCCTTATGAAAATTGAAATTATATAGAGTGGAGAGCCTCTTATCATAGATTCAGGAGAGGGAGGGATTGGCATGACACCCTTGCATGAGCCCTTCACAATCCCATCATATAAAAGGTCAAACAGTTTATCTTCTAGAATCAAAGGACCCCCACCCGAACATGATTTGATTATCCTGATTATTGTTTATACAAAATCATCTACGCTTTTCTAAAAAACTGAATTATTAGGGTAAGAGTTCCTTAATAAACAAGAAGGAATTTTCTGAAAATAAAATGTGATTAAACATTGAAATATTAACAGAATTCACCTTAATTCAATGTTTATTATCTCTAAGCATATTATTTAATGTGTAAGTATATCCTACATACATAAGTGTGTGTGCGTGTTTGAGTTTTGTTTAATGACATATCTGTATGTTATTTAATGCCAAAAACATGGGTTTATGGTATTTTTTCTTAAATGTTTGGTTATAGTTAAAAGGTTGGTTTATTAAGATTTTGATGAAAAACTTTTTTTTTTTCTTAATATTAGTGTCGTGGAGTAGTTTTCACACTGAAGGTTATAATCATGCTATGTTGGTTGCTAATTGACTAAACTCACCCAAAATGTTAGGAACTTGGTAATCTTCCACTGAAAGCTGACTCCTTAGTATTCGGCTAACTGTCGACTAATATCAACTGCCTAGTAGTTCTACTGAACTTCAATAGAACTCTAAAGAAGTCTCTAGAACTCCTATGAACTTCTCAAGAACTTTTTGGGTTAGCTTCTCGTTAACTCTTATTAATATAGGAGGGAGAGTCCATTATCTGAGGAATAAATGTGTTTCACCATAACAGAGGGAGAGTCCATTATCTGGGGAATAGATGTATTTCACCATAACAGAGGAAGAGACCATTATCTGAGGAATAGGTGTGTTTCACCATAACAATTATAAACTCAAAATGTTTCCTGGTTTTGTAATTTTTGAAAAGTTCCTTTAAAATAAAAGAAGGTTTGGTTCATTAGGTTTTATGGCACATCAACCTCAATGAGTTATTTAATGCCAACAAAATTTTTATGATAGATTCATATGAATAGAATATGTATTCTTTATAAGAAATCAGTTTGTATATCAGGTTTCATCAATATATTCTCTAAGAAGAGTTTTCTCAAGATTCTGATGTATTACTGGTATATATATTTTTTCTTCAAAATTATATTATATTGCTGATAACATCTGTTTTTTTTCTCCTTCTAAACTGTATTGTTGTTTATATTGTTCTTCATAAATATATTGCTGGTAATATTTTTTTCCATCAAAATGATATTGCTGGAATTTTCACTTTAAAAATTTATTTTTATACTTTTATAGTGTTTTGACCCCAGTTTGGGTGGTTAACTATTTGCTCATAGCAGGGACCATAACAGGTGCTGCCACCACAGATCAGTGTGAACATGGGAACAATGAGCAATTAAGAGGTTGTTCCATGCTCCTCAAAACTTCCCAATTAGAGGCCTTGCTGCCAGATGCAGTTTATCATCAAACCCAGGACCCAAATGTAGCTTATCATATCCAGGACACCTTATTGATGGAAGAAGCTTTAACTGTCTGCAGAAGAGCAGTCAGCATATTCTGAAGCCCCAGTCCACAGGGTAGTATATGCATATATATATTAGGAGAGAGGGATGAAGAGGAAGAAAAATGGAGACAAAGAGAGAGAATTGCCAAAGAGTGACATTTAAACAAAAGTATGCAGTTTATGATGACCATTAATGATTCTAAAAGAAATCTGAAAAAATAATAGCATCAACAAATCATGACATATTCGAAACGTATTTGTAAATTAATTCAGTTATTGGATTCATTTTGGCTACTTCATTAATAAGCAGTTAACTCAACCACAGTTTTTGTTTTTATTTCTTTCCAAACTCCCTTGACCTTCTTTGTCTCAATTCTTCAACATGGTGACTGTATACAGAATTGCCGCAGGAGTGGTATATGGAAACAGAGGTATTCTCTGCTGACACTGTTTCTAATGAAAGAACAGAAGATTTCTGAAAATGTCACAAACGCAAGGAAATAAAAAACATCAATTTTTTATTACAAAAATTTTCCTGGAAAAATCCAAATTTTGTAATGCACTCTTCACCATTGTTATTACATATAACTGAAGCTGGGATGCCAGGTCAGGACTATTTTTTTTTTTTTTATAATCGTGGTGCCCCAAGCAAAGCATTTTACTGCCACTGTTGGGCAGGGGGTTACATAGGAGGAATGTTATGAAAAAGAGTGACAGGTTACAGGGGGTGTCAAGAAGAGGGTATGAGAAGGATGAGAATACTGATGAGAGTGGGGTGGACAGAGAAAAAAGCATAAGAGAGAGGATGCAGGTTAGTGAGATAGGAGAGAAGAGAATGGGAAGAAGACGAGGAGAGAAGAGAATGGGAAGAAGACGAGGAGAGAAGAGAATGGGAAGAAGACGAGGAGAGAAGAGAATGGGAAGAAGACGAGGAGAGAAGAGAATGGGAAGAAGACGAGGAGAGAAGAGAATGGGAAGAAGACGAGGAGAGAAGAGAATAGGAAGAAGACGAGGAGAGAAGAGAATGGGAAGAAGACGAGGAGAGAAGAGAATGGGAAGAAGACGAGGAGAGAAGAGAATGGGAAGAAGACGAGGAGAGAAGAGAATGGGAAGAAGACGAGGAGAGAAGAGAATAGGAAGAAGACGAGGAGAGAAGAGAATAGGAAGAAGACGAGGAGAGAAGAGAATAGGAAGAAGAGAGGAGAGAAGAGAATAGGAAGAAGACGAGGAGAGAAGAGAATAGGAAGAAGACGAGGAGAGAAGAGATATATTTTTGCCAAAGCAAAGAACTAACTAGAAAGCAAGTGAAATTGGTTCTCTCACAAGTGAACACAAACTGCATAGGCAAAACTTTGAACACAACATTTTGAAAATGTTTGATAATAAATGTTTAAAAAATTATTTCTAAAATTGCATTTTCTTCATTCTTTTTCAATAATTTCGTGATTATCCAGAATATTTAATTATTTGGGGATTCAGCTACCTGGAATTTTGAATGATTTGAACATATTTTAAACTCTTTTTCCAGAGTGTCCAAATAATCGAGGAAGTCAATGTTTTGGGTGCAGGTCACTTGTAACGCAGTGAAATTTGTAAAAGAGGACAGAACTTCATGCACCAATTCAACGATAAGATAAAAACTAAATCTTATCTTTTGCTTCAGCCATGATTATATTTTTTACTTTCATCAGTTCAGTGGATCAAATAAAAATATAAACCAGGCTCCTCTTAACAGATACAGGTTCCTCTTTGGGGAGCAGAAAAGTTAGCAAGCTCGTGTAGCAGGCAATCAGTCCTGTAGTAAGTGAACCAGTTCTACATTGAAACAGACAATGTTGCTATCTTTCAAAATAAATGAATTCAACACGTGGACACATTTTTATGCAGAAATTTTTCCTAAAAATAACAACATTATCCACCACAGAAATTTGCTTTTGCCCAAGAAGCTGAAAATAATATTAGCTCAAGCCCCAAGGGGTCATCCCCCTTTGGAATGGGACTAGAATGATTATTTGATTCTTGCACCCTCCCACCAAAAGGGCAAGAGCTGAAGAGCTTGAGCAATATTGCCGATAAGTCAGTCAGTTAAGTGCATACGTGAAACATGCTTGGGCGATCATGTCTTGAAAGAGACATGACTGACTGGGCAGAAGATTATCCCGCAGTAGGTTGCCATTGCTTTCTGCGGTAGACTGGTTGCCAGCCAAAGCTATAGAACCCAATCTGTCCTCTTATTTGACTCATAGCTAGAGGGATATGATATGTATGATATTATTAAGTAGTAATTATAGGGGGATCAGTTTATTACTTCATGACAATAGAAAACTGATCCCCCACTTTATGCCAGTAAAAGTTTTAATTATGTTTCCAACGATTATATTCAGTCAGTTAAGTGCCATACATGAAACACACTTGGGCGATCATGTTTTGAAAGAGACATTACTGACTGGGCAGAAGATTATCCCGCAGTAGGTTGCCATTGCTTTCTGCAGTAGACTGGTTGCCAGCCAAGGCTATAGAACCCAATCTGTCCCATTATTTAACCCATAACTGGAAGGAAGAGACATATTAATACCTTTCCCAAGGGTATTTGCGCGTAAGTGAATGCAAGGAATTCAACTGGAATTCGAACTCGGCTCCCCGATTTCTCGTTCCGAGCCAATATCCACTGCACCACAATTGCCGACAAAAGCTTCTTAAATTCGACCTTGTGGGCACATGAATAAATATCTACTTTTATGAGTAAGAATACAGAACACAAAAGAAGAGAAAATTATACAGATAAAAAAAATAAAACAAAATAATGAGTGAGTTTCGTTTAACGGCATATCAACCTCTGCGGGTTATTTAATGCCAAAAAGGTAGAGTTTTAAGATATTTTTTAATGCTTGGTTGTAGTAAGAAGGTTGATTAAGTCAAATTTTGATGAAAACGTTTTTTTATTATTATTTTTTTTATTTTAGAAAATTGAAGATGTCTTCTAGTTTTGTAATCAAGAATGCATTATGGCAATAATCTTTTTTTCCTTCAAAAATGTATTGTTGGTAATATTTTTCCTTCAAAAATGTATATTTTTCTATAAAAGTCTCTTTTTATACTTTCATATGTTTTAACCCCAGTTTGGGGATAAACTATTTGCCCATAATTGGGACCCAAACAGGTACTACCAGTTCGGGTCAGGGTGGATCTGGAAACAACAGCAATTAAGAGGTGGTTCCATGCTCCTCACAACTTCCAATCAGAGGCCTTGCTGCCGGATGCAGTTTATTGTCATACCCAGGACAAACAAAATTATGAAAATATTTACCTACTTAGTGTGCGTGGTGTATTATGGACTGAACATGGGAGCAGTTTAGAGAAAATAGAAATGAAAATGGAAATTAGACTTAACATCAGAAAAGACAGTTAAAATTTCTAGTACATAAGGAAAAAAGAAAGCTTGGAGAATTTGATCCTCACAGCACATATTGAAGGGAAGAGGAAAAATGCATATAAATTAATGGTAGAACAGGAATTAAGAGAAATAGGGATAAGACAACATTTACTAAGACCTATACAGCATAAGAAATAGTGGAGAGCCATGACCACCAACATCCTGAATGGATAAGGTGAGTGATTGAATTAAAATATACAGAATGTGATTAGTTAATTGTCGCCAATTTATATTTTTAATTTCATGGTTGCTTGTTGTTTACTTTTTATTTTGTCTGTCTGTGTGACGAAAAGAGCACCATGGCAGACTGCCTGCAGTCACTCTCTCACCGGACATGACTTCCCTGTGCCTCTTCTATAAATACTTTCATGGCTTCTGCTCCGATGAACTTAGATACTTAGATCACTGGTGCCCCCTAGGTACGAATTTGCACGAGATACTAGATTAGCAACTAGGTCCCACCCTTTTATAGTGAAACCGATAAAATGTAACCGCAATCTCTACTCCAATAGCTTCTTTTTTCGCACTTCCCGCCTGTGGAATTCCCTTCCACATACTTGCTTCTCCGACAGCTACAATCTCCAGGAGTTTAAATGTAAGGTCAATAGACACCTCCTAACACTAACTAGCATCCATTCTCTCGAACACTCTTCCCATCTACATCCTTACTCATCTATCACCCTCCTTCTGACATTTCCTGTATCTAACCACTCTTTCTCAACACATTCCCTATGTAACCCCCTGCACAATAGTGGCAGTGGAATGCCTTGCTTGGGGTGAAATGATTTTTAAAAAAAAAACACTATTCAGTAAGTCATTTAAATGCCATACATGATACACAGTTGGACAATTATGTCTCTTTCAAGATATGACTGACTGAGCAAAAGATTTTCCTGCAATAGGTTGCCTTTACTTTTTGCACTTTTTGCCAACCAAGGCTATAAAACACAATCTGTCCTGCTATTTAACCCATAGTTAGAGGGAGAAATGAGAGATTAATGCCTTTCCTAAGAATATTTGTGCATACGTGAATGCAATGAATTTAACTAAAATTCAAACTTGGCTCTCATATTTCTTGTTTAAAGCCAATATCCACTGCACCACAATGCATATCCCACAATTCACTCTGCCAGAAATTTGGAAACAGAATGCTGTACTATTTGATACTCAAACTGGAAACTCCAGTACAAGCATTTCAGAGTGTGTGTCTCAGTACAATGCAGAAGATTCAGAAAAAATTTACTGAGTCTAGTGGAGATTACGAAGGTGTTTGAAGTGATCACTTGTAATAGTAACCTTATGCCTTCATTTATCTTCCAACAGGCCCTCAAACTCAACACAGAGGCCTACATCAAGTACCTTGGGTTGAGTAAATGGCTGCTGAAAGACCTTATGTTTGGCAACAGGACTCTGCACCATGCCACACAAGTGAGAGAACCCAATATTGGCCATCAGATAATTTTTGCAACCATATCACCCCTTACATCTGGCCACCCTACTCCTCATCCTGCAAATTATTATATGTGGAGTGCAGTTGAGTGAAAGACTAACAAAATGTCTTTATAATACCAAGGATGAACTGAAGCCAAGGATTATGACAACATTTATTAATGTAAACAAGGAGACTGTCCAGAAGTGTTGCAGGAGATTCAAAAGTTGTCTGGAGGCCATGGTTAAAGCTAATGCAGATTTTACTGAACAAATTTACTTTTTAGTATTTCAAGATATTTTTGTGCAATTTTGGTAAATTGAACAGGTGAAGAGGCTTAACCCTTGTTTCTTGTTCAGGTTGTGGTTTCTGGTTTTTCTCTTTTCCAATCTTTTCACTCTTTTTTTTTATTTTTATTTTTTTCAATTGGAGTAGATAGTCTAAACTATCGCCCTCTTCACACTCCACCCACATCTATTGAACAGGTGAAGAGGCTTATCCATTCTTTCCTGTTCAGGTTGTGGTTTCCGGTTTTTCTCTTTTCCAATCTTTTCACTCTTACGTAGCCCCCTGCACATCAGTGGCATTTACACCTTGCTTGGGGCGATATGATTAAAAAAAAATATTTTAAAATGAGATGTCACTATTATTTTCATTTTAGGGTAATTTTGAGGATTTTGAATGAAATTATAATAGACATTTGTGTCACAAGGGATAAATTTCCTTTTTACCTGTCGGCCTGTGTAACAGCAACAGAATATAAGCTGAGATGTCATCTTTTTTTAATTCCTTCTGTATTTAAGGATGTGCACTGTGGTGCAATGAATATCGGCTCAGAATAAGAACTCAGGGAGCCAAGTTTAAATTCAGATTGAATTCATTGCATTCACATATGTAAAATTACCCTTGGGAAAGGTATTAATCTGTCTCTTCCCTCCATTTATGGGTTAAATAATAAGACAGATTGGGTTCTATAGCCTTGGCAGGCAACCAGTCTATCAAAGAAAGCAATGGCAACCTACTGAAGGATAATCTTCTGCCTACTCAGTCATATCTCTTTCAAGACATAATCGCCCAAAGTGGATATCAAGTATGGCACTTAACTGACTGTATTTAAACTGAATAATAATTTTCTAGTAAATGCAGGAATTCATATGAACAAACAGCTACAATTTGGAATATGATCATCTTGCTGTTAACGACCTGATAGGTAGCGAACTAGTATGTATAAATCTCGGAAGTGATTCTATTCAAATATGATGAGAACAACAGATACGTTGTTTGACACAAAGAATGCTGTTAAGGGAACAAACTGAAACATAGCGATAGGAAGAAGCCATTTGACATGTTAGCTAAGTGGGCCCCCATTTTGACATAATGGTACCAAAGAGCAGATTGAAAAAGACAAACAGCTCTGGGATGTCTGTAAGCATTTCTATCAATGAATGTTTCTCCACCACCCCCCACTAACAAATAAGGGTAGTGGAAAGGAAAGAGGCGTTTGCATGCTTTACGAAATACTAAGGCGAAACAGATCAGAAACACTTCCTTTTCTCTCTTTTTGATTTCTTCTGAGCATTGTCCCTCCCCAGCCATGTCCAACATTACATTTTACTTACCTACAGGGAAGCTATATCTTATATCTAAAATGAATAACACAGACATTGAATTGAAATTCCACACATAATTATGCCCTCTTCTGAACACACTCACTTTATACCCCTACACCCTGTAACAGGCAAGGGCATTACTTAGAATATAAAGATGTTGGGAGCTTTTTTCTTTCTTTCTTCCCATCTGATGTCGATACCTTCATTTTCTTTAATAAAATTCTACAACTTTATATTAATAATTATTTCATTGTATTTGGTAGGGGTGGGGATCAAAGACAAAAAAATAAAAAATATTAATATTGATAATAATTACAGATGACATCAAAATAATCTCTTTAAAAAGGAGTTTTTCTGTTAGTATTATATTCACCTCAAATAATGCAAAGTTACTTATTGTAAATATTAATTCAGTCAAAGAAATTTTAAATCAAACTTTGTTTTGATATTAAAATTTTGTCACTTTTTTTAAAATTATGAATTTTAAATCAAAATTTGTTTAGCTTACCTCCCAACAACACCAACACTCAGAATTAAAAATTAAGAAATTTCAGGAAATTATTCACATTTCATAAGTGCAAACAATATTTGATGGACTTACAAGGAATTCATTTACAATGAAAAAAGATTTTTTTGGCAATTATTTGAAACTAGCAGTATAGCCCGGTGTTGCTCAGGTGTAATGAAAGCATTAAAACTAATCCATGGTCCTGGAACTTAGACTCTCTGGACGTTGGCATGAAAGACTAAAAAGCAATAGTTGTTTCCAGTTAAAGCAAAACTGTAGACTGAAAGAAAAATGAATGGATGTAAGTCAAATTTTGATTTCCTGGTATCAATATCAAATAAGTTTTTTCATCGGAAACTGAATTTTGAAGGCTAAATAAATCCTCTGAATAAATGGTATCATGGCTGAGACTAAGAACTAAAATTATACCTACTTAGAGACAAACCCGAAGCAAAAACTAAAATAAAAGGGCTGAAAAAAATACAGACATACAGGCATATAAACAGACACACACACACAAACATCTTGCCTTTTATTATATATTATTGATTTTCTGCACTATTGTAAGAACTGCAACCTTGAAACTTCTGAATATCGTTTCTTATGTCTTTGCCTATGAGTTTATCAAATTTGATTAAAATCAAACCACTCCTTCTATAACCCGATTTTTTCAATTATCGATTTTAGATATTTATCGGGGGTGCCTTAACCTAGCTAAGAACACTCACAGACGCTTATAGTACAATTGTGTAAATTTTCAAGAAAATCGGTTCAGCTGTTTCAAAGTCTATAGGTAACAGACACACACACAGAGTTCTATTTGTAAATAAGTTTGGATGAGACATTTTAAATCAAAATTTGTTTAGCTTGCCTCACAACATCTACAGCCCTCAGAATTAAAAATTAGGAAAATTCCAAGAAATATTTACATATTCTAAGTCCTGTTGATATACAAGGAACTTACAAGGAATTGCTTTACCATTAAAATAAAAAAATAAAAATAAAATGTCTGTTCTTGGCCTGTTTGTCAAGATGAGAGCAAACGTAAATCCCCACACTCAAAAAATAACACACCTGAGTCACCCAGATTTGGGGTGATTGCAAAGGTCGACCCAACAATAGAAGAGTCTAGCTCTGAGACAATTTGATGTGATTTTCAGAAAAAAAAATACTTTTTATTTTGGGGTAAATTAACAAAAAAAAATACCTTTTATTTGCAGTGTCCCTGCAGAACATGGGTGACCATGGCTCTCCATAAGTTCCTATCTCTTGTAACTCATAGTAAAATTTGTTTTTTCACCATCCCTACCAATTCCTGTCATGTCATGAAATTGCTAGGAAGGTGTGCTTCAAAAAAAGAAAAGCTTCACTCATAATACCTCTCTCTTTTTTCTTTACTCATAAATCTCTTTCCTTTCTCATACAAAACCAATAAAAATATCTGCCAACTGCTATTTTCAGTAGAATTTCATAACTTTTGTTCTTTCCCATAAGTTGTCTCTTTCTACAATATCTTTCTGGAAAGGAAATCACCACCTGTTGCTGCTGCTTCTCCCTCACCACAAGATAAGCAACATTCCATTTTTTAATTATTCAAATGATGGGGGCCCCATGATCATAAAAGATTATTTCATTCCACATAGTCTTGTGCCTAGGTCAGGGCTTGGCACTATCTCTGTTGTCTTTGCATTGATGCCATTTTATTTTTATCTCATTGCCTTAAATCCGAAAGTTTGATGGTAACAGGAGTGCAATCACCTGACAACCTCTACCCCCAACTGTGCCAAACACCATGTGTTTGGTGGCTTCACACAAACCTCTTCCCCTATTTGGATTCTGGCCAGCACTTCCTCATCAGTATATGGGGATATATCTTTTGGTTACCACCGCTTATATGTAAAAATTAACCTTTGCAGTACTGTCTCCTTTCTCTGTCTGACCTTAGACACCATGTTGTCCCAAAATGTTGCTTCTACAGGTAATATCCCTCCTCTCTTGGCTATTGCTTTAACAGTTTAATGGTGTCACTCCACTTTTCTTGGACTGTACACTGCTCTGTAGTACGTTCTTGTTTTCCAAGCCTCACTTAAAAAAATTCTGAACAGGAAACCTTAACACCTTCACTACTGAAATTACCTTCTCCAGTTCTTTAGCAAACACAGCTGCCATGTCCACATGCAATTCTCTCCATATTGCCAGTCACCCATGCCCACAGTCAATCATCATAAGTACGCATCCTGTGATAATTCAACATTACCTGATGACGAGATTCTATCTCAAAACACAAAAATTTCTGTGTCACAATGCACATTTAATTAATAATTATATTATATATATATATATATATATATATATAAGTTTATATAAAAATGCAAACTTATCACTATACTTGTTTCAAAAAACCATCCGTGCATATACACGGATGAAAAAAAGAGTTGTAAAAAAAGAAAGAGCTAAGCCCATGAACATCAGCCAAAGAGATTTGAACCAAGCCAGTACGTAGCCCAAAGAAAAAACCCAAGACGAGTAATCAATAACAAAAAAACACTCAATATGTAAGCAAAACAGAATAAGTAAATTAACCTAGTGAGCCAACAAACCTACCAAGGTTTCACCTAAACGCATCTTCAGGGAAGGTTGGATCTTCCCTGAAGATCCATTTATGTGAAACCTTGATAGGTTTGTTGGCTCACTAGGTTAATTTACTTATATATATTCTAAACATATACTGTTAAATATAACAGACAATGAATGTCTATTATGTTTACGCATGAGACGTTCTAAACATTGTATTTTGGCTTTCATTTCAGGTGAAAATAAAGACAAAAATTGTCCCATTGACAGCTAAACTCATCCAATTGTATGTAGTTCTAATCTCACCAGACTCGTGTGTTCAGAGCAGGGTCAACTTTTTGCACCAAATATAGAATCATGTCCACTCCCATATAATGTCTACCATGCAACTCTTCTAGTTCTCTGGCCCCTAGAAAGCATACTGAAGCCTCTTTCTCCATTTACTTTAGTTAATTCATTTGCCTTATTTCTTTACAAAGGCATAAACACTGTTTTGTAGGGTTGAGGTTAGTTTTGCAGAGAACTAAAATGTCAGGGGATTTTCATAGAGGAATGATTTCACACTGTTATTTTGATTAGGAGAGGCCTAGAGTAGCAGTTGGTCATCAAATGCAATATGTGTATGAGGGGAACTGGTGCAGACTGCATTATCATGCAGCTTCAAGGTGTCCCACTGGAGACACTTGCAGAGATGCCAATCTATGCACAACATGGGACGACAAGAACCCCAACATTATTCAGTTGGGGATCAGAGCAGCCTCTTAAAAAAGCAGCAACCAGAAAACTGCTGACCCAGGACTCTCAGTATGAATAGATGTTTCCACCACCCATACACATCACACAAAAAACTCATGACAGCACCACTATTAAGACTTGAGGAGAGGAAAGAGACCAGGGACTGCTTCCTAAATAGGAAACAAGGGGTGAGCCTCTACTCCTGTTCAGGTGAAAGAAGAAGAATAAGAACTGGGTAATAAAAGAGCCTATCTACTAATATTGAAAAAAAATTAAAGGGTTCACTATTCATCTATATTTCTGACATGAGGTAGTATTTACATTAGTTACATTGTTCATACTGTTGTCCTCATCTTTATTGACATATTTACAATGTTTTAGTTGTTGTTTGCTCTGGCTTCTTCAGGTGCTTAAAATTTTGAACCAAACCCTTTATTTTGATCATCTGGGGTCTATTATTCTCATTCCATGCCACTTCTGGATGTCATGTAGTTATCTCCATTCAATTTAACTCTCTAAATTATTTGTTCACCACTGCTATAGCCAGATATTGAACTCACAACTCTTTGGATCAAGTCACACTTATTTCCTGGGCCATGTGTCCTGGAGGACATGGAACATTCTTGATAATGTCCTCCATTTATGGAGCACATTATCAAGAATAATATACTCCAGTGATTCAAATAAAGCATTCACATCAAAATTTCATAACCCAGATCAAGAGACTCCTGAATAAGGCAGAAGGATATATAAAAAAAGAAAACACTGTGATAAGAAAAATGAAAACAAAAATGAAGAAAAAAAATGAAAATAAATGAAAAAAGAAAAATGAAAACCTCTCATTCCAGAAATTCAAACAGAAGAAAATGCCATACTAAAATCCAACAGGTACCGAAATTTAAAATACCTGGAAAGTGTTCTAACGAAGGACGAAATGTGTGACACTGAGATCCGAAGGCACACTTCTCTATACCGAGGATGCATTCCAAAAGCTGAGTAAAGTATTGAGAGACAAAAGAGAGTACTGGATTGTTATGAGATGACTGTCCTTCAATAAGACAGTGAATGCTGGACAACATCCTCAAAGATGAAGGAAAGACTTGAAGCAACAAAGATGTGGTTCTGTGGAAGGATGCTGAAAGTACCATGGACTAAGCATGTGAGCAGCAACAGGGTTATTTGAGGAAAATGAAAGCAAAAAATAAATTTATACTTAACATCAGAAAGAGACAGTTGAAGTTTCTTGGATGTGTAATGTGAAAGGAGGTTCATGGAGAATCTGATACTCACAGGGCGGATAGATGGAAAGAAAGACAAGGAAAAACAGCACAAATTTCAGCAAATAGATTGCAAAGCAGGGTTTAGGAGGAGTAACAAAACCAAATATATTAAGAACTACACGAAACAGGAAGTTGTGGATGGCCATAAGTCATTAGAATCAATTCAAGATTATTGATTTTCAAGTTAAAAATATTTTAAAGAAAACTAGGAGCTTTATAACGCTTAATTGAAAATTAAATATTTTAACTTGAAAATGAAGCTGTAATGAATATGGAAACTGCAAAAAGGTCAAAATAATTATTAAGCTTTTTCTTGAAAATACAAACACATGGAAAAACATTCAAGAAATATTCCAGATATCAAGAACTATTTTATGGAAATCTGTGATTAAGTGAAAAACGTTTTCATGTGATGCATTTCATCCTTTATTAGACAAAAGTGATCTTTACATTGGTACACATATACGCAAAGGAGGTGGGGGACACAAATTTTAAATTTAAATTATTTTCTTTTATAATATGCATTAAGGTATACAGTTTAGTAGATTTCATTTAGTTTCTTTTTTTATCACTTTTGTTATTAAATATTCTACATTGCAATGATATATTTGCCAAGAAAGGTGAACTGCTGTAAGAAACTGTCTAATTTTAATGTTTATTTTTAAATCATTTCACCTGAAGCAAAATGGGACCATCATTAGCATGGAGTTACAGTGAGGCAAAAGATTTGGTACAGGGTGGGTGATTTAAAAGATAAATGGGATTCAAGAAAATAAAAATGGCCATTGACATTGCATCTAAACATTTAAATGCAATGACCTTGTCATTTTCTATCTTTAATGTACAAACAAAATACTGCACCTCCTTGGCTTAACTCTCACAACAGACCTCCAAGTGGAATGACTATACAGAATCCATAGCTAAATCTGCTGCTAAGAAAGTCTGTGCAGGGCCAGGAAGTTTTTTCCACTTAAAACAATCCTGCACTTATTTAAATCAACCATCCACCCGTGCATTGAATACTCCTGCCATATCTGGCCAGGTGCTTCTGCTATTCACCTATATGTCCTTGACAAAATCCAACAGAGAATCTGTAATGTAATAGTTCTTGACTTGGCAGCTCAGATACAGTCACTTTCTCACCAGCGCTAGGTGACTTCCTTGTGTCTCTTCTACAAATACTTTCATGGCTTCTGCTCTGATGAACTTAGATCACTGGTACCTCCTATATATAAATTTACTCGAGCCACAAGATTACCGTGAAACCAATAAATTGTAAAACAAATTCTACTCCAGCAGCTTCTTTTCTTGCACTTCCTGCCTGTGGAATTCCATTCCATTTACTTGCTTTCCCAACAGCTAAAATCTCCAAGAACTTAAATGTAAAGTCAATAGTCATCTCCAATCTCACTAACCTGCATCCTCCCTCTCATGCTCACTTCTCTGTCCACCCCACTCTCATCAGTGTTCTCATCCTTCTCTTACCCACTTTCTGATACGCCCTACAACATGTCACTCTCATAACTTTCCTCCTATGTAACCTTCTGCAAATCAGTGGCAGTAAAATGCCTTGCTTAGGGTGATATGATAATAAAAAAATGTAGCAATTAAAGGACATTCTATACATGTTTGTCTTATTTAATTAAAAAGGTAAGCAATTTACTAAGCATTTTTTTTAAAATCAAAATTATAGACAGGCTCAATATGGCTCAATATGGTGAGCAACCAATGGATGAGTGTGTTGTCATATAAAAGGTCCCTTTTGTGTTCATGTAATCTTTTACTTAAATTCTTTAAGGTTAACGCTGTTTCAATTATTACAGATTGAAAAGTAAATTTTCCATTCAAGTTTGAGGTAATTTTATCATGAACAAGGAATTTTTAGAGAAAATGGAAACAAAAAAGAACATTTATACTTCAGAAAGTGAGAGTCAAATTTCTGGGACACATAATGAAAAAAGAGTGCTTGGAGAGTTTGACACTCATCAAGCATATTGAAAGCAAGAGCTGAGATGATATAAATGAATAGCATTCTGTGAGGATAGTACAAATATCGTTTTTATTATATGGCAGCGAATAATAGGCATGTTTCTCACAGATGAAGGATAACAGCAGAGATGTGGTACTACAGAAGAATGCTGAGAATACCATGGACATGGCAAGTAAGCAATGAGGAGGTTTTAAGGGGAATGCAGAGAAAAAAAACATATTAAAGGCAAGAGGTACAAAGGGAAATAGTGTGTAACCACTTGATAAACATGTATAACTGAATGGCAGAATAGTGAGTTTGAGTTTTGTTTAATGGCATATCAACTTCTGTGGGTTATTTAATGCCAAAAAAGTAGGGTTTTAAGGTATTCTTTTTCAATGTTCGGTTATAGTGAAAAGGTTGATTTAGTTAGATTTTAATGAAAATGTTTTTGTTTTTATTTTGAAAACTGAAAATGTCTTCTAGTTTTGTATTCAAAAATGTTTTGCTGAGAATAATTATATACAGTATACAGTTGACAATAGGACCACTTCCACCCAACCAGTCTATTGATCTGTGCATATTTATACTTTTGTTGGTCAAAAACATCAGTTAGAATTTGTTGGAATGGGAATTTAAGGTTAGACAGTGGCATTAAGGCCTCCTTAAGCTGTGATGGGGAAATAGAGTAATATCTTTTGTATTAGGCTATGGAACAGGCCAAAATAGGAGTTTTCTCATATTTGTTACAGTTTGCTAATAACCAACCTAGTGTGCAGAATATAGTGATTCAAATACTTCCACCTGAAGTTGTCAAGGTATTAGGATTTTATTCTTGTTGATCAGTACTCCTTCAATACAGCATAGTCTGTTTTTTGTGTTGGACATTTGCAACACATTAGGGGTTCCATCCCTCTTAGGCATGATAGAGCTACAAAGAGAAACAATCATTTGTTCCACAAGTTGAGCAATCAAACCAAGGGTTCCCCTTACTGCAGATGCCATGTCTTTTTTTTGGTAAGATATTTCCATGTATTCATCAGATCTTGTTCACTGTGTCATATAAAATAACCACAATGCCTGGTAGTAGTAATTCTCCATTATTTTATTCTCACACCAACAACATACAAATACAAAAATACATTTGGCCTCTCGCCACTCAGCTGTTTCTGTAACACTTGACTAATCTCACCTGGCTATTCACACAGGGAAACTAACAAGACAAGCTTCAACACCACCCACAATCCAGCTTGGACACTACCAGGCTCCTGACACACACCAACATGATTTATCATCATCATTTATCCATCACACCCAGATGGTGCATAGGGCAGCAACTTTTTGTTGCTGTTTCTGTAACAAACTGTTTTTTACGAGGCAGGGTTGTTAGCCCTGCACCCAACCCCCAAACCTGGAGGACCATTCTTGGTCCTTATGTTTACAGCAACTGGTATTCCCAAATGGTCACCCATTTAAGTACTGACCAGGCTCAACATGATTTATAACATCTCAATATTGTTATCACCACAATAACCTCTGCAACCTGACTCACTAGTGATATACACTTGTAATGAGACATTCCCTCACAAGCCTACTAGCTACAACTAATTTTTTTGTTGCTAATATCACTTTGGCATACAGAACTTGCTACAGGCATACCCTTGCAGTCATCACCACAACCTTGTTTTGTTGAAACTTCCTCATCACAACTAACCCAGCTCAGGTATTTCTTTGCAGCAAGACATTCCACCAAAAACCCGCCTACTATACCAATCCCTTGCCACTTCAGCAACCAATGCACCCTACCTCAAATCAACCCACCACAGTGACCTCGATTGATATGCATCAGATCCAACCAGTGACTATATCCTGTGCCCTTGCTCAAACCAACCTAAGAAATTGATCAACTGCTGGCACTATCTTTATACATAATTACCTTCCTGACAATCAGCAACTGAAATAGACATTTTCTTTAATTTTCCAACAACTGTAATATATTGTGTATATTAAACAATTATACATTGTTTAAAAACCTTATACTTTTTATTTCTTCACAACCAAAAACTTATAACATTGGTCAGTGGGACAAGAACAATTTATTCAAGGGTTCAGTTTTAAAACGACCGAAAAGTTGCTCACATTGACAAGTACCTAAAGATGGCCAGAAGACAAAATAATTAAAACATTGGAATAACAGTAAAGATGAGGACAATGATTCGAGTTTAAATAATGTAAACAACGTCTAACATTGTATTCTTGCCCATTCAGCTACAGGAATTTTCAAAATGCATTTCTCTTAAAGAAAAAAAAAAGAAAACTCTTAATCTGGAAAGAATTTTATCTTTTTTTTGTTGAGAGAGGCTTTTTATTTTCTTATCTACCAATTCTAACTCAGTACAGATCCATCACAGACTTTCACAATTTTCTCAGGTTTTAAAAGATAAAAATCTTCAAAGTTACTTTCATCAAACAGCAATGACTTTTTTTTATAATGTAGAGAAAATACAAAAAGACAAAGAAATTGGGAAAATAATTTGAACCCTGACCCCTACTATGAATCATGATTTGTAGATAGAGAACCAGTGAATTCAACATCAAAATGAGACCTTTAAAAAAAAATGAAGGGAGCATGTATGACTTTCTTGAAGAAGGAAAAAAAAAATGTTTTTTCTTTTGCTGTCTACAGATCATGAATCCCAACCTTCAAATCAGTAAAGCAATTATTTTGGGTATGAAAGTTATATTATATACTTGTAAAATATTCAATGAACATAAGCCAAGACCATTGGTTACAATGTGTTTTCTTTAATATTTTTTTTGATTTACAATGATATTCCCTCATGTTCATGGTCTGGAGCAGCATTTCCAACCTGTGAACCACATGCAGAATATTAGTGGGTTGTAAAATGTTATACTAGAATTACGCATTAGATTTGATTAAACACTATCAGTTGAGATAGAACAACAGCCTGGTTATGAAAGCCTGAGTTTTGAACTATCAAGTGGTGTGTTGTTATGACAAGATTAACGAATCAGGGTTGGTTATGTACTCAATCATTCATCATCATAAAAAGGAAATCAATTTTCACCTATTCACATAAATAATGTTTTTTATTGTTGTGCCATGAGTAAGAATAAATAACTCAACAACAGGAATAGGTTAATTGTTGTATTCCGTGAAAATAGTATTTACAAAGGTTATTAGTGTCCAATACAAGAATAGAGGTTAATCGTCTCAACCGTCGTAAGACGTAGTATGAGCAATGGGTACTTCCGGGTCATCACCGGAAGTCTACGACTGACTTGTCAATCGGCTGCTCGGCACACTCTTACGTAGATGCCACCATTACTTTACATAGTAATGGAATAGTCCATTATAGCCGAATAGGCGTGGGTGTCCCAACATTTATATGCTGTCATATGTTTTTACCCAGTAAATTTGAGTAGGTTACCATAAGCTGTGGTCATGAATAGGGGGGTTACAATTCTAAAAGTTTGGGAACCCCTGGTCAAATGAGTTACAAACTAAGAATCACAGTTTATGCAGATATGTGGGGAGGATATCAGTTAACCCTAGATTTGAACAGGTTAAGATTGTCATGAGTGATAAGGTGAGGAATTCCTCTTAATGTTTAAAGTGATAATTTTATAAAATTTAATAAAAGAAATATCTTTTGGTTGATATTAGGTCATAAGAAAGGGATGTGTTTCCTCTTTAAGTTTGTTCAATCAACTTCTACAGGAGATTCAGAGGTAGCTGGAAAAACCTACCAGGATTTATTATCGATGAACGCAATCTTAACTGAAGATACATAGATGACACTGTGTTGATGACAGACACAAAAAAATACTGGATCTCCAAGACAAGGTGGTAAAAGAAAGCAAGAAAAAAAGGACTATTAATTGTAAGAAGAAAAGATAGACATCAGCAAGTGGAAAAGCTTAAGAGAATTGTAGATGACAACATCAAACAAAGAGAGAAGTTTGAATATCTGGTCAGTGTTTTAACAGAAGATAGAAAAGGTAATACCAAATTGAAAACATTTGTTTAACAAACCTGAAAACAACAACAATTAAGAGGTGATTCCATGCTCTTCACAACCTCCCAATCAGTGGCCTTGCTGCCAGAGGCAGTCTACCGTCATGCCCAGGACCAGCTAAATAAAGTACTAAAAAACAGTAGTTTATTAGAAGCAAAAAAAAAAAAAAGAGTGCTTGGTTGTTATGTTATATTAATCCCCTTGTATAGCAGTGAATGCTGGGCAATCTCCCATATTAAAAAAAAAAAAATTGGAAGTAGTAGAAACGTGGTTCTACAGAAGGATGATGAGAATTCCATGAAGTAAGCAATGGAGGAAATTTTAAAAAATAATAAAAAACAGTTAAACTCCCAAAGAGAGAGCTGAAATTTTTTGGTATATAATAAAGAAGGAGGACTTCATCAACACAAAGGATAGTAAGGGCAAAAGAGATGAGGGAGGACAGTGTGTGAATAGATGTCAAAAACTTGAGGGCACTTTAGATAAAGGAGAGGGACTGCTAAGAGCCACAAGAGACATAAGGAGTAACAAGAAGGGGAAGGCAGTAGGCCACCTATACCTGATGATCTTATGCATGCAAAAGGATTATGAAACATGGAGAAGGAGGCTTAGCAATGGGAGAGAAACTGCTAAGTGCCACAAAGGATGGAAAGTTGTGGAGAGCTATGATCGTCTACGTCCTGAAGAGGCAAGGTACAAAGAAGTAGTGATTTGAAGTGCTTAATCTATAGTAATAAAAAAAAAATGTTTATTTCTAGTTACAGTGCTTACTCTACAATTCCACCAAATAGAGTCAGTCAGTTAAATGCCATCCCTGATACACGCTTGGAAGAGACATGACTAACTGGGCAGAAGATTATCCCACAGTAGGTTACCATTGCTTTCTGCAGTAGACTGGTTGCCGGCAATGGCTATGGAATCCAATCTGTGCTGTTATTTGACTTATAGCTGGAGAAGGAAGAGATGTATTATATTATTAAGTAGTAATTAGTGTGGGATCAGTTTATTACTTCAAAACAATATAAAACTGATCCCCCACTTTATGCCCAGTAGATGCCTTAATCATATTTTAACTATTATATTCAGTCGGTCAGGTAAGTGCCATATGTGATACACGCTTGGGCAATCATGCCTGGAAAGAGACATGACTGACTGGACAGAAGATTTTCCCGCAGTAGACTGCCATTACTTTCTGCAGTAGACTGGTTGCCAACCAAGGCTATAGAACCCTATCAGTTCTGTTACTTAACCCATAACTGGAGGGAAGAGACAGATTCATACCTTTCCCAAGGGTATTTGCGCGTGAGTGAATGCAACGAATTCAACTGGAATTCGAACTTGGCTACCTGATTTCTCTTCCCAAGTCGATACCACAATACACATCACATAGATATAAGCTATTGGATTTTTTTTTTTACCAAATAGAGATATAAGCTAAAAATACCTAATCTGTTTCACTGATTTTAAAATGAAAAGAGCGAAATTTGTAATCTAATTAAATCTCACTGAGAATAAATCTAATTTTTACTTTCCATTAACAGAAAAATTATTTGCCTATAACCAAAATTTTAAATATTGTGCAGAGTATTTTAGCATTAACCTAAAAAAATATCTTCTAATTTATCAAAGAGTGTTTTTCACTTACTAATCAATGGATATTGAAAATGAAATGTTTTGATATAAAAGATACTATCCAAAGGTTTTTAGTATTTGAATATATTAATCAATATATTCATCTAACCTAGTTACTCAGCATTTGTAATATCCCACTTCACAAATCTCTTGAAATCACTCCTCAGTGAGTAAATAAACAGCTGATAACCTCTGTTTTAGAAAAAAATCTATTATTCAAATTCTCTATATATTCTATAAATATAATGTAACTATTGAATTTAGGAACCGCTATTTTATGAAATAGTTCTGAATCAGTACTTCTTTGAACATTACCTTCTTCTATGTGCCCTGTCCTTTCAGGACGTAGGTGATCATGGTTCTCCATGTCTCCCTATCCCTTGTGGCTCCCAGTATGCTTGCTCCCATTACTCCTGGCAACCCCCATTCCGTCATCCACCTGATCAGGTCCTGAAAATATGTTATCCGCTGCCTTCCTCTCTCTCTCTCTCGCCTTCTATCTGGCCAGTCAGTATCAGGTTCTCCAGGCTTTCCTTCCTCATTGCATGTCCCAGGAACCTCAGCTGTCTCTTCCTGATGCTCAGTATTAATTTCCTTTTTGTTGCCATTCTTTCCAACACCTCATCGTTGCTTGCATGCTCAGTTCACGATATCCGCAGCATCCTTCTGTAGACCCACATTTCTGCTGCTTCCAGTTTTGTCCTCATTTTCAATGATATTGTCAAGCATTCACTGCCATATTGAAGAACTGACATAATATAGTAATCCAGTACTCTTTTCTTTGTTTCTAGTGAAATTTTCCTGTGTGTTAGTACTTTACTCAGCTTTTGGAACGCATCCTTTGCCATGCCAATTTGTCTTCAGATCTCTGTGTCACACTTTCCATCTCCAGTTAGAACACTTCCTAGGTATTTAAATTTTTGCACCTGTTTTATTCTGGTATCCCCAACCTGTATTTGGTATTTTGGGTTGCACCTTTTGCTAATGACAATGCATTCAGTTTTCTTAAAGTTTATTTGTAGTCCTTTTTTGTCACTTTCTACCGCTACCTTCTGTACCTTTACTTATTAGATGGAAGATTGAATGTATCTATCCCCCCCACCTTGTATCCACCCCCCCCACCTTATATCCACCCCCCCACCTTGTATCCACCCCCCCACCTTGTATCCACCCCCCACCTTATATTCATTTGCAGCCACCTCCTGTTTCATTCTAATCAAACATCATTTATAATTTTAATCTGTTGATCTGATCTTTGTTGACATTTTCACAATGTTCCAGCAGTTGTACTCTCCGACCTTCTTCAGGTGATTGGAATTTTGAACTGAACTCTTTATTTTGATCAGTAGGGTAGATTGTTTTTGCTCTCATTCCATGAGTCATGCTATTTCCAGATGTCTTAATTAACTCAACTCTCTAAGGATACATAGCCCAGTGGATAAAAGCATTGGTTAGGGCCAGTGACTTGACCGAAAACGTTCAATAGCTGGCTACAACAGTGGTCAACAAAAACCTAGTTATCTCTATTTAACTCAACTTTCGAAGACATTTGAAAGTAGCATGACTCATAGAACAAGAACAATCTACATCAGTGATCAAAATAAAGGGCTCAGTTCAAAATTACAGTCACCTGACGATAGCTGGAGCATACAATGGCTGAAACATTGTGAATATGACAATGAAGATCAGAACAGTCTGAATAATGTAAATAAATAATTTTTTTTTTTTATTCTCCAGGGCACTTTTTAATTTGTGCTTTGATCAAACCTGTGTGGAGTGTGTTCATTTTTTTAGTATTGTGTCCTAGGCATGATGATAAACTACATCTGGCAGCAAGTCATCCAATCAGGATCTTGCAATTGCAAGCCTATTTCAATACCATATCAATATCAAGGGAAATAAAACATTCAGTTTTGTTATCCTTTTTAAGTGTTTAATTCAACTATTAACTTTTTTTTAAACTCATTTGTTTGAGGTGAACAATGAAGAAACTTTTAGGGAAATGAAAACAAAAAGAACACTTAAACTCTGAAAAAGACAGTTGAAATTTCAGGAACACGTGTTTGAATTTAGCTTAACAACATATCAACCTCTGTGGGTTATTTAATGCCAAAAAAGGTAGGGTTTTAAGATATTCTTTTAATGTTTGGTTATAGTCAGAAGGTTGATTTAGATTTTGATGAAAAAATTCTTTTATTTTATTTTAGAAAACTGAAGATGTTTTCTTTTGTTTTGCATTAAGAAATGTATTGCTGGTAATAATTTTTTTCTTCAAAAATGTATTATGGCAATTTTTTTCCTTCAAAATTGTATATTTTTCTAAAAAAGTCTATTTTTATTTATATATTTCTATAAAAGTGTATTTTTATACCTTCATAGGGTTTTGACCCCTGTTTGGGGATAAACTATTTGCCCATAGCTGGGACCCTAACACGTGCTACCACTCCAGGTCAAGAGCAATTGAGAGGGGAACAAGAGCAATTGAGAGGGGGTTCCATGGTCCTTACAACTCCCCAATCAGAGGCCTTGCTGCCAGATACATTTTACTGGCATATCCAGGACCTGGAACACATGAGGAAAAAGGGTTTGAAGAACTTGAAAGTCAAAGGCCATATCAAAGGCAAGACGTACAAAAGGAAACAGCAAATAATCTACATAACCATCATTGGTAAGTGAATGGCAGAACACGAACTGGCTGACTATAAACTACATCTGACAGCAAGGCCTCTGATCGAGAGATTGGAGATTGTGAGGAGCAGAGAACTACCCCTTAAATGTTGTTGTTCTTAAATCTATCATGACCCGGGGTGGCAGAACCTGTTAGGGTCCCAGCTACGGGTAAATAGTAAACTCCAAAATTGGGGTTAAAACAATGAAGGTATAAAAATACAAGCAATACATTTTCATAGTTAAAAGAAAATTCTTACCAGCAATACATATTTTGTCAAAGAAATTACAAATGCTCTCAAGAAAATTAAATTTCAGTGTTTGCCACTAAATAAACAAACAAATGAACTGAGATGTATAGGAACAATACAAGCATTTCTAAAAGCTACAAATGACAGAAAGTTGTAGAAAGAATGAGACACACAGAAGAATTACAAATTAAAAAATGAATAACAATATTTAACATTCATTGTTTTTATCCATACTTTATCTTGAATGAAGCAAAAAAAACTAAAATAATTCCTTGTCTGTGTTCTTGCATTAATGAAGCCACATCAGAAAAAATGAAGAAAAATTTAAAGTGGCTCCAAGACAAGTCTATATCTCTGTGAATCTGGCATTCCCAAATGTTCAAGGAGAACCAACAAAGTCGAGTGATATATTCTCTGTTGGTGGGGGTCAGTGTTATCAGTAACGTTTGACACATTTCCTGACCTGAGGGCCATCATCTGATGAAGGCTTCATTGGCGGCATGATTACTGTTTTTGCTGCAGTCGTTTTAGTTTACCAAACAGTCTCCAAATATCAAGAAGCCTGGCACTAGATTGAAGAAGTTTGATATTTTCTATTGATTCCAGTGATCTGCATTCCAAACTAGATCAAAGCTTAACGACATCTAAATTTCAAAATCAAAGTATAAGATTTGCTTTTGGTTTTAAATGGCATTATAAATGGTAGGATGAAATTAGCGGTTTCCATGGAAGACACTTTTGGCATTCATTCACCAAATGATTAGTGTTACTATTGGTTGAAATTTATAAAAATTTTAAAACATTTTTTCAAGAAATTAAACTTCTCAGGTCCACTTCTATTACTCTAGTACTGATGGTAGTTTCCTTCCTAACCTTTAGTTTTTGGTAGTGTTTCCCTTCTAGTTACATGTGCTAAATATGTATGGTCAGGTGATCCCAGTAGCACAGTTCATTTGACAGTTACGTTTGTTGCCTCGAGATCCGTGTTTTACCACACATGTCAGAATCAACACTTTCTTCCTACATTACAATTATATTTATCACACTGATGTGTGGCTTTCCAAATAAGTGAAAAAAAAATGAAACTTGGACTATACCACTATGAGCAGTAAAACCAGGTTACTTAAATAAAAAAAAAAATTTTCAGTCATAAAACAAAATAAATGCCAATGAATGATGATAAAATATTTTTCATCCAAACAAATGATCTGAAAGAAAAAAAAATAAGAGAAAAAAGGGATTGATTTGAACAAGTACTGTACCAAGTTAATATTCTATCAGTATTATACTTGTAATAGTTATAATAAAAAATTTTCATTTTATTTTAGAAAACTGAAGATGTTTTGTATTAAGAAATGTATTGCTGGTTAATATTTTTTTTTTCTTCATAAATGTATTCTGGTAATTTTTTTTTCCTTCAAAAATGTATATTTTTCTAAAAGAAAGTCTATTTTTATGTATATATTTCTATAAAAGTGTATTTTTATACTTTCATAGTGTTTTGGCCCCTGTTTGGAAATATTCAAGTAGTAGGACAGACTATATTCTATAGCCTTGGGTGGTAACTGGTTTAAGGAAGGGAAAACTTTGAATATCATGCTGTATGTAACCCTGGTAAAGCATATACTATGTAGCTAAGGAAAATATCATTCACATTGATTGTTATCCTGACTTTTGTTCTTCAAAAGATTAAGAGCCCCTACCATAGGATAATGATTAACAAGTCAGTCTAAAAAGTGATTGCTTGTGAGCCTCAAGGTTGCTCTAATATAATAGTCTCAGGAAGATTCAATACTCATAACCTTTTGTTAATCACATCGAAGCTCAGTGAATATCTACACTACAATTTTTCTTTTAGGCAAAAAAGTATCTAATGTGACAATCAACAATAGGTGCCATGAGCAAAGAAATGCTCCGAGCTGTTTTTATTTGCAGATTTTTATGATCTATTTTTGCAAAAAGTGTTAAAGAAATCAAGAGAAACAACTTGTTCAGTCAAAGCTACTTTTGATATTTTCAAAAAAATATATTTTCACCTTCTCTGATCCCCCACCAAAATACATAATATTTTTCTATCTAAATCTAAACTTATTTATAAATGGAACTTTGTCTGTGTGTGTATGTGTCCGTTACCTATAGACTCCAAAACGGCTGAACCGATTTTCTTGAAAATTTACACGTTCTTAGCTAGGGTTTGTGTCAAGGTACCCCCAATAAATATCAAAAATCGATAATTGAAAAAATTGGGTTATAGAAGGAGTGGTCTGATTTTAATCAAATTTGATACACTCATAGACAAAGACATAAGAAATGATATTCAGAAGTTTCAAGGTTCCAGTTCTTACAATAGTGCAGAAAATCGATAATATATATATATATATATATATATATATATATATATATATGAAAAAAAGGCAAGATGTTTGTGTGTGTCTGTTTATCTGTCTGTATGTACTTTATACAAATCTGCAATTTTTAATCGATTCTCACCAAACTTCAAACAAATATTCTTTAGGCTGAGTCTGAGCTCCAGGACCATGGATTAGTTTTAAAGCTTTCATTACACCTGAGCAATGCCGGGCTATACTGCTAGTATTTCATAGAGGAATATGGGTTATAGAAAATAATATCTCATGTCTTCTTCTATGTGCCCTGTTCAGGACGTAGGCAATCATGTCTTTCCATGTCCCCTATCCCTGCTGGCTCTTAATATGTTTTCTCTTGTTACTCCACGCAACCCCCCGTTCCATCATCCACCTGATCAGGCCCTTCAAATATTCGCTGCCTTCCTCTGTCTCTTTTTCCTTCTATCTGGCCTGTCAGGATCAGGTTCTCCAAGCCCTACTTTCTCATTGCATGTCCAGGAACTTCAGTTGTCTCTTCCTGATGCTCACTATTAGTTTTCTTTTCAATGCCATTCTTTCCAAAACCTCATCATTGCTCACATGTTCGGTCCATGATATCCGCAGCATCCTTCTGTAAAACCACATTTTTGCTACTTCAAGTTTTTTTCCTCATCTTTGATGATATTGTCCAGCATTCACTGCCATATTGAAGAACTGACATCGCATAGTAATCCGGTACTCTCTTCTTTGTTTCTAGGGAAATTTTCCTGTTTCTAAGTACTTTACTCAGTTTCCAGTTAAAGCGAAACTGTAGACTGAAAGAAAAATGAATGGATGTAAGTCAAATTTTGATTTCCTGGTATCAATATCAAATAAGTTTTTTTTGTCGTAAACTGAATTTTGAAGACTAAATAAGTCCTCTGAGTAAATGGTATCATGGCCAAGACTAAGAACTACAATTATACCTACTTAGAGCCAAACCCGAAGTAAAAACTAAAATAAAAGGGCTGAAAAAATACAGACATACAGGCAGATAAACAGACACACACACAAACATCTTGCCTTTTATATATATATATAATCGATTTTCTGCACTATTGTAAGAACTGCTACCTTGAAATTTCTGAATATCATTTCTTATGTCTTTGTGTATGAGTTGATCAAGTTTGATTAAAATCAGACCACTCCTATAACCCGATTTTTTCGATATTTATCAGGGATACCTCAACACAAAGCCTAGCTGAGAATACTCACAGACGCTTATAGTACAACTGTGTAAATTTTCAAGAAAATTGGTTCAGCCGTTTCTGAGTCTATAGGTAACGGACACACACACACAAAGTTCCATTTATGAATAAGTTTAGATAGATTAGATTCAGATCCATTCACTTCTTTCTTTGGAAATATAAAGCTAAAAACATTTTTTTTTAAATTTCTGACACAACCTATATTGTTACACTTGTTCACATGCTGCTGTCTTTTATTATTTTTTAACTCAAAAGAGAATCTAGCATCTGATGAATCTCGAGTCATTCTGAGCTGGGATTAGCTATGCTTTCTTTCCAAGATATAATAAATATTAAGCAAGAAAGAACATGAAAAATCCAGAGAAAAGAAGAGAATTAAGGAGTGAGTAAATTTCATATGTTTTTGATTTTGTTAACTACAAAATATAGTAGGGTCAGTTGAGCACCATCACTGAGAAACAAAACACTATGACGCAATTTACTCTTCCAGAAATTTGAAAATATTATGCTGTGCTGCTTGGTATTCAGGTTGGAAGCTGTAAATATTTCAGAACTTCTGGGTATCAATCTGAGGACAGTTCAAAGGATTAGGAAAGAGTTGAATGAGTCTAATAGTGGTTATGAAGGTGTTTGATGTAATCACTATTGATGGTAATGTTATGGCTGCATTCATCTTCCCACAAGGCTTCAAACTCAATACAGTGATTTTGTTTTGAGGAGGTAATACTGCCTTGAATAAAAAGGGTGGCTGCTAGAAGACCCTATATCTAGCAACAGGACACTGCACCATGCCACACAAGCAGGAGAACTCGGTCATGACGGTCAGACAGTTTCTGCAACCATATCACCCCTTACATTAGGCTACCTAACTCCTCGGCCTGAAACCCCTTGATTATTATGTGTGGGACACAGATGAGCAACTGATCAACAAACCTTCTTGTAACACCAAAGGAAAGGATTATGGCAGCATTCACCAGCATAAACAAGGAGTCTAGTCATAAGAGATGCAGGTGATTTTGAAGTCGTTTAGAGGCCATGATTGAAGTCAATGGTGATTTTATTCAATACATCTACTCTTCAGGATTTCAAGATATAATTTTGCTAAATGTATCTATAAAAAAAAGTAAATGCCAATGTTGCTTTCATTTTTGCGTAATTTAGACGACAATCTATCCATCGCACACTATATATGTGTCTGTGTGTCATGCTAAAACTTATTAAGCTATGGAATCTCATTCGTGACCATACCGTTGATCTATCCATGTATAGTCTTATAAAAAGCATCCTGGGAAGATTAGAGTCTTAAATATGTTAACAAGAATCATTCATTAGTCATTATTTATTATTGAGGTGCCATTACGTATATATATATATATATATATATATAAAACTCGTGCTTCAAATGTAATTTTGAATGTGATGTCTGTTCTTTGATATATATTATGGGGAAACACACCTATTCCTCAGGTAATGGACTCTCCCACCTATATTAATAAGATGTAACAGGAAACCCTTGAGAAGTTCTTGGGAAGTTCATAGGAGTTCTTTACAGTTCTGTTGGAGTTCAGTAGAACTACTAGGCAGTTTATATAAGTTGGCAGTTAGCCGAATACTAAGGAGTCAGCTTTCAGTGGAAGATTACCAAGTTCCTAACATTTTGGGTACGTTAAGTCAATTAGCAACCAACATAGCATGATTATAACCTTCAGTGCAAAAACTACTCCACAAGAATATGGCAGTAAATGCTGGACAATCTCTTCAAAGATGAAGGAGAGATTTGAAGCAACTAAAATGTAGTTCTATAGAAAGATAAGAATACCATGGACTGAGCACATGAAAAACAATGAGGTTTTGGAGAAGATGGAAATGAAAAGGAAACTTACTTTTAACATCAGGAAAAGACAGCTAAAGTTCCTGAGGAATTTAATGAAGAAGGAGGGCTTGGAGAATTTAATACTCACAGTTCAGATAGAAAGAAAGAAAGAAAGAAAAAAGCAGTTCATAACTTATTCGATGACTTGAACAAGTGATTGGCAGAGTAGGGATTGGGTGTGGTAACAGGAAAAAAAATGTGCTAAGTGTCACTAACGATAGGGAGATGTGGAAGGCCATTATCACCTACATTTTGAAAGGACATGGCACATAGAAGATTGTTTGAAATAGATACATTTTTCATGGATAATTTCTTAATTTTAAACCATGTAAAAATTTGCACAGTTTAAAAAAAACACAAAAACAGAATGTCTTTTTTTCTTTTTTAGAATTATATCACCCCCAAGGCATTTTACTGCCACTGTTTTGCAGGGGGTGACATAGGAGAAAAGTTATGAGAAAGAGTGACAGGTTATAGTGTCAGTAAGTGGGTAAGAGAAGTATGAGAATACTGATGAGAGTGGAGTGGACAGAGAAAGGAGCATGAGAGAGAGGATGCAGGTTAGTGCAATAGGAGATGACTATTGACTTTTCATTTAAATTCTTGGAGATTACTTGCTTCCCTGACAACTACAAATGAAAGGGAATTCCACAGGCGGGAAGTGTGAGAAAAGAAGCTGCTGGAGTAGAATTTGAGTTTACATTTTATTGGTTTTACAGTAAAAGAATTTGAAACAGTAGTACTCACTAAAAAAAAATCTTCCACTAAAAATGAATTAATTAATTTTTTAAATTAATAAAAATATTCCATAAAAATGAATCTATTAATTCTTTAGAGAGATAAGTGTATTTTTCCAACAAGAAATTATTTGAACAGCTCCTCTTAAATTTAACAAACATTTTTACCATTTTTGAATAGGACGTACTATATCAGTATCAAAATTATGAATAGATTGTTCAAAGTTTATGTTTATTTTGTTATGCTTGAGAACTTTTGAATGTCCCAATCCCTATAAAGGGTTGAGTTGTCTCTACTTCTGAGATGATGTAGTATTTATATTATGTAAAATATTCGAACTGTTGTCCTCATCTTTATTGCAAAGCTCATGACATTTCAGCCTTCTTCATGTGGTAGGAATTTTTTAACCTCTATTTTGATCACTGGAGTATATAATTCTCATTCCTGAACAATTAGGAATATGAGACTCATCTTTGCAAAGATGTTTCCAACTAGCATCCAGTTGGCAGGCAAAAAATAAACAGGGTTGCAACTCAATACATGTCCCTCTCTCCTCTCACCATAGGGTGGATATTGTGCTGATATTTATTGAGCACAATAGCCACACCTGAATCATCAGCCAATCAGAACATACAGAATAGACTTGCCTAGACAGCAGAGTGGAATCTCCCAGGCTGTCATATAAACCACCTACCAATTTGCTGGGCAGACCTTAGCTGTCAGATTCAAGTTTAACTACTGTTGATTACTGGCTGTTGGATATAGGCATTGGTTAGTTCTAGTATCTTGACCCAAAAAGTTTTGAATTCAATACCTGGCTACAGCAGTGGTGAACAAATAACTTAGAGAGTTGAATTAAACAGAGAAAACTACATGGCATTTGGAAGTGGCTTTGCACATGAAATGAGCACAATATACCCCAGCAATCAAAATAAAGGGTTCAGTCTGAAATTCCTACCACCTGAAGAAGGCTTGAGTGTACAACAGCCGAAACATTATAAACATGGCAATAAAGATGGGGACAGCAATTTGAACAATGTAAATAATGTAAAAATCAACAAGATCTTATCTGCAATACTAACAACAGCAAGTTCTTGATAATAACTGAGACAGTGAAAACATCTGTTTCTAAGTTAAGCTTTTTTAATTTAATATTTTTATCATCCAAAACATTTTTCAAGTTTCATTTATCTAGAAGCAAACATAATAAATATATTTTAGAATTAATAATTGAAAGCAAAAACGAGATAACATGACACCAACAACTGATCTGGAAAGATGTAATATTGGTAATAAGTTTTAAAACAGTAAAAAAAGGGAAATCATTGCACAATTTATGCTCAAATTTTCACCAAAATCCAGAAAAATGGTTTTAACCACAAAATTTCAATAAAAAAAGTATAAAGAAAGAATCTTCATTGGTCTTTTGCCAAACTTGAATACATGACAAATTGCTGTCTAAATGCACACACATATCTGCTAAATAAATGATACAATAAATACTACATTATCATTTTTTTATTATTATTATTTTTATTCACAGTTCTCAATATTGAAGATAGAGTCAAAAGTAGTCAGTCTAATTTTCATGTTTCTACTTTAGGAGAGACCAATGCTCTACAGTATTGTAATATAATAATCTGGCCCCACCCAAGAAGGCTGATGAAGCGTGGGTGTTTTCGGTCATTGAAAGCAGCGGATGTCGTTTTGACCCTATTTCCGGCAGAGCAGAAATAGCTCAGAGCAAACAGACAGGTGACTATGAGAATTACGTAGGCGTCGCGATCGAGGCAAGTTCCGGTTTTGGAAGATATATAAAGACCTCGAAACACAGAAGTCACAGACAGTCAGAGTCAGTCAGTCTCCAGAAGTAGAAGAGAAGAGAAGAGTCCCAGTCAGGCTCGACAGGCAGTCTGGGCAGAGAGCCAGACAAGACCAGAAGTCGAAGAAGAAGCTAGAAGAGCTAAGCAGAGAGGCTACACTCCCGTCGAACCCCCCGTCACCACGTCGAACCCCCATTAGAAGCGCGCTCTCAATTCTCTGCCCTTGTGCCACACGGTCCATCGTCATTAATAAAAACACAAGTCATATTTTTATATACACCCGTGTTTGTTATTTGTCGCTATATAACAGTATCAAATTATTGTTTTGATTCACTATACAGTCTTATGTCCCCCAACACACATACAGAAATATAGTCTGATGCTCCTCAACACACAGAGAAATATATACGGTCCTATGCACACCCCAACATACACTGAAATATATACAGTCCTATCCCTCCATACACACACAGAAATATACAGTCCTACTCCCTCACACACACACACACAGAGAAATATACACAGTCCTACCCTGCCACACAGAAATATATAGAGAGCAAGAGTATCAGTAGAATTATCTAGTTTAAGCAGGAGAGTTGTTTAGTAGCCAGAAGGATGACTCAGTGCAAAATCTCTCTCTTGATTAGGGACATTACTCAGCTTAGAAATGAAAGAAAAAAAAATCATGTATTATAGCATTCTGGTTCAGTGGGATTCTCAGACAGGTGCTTCTGAGCTGTTCAACTGTTTTGTGGAGAATTAAAAGAGAAGTCAAAACAGCAGCTTTCAATATGAGTCCCAAGACAGATGTGCATTATTGCCATAGCATTTGCCCTCAGGGGAGAGCTGCTAAGTTCAAGCAACATTAAGAACAAACAAAAAAGTTATGGGCTAATATAATTTGGTTTGGTTTGAGTTTAACAACCCATGAACCATTATGGCCTTTAAGGGTCAGCTTTTGTATTTTGGGATCACATTTGTTTTGAAGTTATTGCACGCATTAGAGTGGTTGTACACATTTTTATTTTAGTTAAATTTTATTGTATAGTCCTATTTTCTTTAAATATACCATTAAATTATCTATCTTGGTGTGTTCAAATAATTCTTTCTTTGTTTTTGTATTGTAGTACTTTTCCGTACAGATGAAAAGTCAGCGCAGTCCATCATGAAGTGTCATACAGTGTAAGGGGCATGACAAGCTGTGCACCATGGCGGTTCCTTTTTCAAGTAGGAATAGATGAGTTATTTTAGTATGTCCAATACGGAGTCGAGAATGGATAACTTCCTCCCTTCATGATTCCCTGTAACCCTGGATCCATTCACCTAGAGTGGGTTTTATTGTTAATAATTTAGATTACAGTTGTTCCAGTGGATTTGCCATTTATGGGCTAATATAATGTCCAAGAAAAGTCCCGACTTTTGGCAAGGTGTAATATTCTTGGATAAATCTTCCTTTACCCAGTCGTCTTCAATGAACATATCTGAGTATTGAGAAATCAGAATCATGTAAAAACCACCTGCAACCAGCTGTCAAACGTAAGTTTTTGGTGATGGTTTCTAGAGTTATTTGGAGCATTGGTCTCTTGACCTTGGTAGAATACACTGGCAAGATTAATGCTTCTCTATTTTTATGTGCCATGCCTGTTCAGGATTTAGCTGATCATGCCACCTCCCCCCACATCTCCCTATCTCCTGTAGCTCTTAATACCCATTCTCTTGTTATCTTGCTCAAACCCCAATCCCATCCAGATACTCAAGTACCTCAAGTATGTCAAGCATTGACACCTTATCTCACCTTCCTCCATCTTTCCTATGAGGATCAGATTCTCCAAGACCCACTTCCTCATTACAAGGCCCAAAAACTTCAGCTGTCTTTTTCTGATGCTAAGTATAAGTTTTCTTTTCATGTCCAACCTCTCCATAACATCACCATTGCTCACATGTTCTATCCATTCTTTTGTAAAACCACTTTGGTTGCTTCAAGCCTTTCCTTCATCTTCAATGAGATTGTCCAGCATTCACTGCCATATTTAAGGACAGACATCCCATAACAGTCCAGCACTCTCTTTGTTTCCAGTTAAATCTTCCTGTCTCTTCATACTCTATATAGCTTCCGAAATGCATCCTTTGCAATACAAATATACCTTGAGATCTCAAGTGTTACACTTTCTGTCTACTGTTAGAACAATTCCCAGGTATTTAAATTTCTGCACCAGCTAGATTTTAAATATCCTCTACATGGATTTGGCATTTTGGGCTACTCTTTTTTTCTGGGATGTGCATTGTGGCACAGTGGATATCGACTTGGAATGACAGACATCCCATAACAGTCCAGCACTCTCTTTGTTTCCAGTTAAATCTTCCTGTCTCTTCATACTCTATATAGCTTCCGAAATGCATCCTTTGCAATACAAATATACCTTGAGATCTCAAGTGTTACACTTTCTGTCTACTGTTAGAACAATTCCCAGGTATTTAAATTTCTGCACCAGCTAGATTTTAAATATCCTCTACATGGATTTGGCATTTTGGGCTACTCTTTTTTTCTGGGATGTGCATTGTGGTACAGTGGATATCGACTTGGAATGACAGACATCCCATAACAGTCCAGCACTCTCTTTGTTTCCAGTTAAATCTTCCTGTCTCTTCATACTCTATATAGCTTCCGAAATGCATCCTTTGCAATACAAATATACCTTGAGATCTCAAGTGTTACACTTTCTGTCTACTGTTAGAACAATTCCCAGGTATTTAAATTTCTGCACCAGCTAGATTTTAAATATCCTCTACATGGATTTGGCATTTTGGGCTACTCTTTTTTTCTGGGATGTGCATTGTGGTACAGTGGATATCGACTTGGAATGACAAATCGGGGAGCCGAGTTCAAATTCCTGTTGAATCCCTTGCATTCAGTTGCGCACAAATACCCTTGTGAAAGGTATTAATCTATCTCTTCTCTCCAATTAGGGATTAATTAACAGTACGATTGGGTTCTACAGCCTTGGCTGGCAACCAGTCTACCACAGAAAGCAATGGCAACCTACTGCAAAATAATCTTCTGCCCAGTCAGTCATGTCTCTTTCGAGACATGATCGCCCAAGCATGTATCACGTATGGCACTTAACTGACTGACTTTTTTAACTGATTACTGTGAATTCAGTTTTCTTGTAGTTTATATGTAATCCTTTCTTTTCACTTTCGGTAACTATTTTCTATAGGAGTTTATGTAGTTTACTTTCTGTTATGGTAATTTACCCATGCACACATGAACTCTTCCAATTATAAATAAGCAGCAGTTTCTGCTTTGTAACAGAAGTTTATTCCAACTGAGGCTGAAATTCAAATCGCCTCTCAGTTGCATCCCTGTCCTTGGGCAGAGTGCAGCTTGGTTGTATGTCTGCCCAAGTATAAACATGCAGCTGAGAAAAATTATACTGTGGGGTGCCAAACCCCAGGCTTTATCACTTCCTCAGGAGGACTGAGTTCATTGCCCAGCACCTGAGGAGTCTCCAAAAAGTGAAGTGCCAGGGGATTTATGAATTTTTCTATGGTACTGCTGATAAACCTACCTAAAAAAAAACTTACCTTCTGTTGCATGGCTGGTGCAATAGTAAATACTGAATTTATTCCAGAAGATAGATCTGACAGCTAGACGAAACAGTCACACTGGTGACCTTCTCATTTTGTGTATTTATTGTACTACTGTTCTTTGTTGATATATTTAACTCAATTCCTTCTTTAAGTCTTTATTTCTGGCCCCTAACAAGGCCACAACATTTTCCATGCCTGCTATCAACATTTTATCATCTGCATATCTTATATTGTTCAGATTGCGGCCACAAATGATGAATCCTGGCAGAACTTCTAGTGGTCTAAGAATTGTTTAACTGTATAGATTTAAAACATCTGATAAGCCACATCCTTGTCTTTTACAAATCAACATTAATGCTGAAGAATATATTTTGATCTATCAAAGACATCTACCCATATTTCCCATGCCATATTGCAAAAGTGATCTGAGATCGACTGCAGCAAACGGGGTTCAACTTCTACCACAGTAAATCATTCACAGAACAATAGGTTTTATAAGAAAGAAATGAATAAAACCTGTTTCCTATGATGAATTGCTTCAACTTTGGCAGAAATCATCTAGAGCTTGTCACTTCTGTATCTGACAGAGTAAAGGTATTCCATTTTTAGTTTAATAATTTTTAGCTGCCGAAAGATACGACAGAAAATATCACACTGTAAAAACTAAAGAAAAGAAAACTTCTCAGAGAAAAAAAAATTGTACACAACATTGAGATAGAAAAAATGGTAACTTTTTTATTTATTCCCCAAAGACCTTCACCCTTCAAATCTTTCCAAAACATCCTTATTCCCGTGCAAATGTATATGCTGAACTCAAATCGATAATTGTTTATTGAAAAAAACTACCTTTTTTTATCTTAACGACCAGAAAAACATCGAACTATATCTCACTCCTTACTACGGTTCTCATATTTCATTTAGTGCAGAATGATTTCAGGCACAGGATTCTTATTTTGGCCTATTTACTTCCTAATCAAATCACGTAGTAATTGCAAAAAGGAAGTAAATAGGCTGAAAAATCGGCAAACTATGCGTAAAATCATTCTGCAGTAAATGAGAGATTTCAATGGCAGTTAGGGGTGAGATAAACAGCTAGAAGAAGTTCAATTTTTTTTTCTGGTCGTTAACATCAATAAAGGCAGGTTTCTTCAATAAACAATTATTGATTTAAGTTCAGCATATAGATTTGCACGGAAATAAGGATGTTTTCAAAAGATATGAAGGGATAAAGGCCTTCAAGGAACAAATAAAAAATTTACCGAAAAAATAATTACAGAAAACCAAAGAAAATTTATGTATGTGAAAATTAATCATGTGGATGTAAAAATGCAACTAGACATTGGTAGTGATATTAACAAAGCCCCACTGAAAACCTATATTAAAACTCCTAAAATCACATGGTGTGATGGGTCAGAAATTATTTGTTATTGAGGAAAATGACTTGCAACATTTCATTTAGCAAGTGTGTGAAAAACACTCCAAGATTATTTGGTACTGACTGGATAGAATTATTTGAGTTATGAGATTTACCAATAAATATTTATTGCAAATGTCAAAGTGGAAAGTGACCATTTATTTTAAAAATATGAAAATTTAAAGAAAAAATATTGAATAAAATGTTTTCTGGATGTTTTGTCAAATAAGTTGAGTCAGTGTTCCAAAATGAAAGTAAAAAAAGAAAAGAAAGGGTTGACGTCAATATTTAGATCAAAACATTGTACTATTTGCAGCCTTCGATCAAGTCAATGAAGAATTAGACAGACTTGAAAAAAATGGGTGAAATTGAAAAAATTGACTAGCACCAGCAGTGTATATAAATAATAAAAGTCATGTTTGTGCCGATTTTTTAACTGGCTTAAACGAATGAATAGCATCCCATAATAACACATGAACAAGTAGAGAGGAACTTTCTTTTAGAAATTAAATAGCGAAAACATTTTTTTCAAAATTGGATCTTTTTGGGGTGTATTTGTGAATACAGGAAGAAGAAAGTTCACAGTTCATAATGATATATTTCCACAAAGGATTGTATAATTCAACAGACATTGTTTTTGGATAAAAATGTCTCCAGCCATATTTCAACAAGCTATGGAAAACTAAACTCACAAATTGTGACTACAGTTGCTTATCTGAATGATGAAGATGCAAAGTCGGTTTAAGGAACAACATATGGAGCATGTAAAAATGATTTTTTTAACACAGCAGTACAGGTTCAAACTCAGCGAGGAAAAGTGCAAATTGTTTTTGCTTAATATCAAGTACCCATAACAAATTATTGATAAAAATATTCACCAACCAGATCTGTCAAAGACAAGTGCACTTAAAAAGTTACTTGGCGACAAGTATTTCTAAAACCAGTAAATTATTAGCAAATCTACATACCTAATATGCAGAATTTGATAGTTCCACTAAACAATTTGCTTAATAAAGACAAAGTGATGCAAAGGAGACAAAAAATAATGCCAAGACATGGAAGGGAGTACAGAAAATTACACAGGGAGATAAGGAACAAATGCAGACAGGTTAAAGAGAAATAACTCAACAACAAATGCTCAGAGGTAGAGAGACTAAGCAGGAGTAATAAAGCAGAGATGCATAAACAGATAAGAGAACTGACAGGACAAAAAACCTGCTCCTCAACAGGATGCATAAAATCCAAAGATGGAACGATGATATTAGAGCAAGAGGAAATACTCTAGCAATGAGAAGAGTATATAAAGGATCTGATTTTGTGACAAGAGAGAACAACCGAGAATACACAAGGAGTAGGATGGACCGGAAATATTAAAGTCTGAAGTGGAAGCTGCAATGGCCAAACTGAACAGAAACAAAGCAGCTTGTTCAGACAGCATTGTAATAAAGCTACTGATAGCCCTGGAAGAATTCGGCATAGAAAAAAATTATCAAAATAATAAATGAAATTTATAATAGTGGAATAATACCAGACAACCTATGCAAGTCAATATTTATAGCACTGCCAAAGAAGTCAGATACAAACGAGTGCGAACTACACAGAACTATCAACTTAATGAGTCACAAAAATGATTGTCAGAATCCTGATCAATAGAGCAAGAAGCAGAACCAGGCCAGAGATAGGAAAGGAACAGTGCAGGTTTGTCAAGGACACTGGAATAAGGAAAGCCATATTTATGATTAGAATGCTCTCCAAAAGGGCAATACAAATGAAAAAGGACTTGTACCTATGTTTTATTGATTATGGAAAGGCATTCGACAAAATACGACACAAAGAACTGATGGAGATGCTCAGCAGCCTCGACATTTTTGGGAAAGACTTCAGAGTAATCAAGAATCTCTACTGGCAGCAAACTGCCTGTATATGGACAGGTAACGATTTCAGCAGATTTGCAAAGACAGAAAGAGGTGTAAGACAAGGATGTGTCTTTTCACCGAATCTGTTCAACTTGTACAGTGAGAATATTTTGAGGACCATAGATGCTACGCCAGGATTTGTTATTGGAGGCCACGACTTAAACAACATAAGGTCTGCAGATGATACAGTGCTGATTGCAGACACAGAAAGGAAACTACAAGACCTCCTACAAAAGGTAGTGGTGGAGAGTGACATAAAAGGACTACAAATAAATTTTAAGAAAACTGAATGCATGGTCATCAGCAAAAGGTGCAACCCAAAATGCCAAATACAGGTGGGGGATACCAGAATCAAGCAAGTACAAAAATTGAAATACCTAGGAAGTGTTCTAACAGGAGAAGGAAAGTGTGACACAGAAATCCGAAGGTAAATTGGCATGGCAAAGGACATGTTCCAGAAGCTGAGTAAAGTACTAAGAAACAGAAAAATTTCCCTATAAACAAGGAAAAGAGTGCTAGATTGCTATGTAATGGCATTTCTTCAAAATGGCACTGAATGATGGACAATGTCATCGCAAATGAAAAAAAAAACTTGAAGCAGTGGAAATGTGATTCTACAGAAGGATGCTGTGGATATCATGGACCGAACATGCAAGCAAAGATGAGGTGTTGGAAAGAATGGCAATGAAAAGGAAATTAATAGTGAGCATCAGGAAGAGACAACTGAAGTTTCTGGGACATGCAATGAGGAAGGAGGGCTTAGAGAACCCGATACTGACTGGCCAGATAAAAGGAAAAAGAGACAGAGGAAGGCGGCAGATAACATATTTGAAGGGCCTGATCAGGTGGATGACGGAACGGGGTTGCGAGGTGTAACAGGAGAAAACATACTAAGAGCCACCAAGGATAGGGAGACGGAGATCCATGATCGCCTACGTCCTGAAAAGACAGGGTACATAGAAAAAGAAGGAATTGGATTAGTAAGTATCAGATGTTTGAAGAAATCAAGAAAATACTAACATCAGACTTATCATTAGCATATAAAGATTTGAAAGCAGAAATCATATTGGCTTCAGATGCTAGTGACTATGGTATACGAGTGATAATTCTACATAAATATGATGACGGTAACATGTGTAGGGATTAACATAACATTCCATACATGAAAGCCATCGCACATGCTTTGCATTTACTACTGGCGGAAAAAAAAAGCTACAATCAGATTAAAAAAGATTCTAGCAATAATATTTGCAGCGAAAAATTTTCACAAACTTATATGTTGTGGCAAATCTAAATGTAAATTTTTGTCGCCAATTTATTGTGGAGTTGTTGTGGTGAAATGCCGCTAAGTTGTAGTGACCAGTTTGGTCAGAAGTAAGACACGGAGAACAGAAGGTAGGTTCAAAACAGTGTATTAGTGTATACAAAGTGTTATTAATTAAATAAATAGAATAAGTAAGTCCAAACAGTACTGTTTATTATTGCCTGACTCGTAGCTGGCTTTAACTGCATACTAGCCATACTTAACTGCAGTCAACTGATTCTCAAAAGTCATGCAGGTAATTATATATAATAAGAGGAAGAGTCCATTCCTCATAGAAGGGCACCATTTGGAAAATTTGATTAAACAGTCAAAAGCTTGTCAATTTTTATGTTTGTTGATTTAATATTAGTAGTATTTCATTTTTTTTTGCTAAAATTGCTCTTTTTTTACTAAAGTTGTAGACAATGACACAAGAAACATTCTAGTGAAGTAGAACATTTTACCTAGCCACCACAGTCCTCAGAGGTCAACATCATTGAACATTCATGGTTCATATTAGAAAAACAATTGAGAAGCTGATATCCTCTCAATCATCACTGAAAAAAATTGGAGTCTGTTTTTGCTTTAAAATGGATAAAACTTTGCTCTGAAAATGATAATTCTACAAAGAATTCAAGCTGTAGGACAATATTGAAATAAATTTGCTTGAAATTTTAAGTTAATTTTATTATTTTGTCCACCACCTGTGTGTGTGTGTGTGTATGTATATATTTCTTTTTTTAATGTACGTTAATTTCTAAATTAACCAAAATTACCAGTTACAGTTTCTGCAATATAATTTTATCACCCAATAATTTTTGAAAAGTTCAATAAAATGACATGATCTTTATCTTTTGCTAAGAGAAGGGGGTTAACAAATCAATGACATTTTGGCTGAGAAATTAGTCATGCTATTTTTATTCTAATTCCGCTTTTACTTGATTTCACTTTTGGTGGCGATTAGATTTTTATTCAATGCACATATGAAAGATACATTTATAAACCATTCATCTATGCATTGAATATTGTGTCCATATCTGGTCTGGTGCTCCTACTGTATTTTTCAAGATTCTTCACAAAATTTAAAGAAAGGTTTGTAACATAATCAATCCTGACCTGGCATCTTGACTTCAGTCACTTTTACACCAACATGACTTGGCTTCGATTTTTTCTACAAATATTTTCATGGTAATTGTTCTGATGAACTTTACACTTTGATGCCTTGACTGAACAAATTTAAGCATGTGACTAGATTGGCAAGTAGGTCTCATTGTTTAACTCTTGAAGTAGTGAGATGCAACTGTCACTTCTATTGAGTTTTTTTCTCTTGCACATCCTGCCTTTGGAACTCCTAAATTCATGCTTCCCTGCTTCTTATAATCTTCAAAAATGTAAATGCAATACCTGTCATCACCTGAATTCTTTTATTATATTTTTTCCTTACTGAGGCATTTTCATTTCTCTTTCACTTTTAGTAACCCCTTGCATCTTAGTGGCATTATCAGCATGTGTGAGGTGAAATGTTAAAACAAAAAACAGTTTCTACCTAAATTTTATTGAACTTTTCAGAAATTATTGGGTAATAAAATTATATTGCAGAAACTGTAACTGGTAATTTTGGTTAATTTAGACATTAACGTACATTAATAAAAAGAATATATATATATATATATATATACATACACACACAAGTGGTGGACAAAATAATAGAAACACCTTGAAATTTCAAGCAAAGTTCTTTTAAGATAAAGTAGAACCACCTTTAGCAGTAATTACAGCTTGAATTCTGTGTGAGATTAACTCGTACAAAGTTTTAATTATTTCCAAAGAAATTTTTTATCCATTCTTTAGCTTAAACAGAATCCAATTCTTTCAATGATGATGGTGGAGGATATTGACTCCTCAATTGATTTCTAAAAATGAACCATAAAATTTTCAATGATGTTGTGATCTGGGTTCTGTGGTGACCAGATAAGATGTTCTAATTCACTGGAATGTTCCTTGTGCCATTCAGCTACAACTTTAGCAAATAACAATTTTAGCCAAAAAATGATGTACTACTAATATTACATTAACAAACATAGAAATAGACAAACTTTTGACAGTTTAATCAAATTTTCTCAATTCTGCTATTATGGCATTGGGTGTTTCCATTATTTTGACATCCTAATGCCACTTAAATATATGTACGCATCGCTCATTCTGTAAAATGAATGAGAGCACTTTAGCTATTGGGTGCGTATAATGATAATATATGCACTAAAAAGTATGCCTTCTTCCACCGAACGCCCATAGCCCAGAGGTAGAATTGCCGACTGACGCCAATTCGGTTGGGTTTCAATCCTGGGTTAAAAAGCAATCAAAGTCTAACCATACTGATGAGCTGTGATACAGTGAAACATATCTGTCTGCAGATGACTATATATATATATATATATATATAGAGAGAGAGAGAGAGAGAGAGTAAGAGAACATGCATTCAGAATGCTTGGAATAACAGCAAAAAATATTATTTCCCCAGGTGTCAGAAAGAAAAGAATTTTAGTTTTGACTACAAAGAGAAGCCAAAATAGATGGAGAATTTTGGATGGCATAAGAAAGCAATGCTTAATACTCATTTATAGCAAGGAGTAGATTAATGTTGTTTTTATTAAGAAAAAAAAACATGGTGAGAAAAAAGTTAATAAATACTCTCAGGAATGATATTAAAGAATATTACAATTTCAGGATCAATAGAATTTCCCTAATCAAGATTAAATATTGATCCACTATTTAGAATTAGGGTTGATTTTAAAAATGGAAGACAAAATAATTGAACAAAGGATATTTTGACAGATGATGTACGTTTTCAATGTTTCAATTTGACAATAACAAAGTAAAATTATTCAGAGAGTTCAAATTCAGATTCCAGGATAGTTTTTTTTTTGTGAAAATCACAGAAAATACTAAAGAAAAGGCTTTATCAAAGAATAAAGTGAGGAAAAAGTAACAATTATAGTGAAGGAGTATATGAGAAAACAATACAAGGTGAATGAAAAGAGTTGAAATGAAAGACAAAAGAGACACCTTGTATGATCACAAATTCACAGGTGAAAGTATAAAAAGAGGAAGGCTTACAGCCTATCATGTTGAATACACTGGTTCTCACTCAATCTAAGAAGTTAAACAACCTTGAGCCTGGTCAGTACTTAGATACGTGACCGCTTGGGAATACCAGGTGCTGTAAGCGTATAGTGATGGATGTGCATTGTGGTGCAGTAGATATCGGCTCGGAAAGAGAAATCGGTGAGCCGAATTCAAATTCCAGTTGAATACCCTGCATTCACTTCAGCACTGGTACTCTTGGGAAAGGTATTAATTCATCTCTTCCCTCCAGTTATGGGTTAAATAACAAGGGTAGGACTTGAGGATCCTGCCCTTAAAAACGAATCCCAATGAATCTTGATACTGGAAAAAGAAAAATTTATTACTAGACACAAAAACTTATATAAAAAAAACAATAAATTGTTGAAAGAAAAAGGTATTACCAGCAATAAATAAAAAAAGTTTACTTGGCAATAAATGATCCTTGGAGGTTGATTTGCCATAAAAAGAAAGAAAAAAAAAAAAAGAAAGAAAGAAATAAAAAAAAAAAAAAGAAAGAAAAAAAAGAAATAAAAAAAATTAAAAAAAAGGAAAAAAAAGAAAAAAAAAACAGGTTTTTCAAGTTGAGGAACTGTTATTGCTCTTTCCAGTATTGATGATTGTTTGGAACATCAACATCTTGGTTATGACATTAATTGCTCTTCAAGTTACATGTGCTTTTCATTTTAGTTGTTGCTGCTGTTGAAAGTCCTCAATCAATGAGGTTTCTCTTGTTTGCTACAGTTTTTTGTGATTGTGTAGCACTATTCCAAGAGCTTATGTACAGAAGAACATACCTGAAGACCAAAATGCTTTTGCACTGCATGCTGTTTTTGTAGGGAAAAAAAAAATGCTTCATCTCTAAATGAGGTTAGTGATTCAATGTAAATTAGTTTCTGCTCACCAATTGTGGTTCTAGTGTCAGTGAGTTGAATGCATTGCATAGAAAAAAAATATGCTAATCCACTTCTATGCTGCACAAATAGAAAGTCTGGAAAGGGTCTAGCAATCCGCTAAAAACGTAACTGACTTTTCTTCCAAGAGGATTTTTGTGAGGAGGCTGCACCTGTGTACATACAGATTTAGACTTTGTGAGTTTGAGTTTTGTTTAACGACATGTCAACCTCTGTGGGTTATTTAATGCCAAAAAGTTAGTGTTTTAAGGTATTTATGTTATGGTGAAACGCACCTATTCCTCAGATAATGGACTCTCACGCCTATATTAATAAGAGTTAACAGGAAGTTAACTCTAGGAGTTCATAGGAGTTCTTAGAATTCTAGAGAGTTCTTTTGGAGTTCACTAGAGCTACTAGGCAGTTGATATTAGTCAGCAGTTAGCTGAATACTAAGGAATCAGCTTTCAGTGGAAGATTACCAAGTTCCTAACATTCAGAATGCGTTAAGTTGATTAACAACCAACATAGCATGATTATAACTTTCAGTGCGAAAACTACTCCACAACAAGTTATAGTGAGAAGGTTGATTTTATCTGATATTTAAAATTTTTATTTTAGAAAGCCAAAGATGTCTTCGAGTTTGTATTCAAAAATGTATTGCTGGTAATGTTTTTTTCCTTAAAAAATGGATTATGATGGTAATTTTGTTTTTCTTTCTTCAAAACTGTATTGTTGGTAATATCTCTTCAAAATGTATATTTTTCTCTAAAAGTCTGTTTTTATACTTTCATAGTGTTTTGACTACTTACCAATAGCTGGGACCTAACAGGTGCTACCACTCCAGATTAGGGTGGACCTGGGAACAACAGTAATTAAGAGGTGGTTCCATGCTCCTCACAACCTCCCAATCAGAGGCCTTGCTGCCGAATGCAGTTTACAGTCATACCCAGGAACGGACTTTGTGAACTGATTCAAAAGGAGAATGGTCTTACCTAAGACCTACATGCTTCCTTGGTTTGAAGCCATTTTTAATCACTAATCTTAGTCGGCAGTTTAGCCATTCCTGAATAGATTTGCCACCCCAAACCATATAACGATGAGAAAAACAAGAAAGAATGGTTTGATTGTTTTACCAGCATATCAACCTCCTTGGAACATTTTCTTTTCATAATCATTTCACCCCAAGCAAGGCAGGACTGCCACTGGTGTACAGAGGGTTACAGTGGGAGAAAAAATGTACAGAGGATGCTGAAGAAAGGATAAGAAAATGGGAATAAAATAGATAGAAAAAGGCAATGTAAACAGTATTTTAACTTTTGGAGATTTTAGCCCATGCATCGAATACTGCAGCCACATCTGGTCAGGTGCTCCTGCTATCCACCTAGGGGTCCTTGACAAAATCCAACAAAGAATCTGTAAGTGATTGATTCCGACTTGGCAGCTCAGATACAGTCACTTTCTCACCAGTGTTATGTGGCTTCCCTGTGTCTCTTCTACAAATACTTTCACTGCTTCTGCTCCAATAAACTGAGCTCACTGGTGCCCCCTATACATGAATTTATTTAAGCCACAAGATTAGCAACTAGGTCCAATCCTTTTACTGTGAAACCAATAAAATGTAAATGCTAATTCTACTCCAGCAGTTTCTTTTCTCGTATTTCTTGCCTGAGAAATTCCCTTCTGTTTACTTGCTTCCCTAACAGTTACAATCTCTAAGAATTTAAATGTAAAGTCAATGGTCATCTATCTCACTAACCTACATCCTCTCTCTCATGTTTCTTTCTCTGTCTAGTCTACTCTCATCAGTATTCTCATCCTTCTCTTACCTACTTCCTGACACCCCCTATAACTTAACACTCTTTCTCATAACTTTCCTCTTATATAACTCCCTGCAAAACAGTGGCAGCACTCCACCCACATCTATTGAACAGGTGTAGAGGCTCATCCCTTGTTTCCTGTTTAGGATGTGGTTTCCGGCTTTCTCTTTTCCAATCTTTTCTTTTTTTTTTTTTCAATTGGAGTAGATAGACTAAACTATTGCCCGGTTCACACTCCACCCACGTCTATTGAACAGGTGAAGAGGCTCATCCCTTGTTTCCTGTTTAGGATGTGGTTTCCGGCTTTCTCTTTTCCAATCTTTTCACTATTATGTAGCCCCCTGCACATCAGTGGCGTTACCGCCTTGCTCGGGGTGATATGATTTTAAAAAAAAAAGTAACATGCCTTGCTTTGGTTGATATGATTATAAAAAAAAATGCTAACAGAGAAGCAAGGGTAACAGTGGAAGAAAAATATACAGAGGATATTGAAGAAAGTATAAGAAGATGGGAATGAAATAGAAGATCGCAACTGATGCTGCATTTAAAGTTCTGGAGATTGTAGCTATCAGGGAAGCAAGCAAATGAAAAAGAGAAAGTGTGAGAAAAGAAACTGTGGAGTAGAAGAGGTGGTTACATTTAACTATTTGAATGGTAAAAGAGTAGGACCTTCATGCCAATCTAGTAGCACACATAGATAGAGGGAACCAGGAAAAAAAAAAGGCTCATCAGAGCAGTAGCCATGAAAATACTTGTAGAAAAGACAGAAAGAAGCCACATCATGTCAATGACAAACTGAGTGAAGGGAGACTATCAAGTCAGGATAAATTATATTACAGATTCTTCTCTATATTTTGTTGAGAACACTGAGATGAATCGCAGGAGCACCCAACCACACAAGACAGCAGTATCCAATGTATGGGTGAATGGTAGATTTATAAATGTGTAAAATGAATTCTGAAAAGAAAAACATCCTGGCTCAAACTTCCTAGCAGTAGATTCAGCTATTGATTCAATGTAGCAATTTCATTTGAGGTTGGTCGAGAAAGTGAGGCCAAGGAGGCATAGTATGTTGTTCTCTCGGAATTTTATTCAATAATAACTTAGTTTGAAGTTTTATAATTTGTAAAATCTAACTGAAGACAGGGTGCATAGTTCGTTTATAGTTGAAGTTGTCTGGATTAAATTTTGGTGTGCAATTTACTTCTTTTTTTTAAGTAGGTCAAAATGGTTTTTTTCACTAATGTTTTCAAAAAGTTCATTCTTTAAGGTTATTCACATTATAAAGGTGTTTATAAAGAGAGGAAAATTTAGCACAATCCATCATAAAATATTTTACTATGTATATCTCCTGGCTTACTATACATTTAGGTGGATGGTTCTTGCTAAGACAACTACTTCTCTTCAAAAAAGCCTGGTGTTATGGTGTTCAATTCTAATCTGTGGGCTATTTATTGCCAAAAAAGGTGGGGTTTTAAGGTATTTGTTTTTTAATGTTCAGTTATAGTGAGAAGATTGATTTAGTAAGATTTTGAGTTTGTGTTTTGTTTAACGGCATATCAACCTCTGTCGGTTATTTAATGCCAAAAAGGTGGGGTTTTAAGGTATCTTTTTTTAATGTTCAGTTATAATGATAAAGTCGATTTTGTCAGATATTAATTAAATTTTTTTCTTTTAGAAAACTGAAAATGTCTTCTAGTTTTGTATTAATAAATGTTTTGCTGAGAATTTTTTTCCTTCAAAAATGTGTTATAGTAGTAATTTTTTCTTCAAAAATGTATATTTTCTATAAAAGTCTATTTTTATACTTTCATAGTATTTTAACCCCAGTTTGGGAGTTAACTATTTACCCATAGCTGGGACTAACAGGTGCTACCACTCTGAGTCAGGATGGACCTGAGAACAATGGCAATTAAGAGGTGGTTCCATGCTCCTCACAACCTCCTAATCAAAGGCCTTGCTTCCAGATGCAGTTTACCATCATGCCTAGGACTAAGTTTTGATTTTGTGCAATTTAATATTTGGGCGAGTATATCAATACTTAGAATGTTCCTAGTCTCTTAGATACATGGACACTGTTGAGGTAGTAGAGGAGAGCCATTATACTCACTAGAAGTTCACTAGCAGTGTATCTATTTCACAAAGCATGCAGGTCTTTTACTTGTTGATATACTATTATTCTCAACCTCTATTTTGATGATTTACTCAGGAAGTAACCTTTTAGGGTTACAACAATATGAAATGATAACAGTTTTGAAACTTGCGTGTTTTTGATATATTCATTTTTAGTGATTCTTTAGCTGCCTTATTTGCATTTCCATTTCTCTGGATGTCTATATGGCTAGAAATCCAACAGAATATTACGTGTTTCTGCTTACAAAGTATACTGATTTTGATTAAAAGTTTGGTTATTACAGGATTGGTCACGTTTTTATATTTCAATAACGTAAGAACAGATAGGGAGTCGGAGAAAATAATGAATCTGACTGACTCACCATCTGTGATAATATCCAAGGCTAAGTCTATTGCCATAGCTTCTACACTAAATATTGAAAATTTGTCAGGTAGATGCTTTTGAAGTATGGTTTTGTTCAATATAGCTGAACATCCAACTTTATCAATATTTTTGGAGCCATCAGTGTAGATATGCTTACAATTTTTATGTTTTTATAAGATTTTCTGAATTTCTTCAATGTATACAAATCTGGAACTTTCAACTTTGGAATGTTTTGCCAGATTTAATATTACTGACAGAGGAGTTTTTGTATTAGAGAAGTATTTACATTGAGTTTGTGGAAATTGTTTTCCATGTGGATGCCAAGAAGTTTAATGGTATTTTCCCTTAAATTATACTAGCAGTATAGCCCGGTGTTGCTCGGGTGTAATGAAAGCTTTAAAACTAATTCATGGTCCTGGAGCTCAGACTCAGCCTAAAGAATATTTATATGAAGTTTGGTGAGAATCGGATAAAAATTGTGGATTTGTATAAAGGACATACAGATAGATAAACAGACACACACACAAACATCTTGCCTTTTATATATATATATTATCGATTTTCTGCACTATTGTAAGAACTGCAACCTTGAAACTTATGAATATTGTTTCTTATGTCTTTGTTTATGAGTGTATCAAATTAGATTAAAATTGGACCACTCCTTCTATCACCCAATTTTTTTGATTATCGGTTTTCGATATTTATTGGAGGTACCTCGACACAAAAATTAGCTAAGACCACTCACAGACGCTTATTGTACAACTGTGTAAATTTTCAAAAAAATCAGTTCAGCCGTTTCAGAGTCTATAGGTAACGGACACACACACACAAATTTCCATTTATAAATAAGTTTAGATAATTCTTTATATTGAGGTTGAAGAAAACTGTTGTATACTGAATTACTTGGGAAAGGACAATGCTTAATGTAATATTGTAATACTTATGCAGTCTTAATGCCAAAGTGGTTTGTATGCTTCAGTGTATAAGCTTTTAACTGGGGATATATTGTAGGCTCCTGGAACAAGTTGCAGACTCTGGTAATGAATGGTATTTTCATGGTTTCTGCTCCAATGAACTAGTGTCCCCTCCACAAAAATTTACTTGTGCAACCAGACTGGCAACAAAGTCCTACCCTTTTGCAGTTAAATCAACCAAATGCTGCCGACAATTCTACTCCAGCAGTTTCTTTTCTTACAGTTCCTGCCTGTCGAACTCTCCTCCATATACTTGCTTTCCTGATGGTTACAATCTCCAGGAATTTAAATGCAGTGTCAATTCCCATCTCTTATCCACTTCTCCAGTCATTTCTACATCATCCTGTGTATCTTACTCTTTTTCTTTCTCTCTACCTTTGCAACTGTCTTCACTCCTGTGTTCACATCATTCTCTTGCTCTTTCTCTGACACTCCCTGTAACTGGTTCATCTTTCTCTTCACCCTCCTCTTACCTAAAACTTTAACTCTCTTATGTAGCCCCCTGCACATCAGTGGTGGTACCACCTTGCTTGGGGTGAAATGATTTAAAAAAAAAAAAAAAAAAAAAAGGTATGATTTTCTTGTCGTGTTGTAGATAAAGCATCCATAATCTAATTTGAATCTAATCAATGCCTGATAAACTTTCAGTCAGCTTCCCAGTCTTTGTGATAGATGACTGAGTAGTTGTATTGCTTTATTAAATTTCTTCATTTGGTATGAAAAATAATTTTTTTCAAAGATTATTCTTAGGTATTTGTATTGGTCTGCTAAAGGCAATTATATAACATTAAGTACTTATTCAGGATTATGGTGTAGCTTTCAAAGTTAGCAAAAGTGTATACATTTAGTTTTTTGTCTCGAGAATATGAATTCATTTTCTGGGGCCGCTTATTTATTGAGACACCGTTAGAGTGGTCATTCAATTATATAGAAATGTTTTTGATCTGTAAAATGTTAGAAAGTCATCTACATACAGTGAAGAGTCAAAGTGTAGGGTTCAAGCATTTAATAAGTCTGTTTATTTTAACAATGAAGAGTATTACCAATAATGTGCTTTCTTGAGGGACACCCATTTCTTGCTCATATATGGCAGAGTATGGTACCAACACAAACATTAAAGGTATGTTCTGTCAGGAAGTTATTGATAAGAATTGGTAATCTTCTCTTAAGACCCATTTCATTTAAGTCTTTCATGATACAATATCTTTCTGAGGTATAATAAACTTTTTCTAAGTCAAAGAAAACTGTTATTAAATGACCCTTTTGTCAGAAATTCTTTCATTAAAAAAGCTCCAGTTGAACCATGTGATTAATTGTGATTTTGTTCATTCTGAAGATTGGAAATTTGCAATTTTATTATTAACTTCAAGGAACCAAGTAAGCGTATTATTAACAATTCTTTCAAAGAAGCATAAGCAAATCATCAGTGCAAGTGGACAAAAGTTTAAAGGTTTTCTAAGTCTTTTGCTGGTTTTGGAATGGGAATTATAGTAGGTTATTTCTAGAAACTGGGAACATTACTACTGACCCATATATTGTTGAAAATTTTGACTAAGTAATTCAAGTAAATAATTGTTAAATTTATTAGATATTCATAGTGAATTTCCTTGGGCCAACTTCTAATACTTCTTTTATAGAATCTGATAATTTTGGTAAAGTACCAAATGCATGGTCATCAGCAAAAATAGTAGTCCAAAATGCCAAATCCAGTGGGGAATATTAAAATCAAGCAGGTACAAAAATTTAAATACCTTGGAAGTGTTCTAACAGAAGACAAAGTGTCAGTTAAGAGTTTTTATTTTTCCAATCGTTTTTATAAATCACATTCCATAATGTTTTTGTTTTGGTGTTAGAATTAATATTGGATAAAAAGTTATTCCATGAGAATTGCTTGGATTCTTTAATTATTATGGGTGCTTTAGTTCTGTTTTGTAAATGTTTCTTTGGTTGGATGAAAACTGACCTTGCGAATGCAAATGGATAATTTTCTAGCCAATTGCTGAAGCTTTAGGCTCCATAAAAGCAGGAACATTTTCTAGGAAAAGGCAAAGCTTAGCAGCACCCAACATTGACTGCACAACAGGATTGCTATGTGTTACTAATGATTTTGTGTTACCCGGCATCATTTCAAATTTACTTGTCCTTGTTTGTGTTTCTGGTGCCTTGGCTGAATTCATCAAGTATATGTGGTGTTTCCATGTGGAAGCCTTTGTGCATCCCCTGCTTATCATAATCCAGTATTTGATTTCAATGCTGCTGAGTTTTCTGTCACTCTTTGTTGGCATATCAGTCAGTCAAGTTCTATACGTGTTACACGCTTTGGGCGATCATGTCTTGAAAGAGACATTACTGACTAGGTAGAATATTGTCCCGTAGTAGGTTGCCATTGCTTTCTGCAGTAGACTGGTTGTCAGCCAAGGCTATAGAACCAAATCTGTCCTGTTGTTTGACTCATAGCTAGAGGGAGAAGAGATGTAATATATTATTAAGTAGTAATTAGTGGGGGATCAGTTTATTACTTCATAACAATATAAAACTGATCCTCCACTTTGTGCCCAGTAGAAACCTTAATCATGTATTCAACTATTATATTCAGTCAGTCAGTGAACTGCCATACGTGATACACACTTTATGAGATCATGTCTTGAAAGAGACATGACTGATTGGGCAGAATATTATCCTGCAGTATGTTGCCATTGCTTTCTATGGTAGACTGGTTGCAGCCAAGGCTATAGAACCCAATCCGTCCTGTTATTTAACCCATAACTAGAGGGAAGAGATGGATTAATACCTTTCCCAAGGGTATTTGTTTGTAAGTGAATGCAAGGAATTCAACTGGAACTCAAATTTGGCTCCCTGAATTCTTGTTCCAAGCTGATTTCCACTACTCCACAACATACATCTCATGTTGGCAGATACTCAACCAATAAGAAGAAAACCCTTTCACATCTTCATAGAGGTATGAACATTTCCTTCAAGTAAATATTTTGTTATTAGTATGAACAAATTTTTTATAGAGCTAAGATATATAAGAAAATGCTGAAGGCCTTTCTTTTGGAACCTCTCAATCAGAAATGCTTTCGAGACAATGTAAGAAAAATTTAACAGATTTCAAATCATAATTATCTTGTCTTTGTATACAATTCTTTCTTTAAATCTCCATTGCAATCATTATTACATTATAGATAATCATGGCTGAGTGAGAGTTGTGTTCCCACAGGTCAAGAATGTGAAACAATACAGTGCCACTCCAAGTGAACAACACTCACTCTCCTTGACATTTTAAAATATCTTTGAGAGTCATGAATACAGGCTGAGCACATTTCCTCTGCACTTGGTTGAAACGTTCATTGGTCTTAGGTGAAGTTTTAAAGTCAAGTAGTCTCAATGTTCCATATTTCTTTTCAAATTAATGAAAAGAACATATTTCAGAAATTCAAACAATATATTGGTCAAAATCTGGTTTGAAAAGCAACAAATATTCTAAGAATGTTCTGAAAAATATATGAAAAGATGTTTCAGTTTTGTTAAATAGCATATCAACCATTGTGGGTTATTTTGTGCCAAAAGGTTGGGGCTTTAATTTTTTTTTTTTTTATCATGTTCAGTTATAGTGAAAAAGTTGATTTAGTCAGATTTTAATGAAATTTTTTGATTTTATTCTTTATTTTAGAAAACTGAAAATGTCCTCTAGTTTTGTATTCAAAAATGTTTTGCTGAGAATTTTTTTTCCTTCAAAAATGTATTTTTGGTAATATTTTTCTTTCAAAAATGTACATTTTTCTATAAAAGTCTATTTTTATGTATATATTTCTTTAAAAATTATTTTTATACTTTCATAATGTTTTGACTCCGTTTTAGGAGTTAACTATTTGCCAATAGTTGGGACCCTAACAGGTGCTACCATTCCAGGTCAGAGTGGACCTGAGAACAACAGCAATTAAGAGGTGATTCTATGCTCCTCACAACCTCACAATTAGAGGCCTTGCTGCTGGATGCAGTTTATCGTCATACCCAGGACCTCTGAAAAGGTTAATTTCAGATCTTTGTAAAGAGGCCGAATAAAAGAAACAGATAAAACTTGTCAGAAACAACAAAAATATGCCAACTTTCTGATGTTTGTCACACCTTAGAATAGAGAAACTGTGGTGAGTGTAAAACTGAAACATTATCAAAAACCACATTAATAACAGTTAAAGAAAACAACAGAACTATAACAAAAAAAGAAAAAATTCACTGCTACTTTCCCTTTGTAACAATGAAATACAATCTGCATTTTAAAAATGAATTAACACTGAATTATTCACAATATACTGATCAAAAATTGAAACTTGAATAAGTGGATAAAGTAATGGCAGAGAATTTGTTGTTAGAATTGTGAAAGTCATATGGGGAAATGGCAGAACAGGAACGCATCATGGCTTTAGGTTCCTTCAACCAAATGTCACTGGCTATTTGTTAATGTTAAGCATGATATCAAAAGCGAAAAATAAAAAAAAAACATGGCTGACACTAAAAAGCATTGACTTTAAACAATGCAAAAAAAGAAATTAAGAAAAAGCAAAAGACATTTTTAGCATTTCGTGCTATGAATTATCTGTTATCATGATTTACAGCCAAGTTGTTTATGTAATCTGTGATATAACAAGTAGGATTGATTAAATATGTTAACTTCCAGTCACTAATACTAATTCTAATATTAATTGCTGGTCAGGAAATGTTTGGCATTTATTGACCTAACTGTTAGTGTTACTCAAGTTAACATTTTCTCCACTGACTTGCCATTGAGCTGTGATCAACATGTACTATTGATATATATATATATATATATATATTATATGACCACAGGATATACTTTTACTCAGAAGTGTATTTACATTAAACAAATATTATTAAACAGTAAGAATGCAAGCTGGCAATTAAATAGCGTGTTTATATATTAGGTTGTCCCAAAAGTTTGTAAACACTTGCAAAAAATTGAAATTTTACTCGCCAAGTAATCTAAAGTTACCAGAAAACACTTGCAAAAAATTGAAATTTTACTCGCAAAAACAACAAAAATTATTGCTCAAAATAAAGACCATCATTTTCCAAAACTTTCTGCTATCAATCTGCAAGCATTCGGATCTGGTCAAAGTACCATTAAGCCAGCTTCGAATCAAAGAATTCTTGACACGCTTCCTCGACTTCATCAAATGAGTTGAATTGGCGGCCCTTCAGAAAGTGTTGCATTGAGCAGAAAAGGCCATAATCTGATGGAGCACAGTCAGGACTGTAGGCTGGATGTGGCAGAATCTCAACGCCATCCAGCTCTTCAAACTTGTCTTTGGTCTTCCTGGCAGTGTGTGGCTTGGCATTGTTCTGCTGCATCAAAGCACGCTTTCGGTTGATCAGAGCCAAGTACTTTTGCTTCAACTTTTTGTAGACCCGCTCAAGTTGCTGACAGTAAAGTTTGGCACTGATGGCATGACCGTTCAGAACCAACTCAAAATGCACGATTCCTTCAAAGTTTCACCAAATGCACAACATGACTTTCTTGCCAAATTGATCTTGTTTTGGAACTGACAGTGTCTCTTGCCCTTTCTGAACCCACTGCTTGTCTCGACTGTGCTGGACTAGATAGACTCATTTTGCAAGTGTTTACAAACTTTTGGGAAAACCTAATAAGATAATTATTTTGGAATTGGGAACACAGAAGCCAGTGACAAACAAAATTTTGCTTGTGTTAAGACAGCTGTTCTCAAGGTCAGTAAATATAAAACAAAAGTGTGCTTACATTAAATATTATTTTGAAATCAGGAGTGCAGAAAGCAGGGCTGAATTTAAGAAATTAAGATGACACATCTGTAACCCACATAATTAATTCAGTCAAATAGGTAATATTAACCAATGGCACAGGAATGTGATGACATAACATTCAGTGACCAAAGACAATAATAATGCAAAAATTATAAACAAATGCACCTGTAGAAATATGACGCAATCAAGTGAAATTCAAAAATCTCAACTTATATAAGATCAGGTTTTTCCAGGTTGATCAGAGAAACAAGTGAGATCAAGCAACAGCCAGAAGACAACTCCAGCCAGTCAACTGCACTTTGTATGCATTTGTGCTATCTCTCTGGCCGCCTCCTACTTAAACATCAGTCATTGAAAAAGAATAAAAATTTAAGTAATATTTTTATACACACATCATCCTGTATTGTTTATTTTTCAAGATGGTAGTTGCAGCAGTATATAACATACACAATAATGGAATATAACACTATCAGTTCTAATCGCTAATTAGCTGTTTCTTTTTAAAGAAACATTCAGTATACAGTCATGAAACAGTAGCGTTGCATTTGGTTGAAATTTAGAAAACCTTTCTATGAAAATAACTTCTCAGGAAAATAGGTTTCTCAAGTTCACATATTATTACACTTTCTAGTATTGATGGAGGCTCCCTTCCTTTGAAGAAGAGGGGAATATCAACATTTTGATGACATCATTATTTGCTCTTTAAGTTACATGTGCTACCCATTTCAGCAGTTGCTTCTGTTGTTCAAGGTTCTTAAGTGACGGAACTTTTTGATATGCCAGTCCACAAGCTTCAAACAATCATGGTCCTTACTAAGACCTACAGTTTTCATTCACTCAAAGCCAACAATAATCCAACTCAGTTATGAGGCCATATTTCACAAATGCTTTGCAATGATCAAGAATCCTCACAATGGATTCAGCAATCAGCTTATTACTCAATCGAGATACACTTGTAACAGACAGAAAGAGAATCAACTGAATTTGATGAGACCCATGATCACCTATGTCATGAGCGAGACATAGCACATAATGAAAAAGTTTTGTAAAAGTCAAAATGCATTGCAAATATATCAAGGTTTACTAAATCCTAATGGAGGCACAAAGTTTCAAGGTTTTCATGACCATTCTTCAGACACAAAAGACATGTGGTCAGCAATATCTCGAATCTTCTACAAATGGACACAAAACCCTTGAATAAAATTTATCTTGCTCTTCATCTTATATATTCTTCAAATCTTATTTTCTATATCTATGTTTCCGAGATGAGGTGTTGTAATGTATTTTCTTTTTAATCAGTATCACCCTACGTAAGGTCGTAAAGCCAGTAAGGTGCAATGAGTTACAGGGTGTGAAAGTGATGGATGTGCGTTGTGGTGCAGTGGATATCAGCATGGAAAGAGAAATTGGTGAGCCGAGTTCGAATTCCAGTTGAGTACCCTGCATTCACTTCTGCACTGGTACCCTTGGGAAAGGTATTAATCCGTCACTTCCCTCCAGTTATGGGTTAAATAACAGGATGGGTCCTGGAGGCAACCCATCTAATGTTGGTGTCACAATAAAAACACCCTTGGTAGCCCTGGCAAAGCATCAAGTATTCAGTTATTTGACAAGATTATGAATTTCGCTGCAAACTGTGCCCGAGTTCCAAATGCACAAAGAATACTGGAGGGGTATAGTGAGTTCTATCTCGGCCAAGGCTGCAAGATGACAACGGAAGAATTAGGAACAGAAACATTAATAATGAATAAGAGAAAAGAGTAATCAGGACAGTAAATAGCAATTAACATTGAATTTAAAATTTTAATGTTTAAAGTTGGCTGGACAGTATGGAGCTGGAAGTTTCACAAATGAGAATTGTGAGTAAAGAAATTGTTAGCATAGAATTTGCTTTTACACATAGCCAGCTCAACTATTAACTGATGCAAAATTCATAAAATCTAGGTGCTATAGCAAAGAGTTCATGATGACTAAAAAACACTTTCCCTTCACCAATTTATAGGCAGAAGCACACAAATGCATGCTGGGTTTTATTTGTAGCCAATAAAATAAGCCGATTCTCAGTTTTATCTGATTTTGTCTGGTCCGTCTTGTCTTGAAGTCAGAACACTGTTTGCTTGCTTGCCTTAAAAGCCACCACTTTATAAAACTCTAAAGTACTCTTGTTATAGATCCTTGATAAAATCCGGATAAGAATCTGTTTGAGTTTTGTTGAACAGCATATCAACCACTATGGGTTATTTAATGCCAAGAAGATAGGGTCTTAAGGTTTTTTTGTTTTGAACATTCGGGTACAGTGAGAAGGTTAATTTTGTCAGATTTTAAATGAAAATTTTTTGTTTTTATTCTTTTTTTATTTTAGAAAACTGAAAATGTCTTAATTTTGCATTCAAAGATGTTTTACTGAGAATAACTTTTTTTCTTTAAAAATGTGTATTTTTCTATAAAAGTCTATTTTTATGCTTTCATAGTGTTTTGACCCGAGTTTGGTGGTTAACTATTTACCCATAGCTGGAACCCTAACAGGTGCTACCACACTAGGTCAGGGTGGACCTGGGAACAACAGCAATTAAGAGGTGGTTCCATGCTCCTCACAACCTCTCAATCAAAGGCCTTGCTGCCGGATGATAAGAATCTGTAAGTATTCTAACAGTAGACGAAAAGTGTGATACTTATCTCCAAAGGCATATTGGCATGGCCAAGGAAAATTCAAAATCAAAATCCGGAGTAGAGTACTGGAATTTTATGTAATGTCTGTTCTTTAATATGGCAGCAAATGCTGGACAATCAAAGATGAAGGAAAGACTTTAAGTAGCTGAAATTTGGTTCTACAGAAGAATGCTGAGGATAACATTAGCAACAACAAGGTTTTAGAAAGGATGGAAATGAAAAGGAAACTTATACTAAATATAAGGAAAAGACAGCTGAAGTTTCTGAGACAATGAGGAAGGAAGGCTTGGAGAATTTGATACCTACAGAACAGATAGAGAAAAATAGAGACAGGGGAAAGCAACATATAGCATACTTGGTTGACTTGAGCAAATGGATAGCAGAGCAGAGTTTGAAGAGAAAGAGTATTAAGACCTACATGAGACAGGCAGATAAGGAAGGCCACGATAAGAGACACGCCACGCAATATAGAAGAATGTCCTTGCACCTGACTTCAGTCACTTTCTCACCACTATAATAACATCAATCACCATCTTCTGCCTTCTTAAATATTACTTCTTTATCCCTTCTTCAATCCTCCCTCTTCTCGGTCTTCTCGTTCACTTTCACTCCCTGTAATCCTCTGCATCTAGTGGCATTGGAGTAAAATAATTAAAAATATATTTAAATTAGAAACGAGTAAGAAAATGTCATTAATATTTTTCTATCTAAAAGACCTGGACCAGACATAAATAATCTACTTGCACAGTTACTGATGATAGAATAAAAAACTGAAATATCTACCTGGTTTTCACATCTTCCACCTTATATATTTACATACATAAATTATATTTTAAATTTCATGTAATTTCTAGCACTACCAATTACCCATGCATTGAATATTGCTGCTAAATCTGGTATGGTACTTCTAAGTATTTAGAAATTCTAGACAAAATCTAATGAAGAATCTGTAAAGTTATCAGTCATAACCTGGTATCTCAGCTTCAATTACTTCCCCTTCACACTCCACCCACGTCTATTGAACAGGTTAAGATGCTCATCCCTTGTTCCCTGTTTAAGATGTGGTTTCCAGCCTTCTCTTTTCCAATCTTCTCACTTTCTTTTTTTTTTTCAATTAGAGTAGATAGATCTATCTATCGCCCGGTTCACACTCCATCCACATCTATTGAACAGGTTAAGAGGCTCATCCCTTATTCCCTGTTTAGGATGTGGTTTTCGGCTTTCTCTTTTCCAATCTTCTCACTATTACGTAGCCCATCAGTGGCATTACCGCCTTGCTCGGGGTGATACGATTAAAAAAATAAATACTTTAACGATAATTATTCTGATGAACTTTCCTCATTGTAAATTTTCGGCGGGGGGGTCATTTTCAAATTTTATTTTTTTTTATTTCTCACAGACATACTTACATAAATATAGAAATTAGTTTAGACCATGTAGAGATTTTGTGGTATTATGGTAGCTTTAGTAAGAATGGTAAATAAAAATGTTTTGGTGTAAGGAATACTGTGGTATGTTTAGGCAGAGTAATCATGGCTAGGATGTGCGTTGTGGTACAGTGGATATCGACTCGGAACGAGAAGCCGGGGAGCCGAGTTCGAATTCCAGTTGAATCCATTGTATTCACTTACGCGCAAATACCCTTGGGAAAGGTATTAATCCATCTCTTCCTTCCAGTTATGGGTTAAATAGCAGGACAGATTGGGTTCTATAGCCTTGGTCGACAACCAGTCTACCGCAGAAAGCAATGGCAACCTACTGCAGGATAATCTTCTGCCCAGTCAGTCATGTCTCTTTTGAGACATGATCGCCCAAGCGTGTATCACGTATGGCACTTAACTGACTGAATCATGGATACCTAAGTTTCAAATAAAACAGATTGAAGATGAGCCTTTCCAGCTTTAGCCCTGTGCAACATTTTTGTATTACTCAAAGTAAATATTAATTTCCTCTATGGTACCTAGATTATATGCATTTAAACACTTTATTAGATTAGTAGCAAGATATCATCATCTTAGTGTTAAAATGGCTAAATGTAACCATAAATTCTATGATAACAATGTCTTTTCTTGCACTTCTCACTTTTGGAATTCTCTTCTGGCTTCTTGCTTTCTAGTCATATTCAATATATCCTCATCATCAGTTCTTACTTCCACCTCCTATGTCCATACAACAATATTTAGTAACCTGCTACCCTGAGTGGCTCTTTGGACTTTTATTGGGTGAAGATTTAAAAAAAAAAAAAAAAAGGTTAAAGAAAAAAATTGAATGTAGGAAGATTGTGTTATACAACTTGTCCAAATGGAAAAACCCTTCATGTTTGTTTTGAAAATCAGGACTCAAAATTCAAACTTTTACCTGGGCTTGAACACTACTGTCTGGTATCAACAATCTAAAAGATTTTCTCAATTTCTGTAATTTTATTTTAAAAGATAGCATTTTAATTCTCTGCTAGATTTATTTTTTGTTATTTGTTTTTACTAGAAAAGATTGGCTTAAAGATTGTTCTGAAACCTTCCCACAGATTAGCTTAAAATAAAAAAAGACAAATTGGAAAATGAAAAGTGATTTCTTCTGTCATGTTACATCTATGTGTAATCTAATATGTGATTCACACCAGACTGACATTAAATTCAATTCAAACAATGAGGAACATTTTCTCTCAGAGAAGTTGATCTGTGATGATCCCAATATGTAGTGGGATCTCCTTAAGAGATAATAAAATAAGTTTTGTACTCTAGTACATAAAAAGATCTAGATTCATTATTAATTCAGAAGGTGATCACAGAGTCACAAAGTGAACAATGAAAAACAGGAAGTGAACCCAGGTGAATTTAGGATATATACAAGCAAGAAGATTGGATGGCAGGAACTTATATAAATGACTGACTCACAAAAGAAAATATTACATACTTTGGGGGAAGATTCGAACATTTGGTAGACTCCAGAAGTGAATAAGCAATAATTTTATTTACAAGATGCTTCATCTTATTAGATGTTGCTAAGACAATACAACAATGCAATCTAAACCTAGAATAAAAGAAAACAGAAAAATCAAACTTAAAAAGCAAAATAAAGCCATTGTGCACCATCGACTACAACACAAAATACCTCATTGAGTTTCACTGTTAGTAACCAGCTGAATACGCAAGAAACAAAAGAGAACTATCAACATTTAAATATTATGATGAAAGACAGACTTACAAAATGAAGTTAATAACTTTAAAGTTTTCCAATTTCTCAAGATAACATCAAATGTCTTTTTTCATCAATTTCACCCTAAGCAAGGCAACAGAGCCACTCAGACAATGAAATGCTGAGAGTATAAGAATAAAATAACAGAATCAAATGTCAGAAGATTGTGATGAATGTTACATTTAAATTTTTTAAGTTAATAGTGGTTAGGAAAGCAAGAGTCGACCCAGTCTTTTCTCTGACTGTAACCCCCTGCACACTGGTGGTGGTCCTACCTTGCTTGGAGGGAAATGATTAAAAAAAATGAAAGTAATTCAATATAATCATTACACTTCAATTTAATTTAATATCTAATTCATTTCAGTAGAAAACCTGAGCTAAAGATGGTGCAATGAGTTACACTCCCGGAGGTAACAATCATTTTGTTAGATTTTCTTCAAAGTGAAAAAAAAAAAAAAAAAAAATTTGCTTAATGGAAAAGCAAAAATGATTGTATATTGTCATATATGAATAAAGTGTTGGCAACAACACTTTAGTTTGAACATGGATTGCCAGGGAACAAATATAGTTGCCTTGCTTTGATGTAATTGGGGGAATCCTGTTTCTGGGATCATGTGTCAGTCAGTTAAGTTCCATACCTGAGACACACTTTGGGCGATCATGCCTCTTTTGAGACATGATTGACGAGGCAGAAGATTATCCTGCAGTAGGGTGCCATTGCTTTCTGCAGCAGACTGGTTGCCAACCAAGGCTATAGAACCCAGTCTGTCCTATTATTTAACCCATAACTGGAGGGAAGAGACAGATTAATACCTTTCCTAAGGGTATTTGTGCATAAGCAAATGCAAGGAATTCAACTGGAATTCGAACTTGGCTCCCCAATTTGCCATTCTGAGTCAATATCCACTATACCACAACGCACAAATCATGTATGGCACTTAACTGAGATCATTTGACATTGTAAAAATTATATATATATATATATATGGATACTTAATAAGCATTTGAGTCAGAGAAAAGAAAAAGATTGACAGTATTCTTTTTGAAGGTGTTATTTCTAGTATATGTGACTTTACGAAAATTCAGTATATGGCTCATCACTCTTTGGCGTGTCCCTGACGATTATTATTGGATTGTGCTTTCTGCAACTTGACCTCTCCTCTCTTTCTAATTGACATATAAGATAGCCCATATTAGCTAAAAACAATGAACACCTGAAGGTAGCTAGTTGGTACTTGGCTGCAACTTCATATATATAATAAAACAATAGTTTGAATAAACCAAAAAATAATTTTGTTAGCTATGTGCAGAAAAGCGAATTGAACACATTTGTTAAACTTATTGGTCTTCCATGTTTTAGGATGAAAAAACCCCCAAAATCTACCAGCTCTCATTCAAGTGATTCTATAAATGTTGGTAACAGTCAAAATGACAAATTATGATTGGCATAAGAAAAGTAAAATCGGGGCTTTATTTTGATCAGCCAGATAGAAATGTGTTATAGTGAAAAATCCTGTCATCCCTCGAGAATAGAATGCTCTACTTTATAAAAGACGGTAACAAGCAGTACAAACAGGAAAAAGTTCTTAGGCAAAGGCATTTACTATTCGATAGTTGATTTCGCTCCAACCCATGGCTTGCCTATATATGTATTATTGTTAATTGTACCTTAGTACAATAAATCTGTATTTCTTATTCCTGGTGTGGAGTTCCATTCTTCAACTGATCATTTTATACTGTATTGCTTTTCGGGATGTATTAAAATGTGTCATGTATGAATAAAGTGTTACTGCTAATATTTAAGTTTGAACACAGATCGCCAGAGAACAAACATAATTGACCTTGTTTTTTGATGTAATTAGAGGAATCGTTGTGAAAATAATATATATATATATATATAAATACATAATAAGCATTCGCGTCAGAGAAAAGAAAAAGGTTTGATAGTATTCTTTTTGAAGGTGTTATTTCTAGTATATGTGACTTTTCAAAAATATATGATGATTAAAAGATGGCAGTTTCATTCTGGAGGTGTTAAAATTTACAACCAGGTAACAACTGATTGAAGGTTGTTTTCAAGAGCAGCTGACAATTTTACTTTGTCAAACCTATCAGACTTATTAAGACAGGAGTAAATACATGAGCATAAATACCTAGTTGGGAACTGATGACATCAGGAATGTCTTCAAAGAAAAAATGTAGGTCAAAGGATAGAGTCCTGAGAAACCTCACCATTAATATGAAATGATCTAGAAGATTGTCCACTGAAAATGATTTCCATTACACAATTTGTTAAGAATGATTGTGAAAGAGAAAAACAAAATCTCTGCTATGAAAACCTTTGCACCTACTCTGTGTTGGTAAGTAATCTTCCTAAAGATACTGTTTCAATAAAATTGAGTTTCTAGTCTCCTAAATTGGTTGGTGTTAGAGCAGGTAATCTTGCTGCAATATTTCATGATGGGTCAATAAAAGAGCTATCAAAAAAACCTTGTCCAACCCATGCTTGCCTGGAATTGGTTGGTTGGTTAGTTTATTTAGCCAGCATATCAATCTTCATTATATCATTTTAATGCTGAAAATCGTTTTTGATTTGTTTCATTTAGTTTATTTGTTTCATTGTTTTTGCCTCGTGGTAAGTTCACCCAGAATCAGTCTGTGTTTTCTGTAATTTTTAATTTAATTTTTAATTATTTATTTTTAAAATTTTTGTTTTATTTTTTTATCACTAACCTAAGTAGTTTGTGTAAATTATTTTGCAATTGAAGGTTAGTTTTGACTTGGATGAACCGTGGTTTTATCTTAATTCCATTAGTTCTGTCTTGTAAATGAGTAAAGATTTGTTCTTTGAGTTATTCACTCACCGCCGGGCAACTAGTATACACATGTTGGCTAACTCGTCTATATTCTGAAAAAATGTTTAAATTTTATTTTTGACTTCAGAAATTTAATTAAATCAACTTTCTCAACTTTCTGTGTTATCTCCTCGTGGTAAGTTCACTCGGAATCAGTCTGTCTTTTATGTAATTTTTAATTTAATTTAATTTAATTTTTAATAATTTATTTTTTAAATTTTTAGTTTTTGTTGAGTTTTTATTTTATTTGTTTTGTCACTAACCTAAGTAGTTCATGGAAATTATTTTGCAATTGAAGGTTAGTCTTGACTTATACTAAGTTAAAACTTAGTAAATTTCAGTTACCCTTTTCTTTTTCTTTTTTTTTTTTAATTGGAGTAGATAGTTCCTACTATCGCCCAGTCTCACATTCCACCCACTTCTTTTGATCAAGAGTAGAGATAATCACCTTGTTTCTTGTTCAGAAAGGGGTTTCCAGTTCATCCCCCTTCTTCGGTCTTAGTGTTAGTTCAGCTGGAAGCTGCTTGCAGTTACGGAATATGGTGGGAACGTCTTTACATTCTGAGGGTACCAGGTTGGCAGTTTCCTGGTTGCTGCTTCCGACTGGTAGTTAGGAGCCCAAACTCATGCGTAGCATCTTGAGAGGCTGCTCTGATCAACAGTTGAATAATACCGTGGTTCTTGTAGTGCCATATCTCACATGGATGGGTGTCCCTGCAACCCTGAGGCCACATTATGTAGGAGGCCACGCCAGTCTCCATCCTTCACATGCTGCAAACAAGTGACCGACTGACTCTATTCTAAGACCTCTCCTTAACTGAATCACTATGGAAAAAAGCAAACATAATAGCAAAGCTAAACCAGCTTGTCTGAAAACGCCCAAACCTGTCTAACATATGTGGTATCTGCACTAACTTCCTCAGCATTGATTCATTCCTTCACACTAACTCACCTGATATCTTGGCCCTATGTGAAACTAACCTTAACCCTTCTATCACCTCTTCTGAGTTTGACGTTCCTGGCGACCTTCCCCTTTTCAGGAATGATTCCAATGTTCATATGCATGGGCTTGGTGTGTATGTCAGCGAGCACCTTCTCCTAACTAGGGCGACATCACTTGAATCCCCGGATCATTCTTTCATGTGCTTCCGCCTCTCACTTCTAAGCTCGATTAGCTATCTCTTCTTTCTCTACCGCTCCCCTTCCTCCCCTGACTGTTCGTTACTTGACATCATTTCTGACAATATCGACAAAGCCATTTCTTCCCATCCCTCCACCCATATATTCGTATTTGGTGACTTTAACGCCCACCACACCAAGTGGCTGGAGAACTCTGTCACCAACCCTGCTGGTGTCCACACCATGAATTTTTCAATAACTCAATCCCTTACGCAAGTGGTGAACTTCCCCATGCATTTCTCTGACAACCCTAATGGAAGGGATTCACTGTTAGACCTCTGCTTCACCTCCATCCCAGACTCTTGCACTACCAGACAACTCTGCCCACTTGGTAACTCTGACCACACCGTAGTTTCCGTCAACATTTCATTCCGCTCCCACCCAACCCAAGAAACCCAGACAAATAGAATATCCTACTGCTACCAAAGAGCAGACTGGGATTCGTTCCGAGACTTCCTCTGTGACGTCCCTCGGAATAACGTTTTTAGTCTTCCCATTGAAGAATGTGCATCCGAGGTCTCCTCCTGGGTTAAGGCTGGCATCAATGCTTTCATCCCTGCCAGGAAATTTCAGCTTAAATCTCATTCATCTCTATGGTTCTCGCCCACTTGCTCGGCCGCCATTGCCCACCGGAATCATTTCTTCCGACTATCGTAGCTACACATCGAACCAAAACAGACGTCTTTTCGCTTCAGCTCGTAATAAGTGTAAAAAGATACTTAACGAAGCTAAGATGTTATTTGCTGCCAGAACGAAGCAACGCATAGCATCCTCTAAGTTCGGCACCAAGGACTACTGGCGACTCTGTAAAAGAGTACTTAACAAGAGCAAGTTCACAATACCCCACTAATAAACAAATTTGAGGTCCTCACCTCCCCGCAGATTCTCGAATAATTCGAGCCTGGACACGTGTGGAGTTTCTACACCCAACTTCCCACATAGAACTGGTGCTCAACTGAATGACGTCCATATTACACCCTCACTTGTCTCTAAGATAATCTCAAAACTTGATCCTCACAAAGTGAGCGGAGGGGATGGAATCCCAATCATAGTCTTAAAGAAATGTGCCCACGAACTTTCCTCTGTACTTTCTAAGCTCTACAACTCCTGCCTATCTGCTTCCTGCTTTCCTGCCTGTTGGAAATCTTCCTCTGTAGTTCCTATATTTAAAAACACTGGAGAACCCTTGGACCCCGCAAATTACCGACCTATCAGCCTTCTTCCAATCTTTGGCAAAGTGTTCGAAGCCATTATCAACACCGAGCTCATTCAGCATCTCACGGCCCACGGGCTCCTCTGAGACAAACAGTATGGCTTCCGCTTCACCAGGTCTACTGCTGATATGCTAACGACCATCACCGAGTACATATATCAGGCACTCGATAGGAATGGTGAAGCCCGAACCATTGTCTTGGATATCTCTAAAGCGTTCAACAGAGTTTGGCATGCTGGCCTTCTGTGCAAACTGCGGCGCTATGGTATAGCTGGACAATTGTTTGAACTAATCCAGTCATTCCTATCAAACCACACATTGAAAGTAGTATTAAATGGACATGCCTCCCAGAACTACCATACGGACGTGGGTGTCCCTCAAGGCTCTATCCTAGGTCCTATGCTCTTTCTGATCTACATTAATGATCTCCCTGATACCATAAGATCCCAAGTAGGTATGTACACCGATGACATCACAGTTTATTCTCGCCTTGACCAAAAATCTGGTGCGAGCAACAAAGCTAACCTTGCAGTCGAGCTTGGAAAGGACCTCCAATCCATAGTGGACTGGGGTAAGAAATGGCTACTATCAATTAATCATCATAAACAATTGCACCTACCTCCTATTAGCATGGACCAGGCTTGCCTCCCAGAGAGTAAAACACTACGCCTCCTTGGTCTCACACTCTCAGCGGACCTCAAGTGGAATGACTATATCGAATCCATTGCTAAATCCGCTGCTATGAAGGTTGGTTCTCTGTGTAGGGCCCAGAGATTTTTCCGTCTGAATCTATTCTGCACATTTATAAATCTACCATCCGCCCGTGCATTGAATACTGTTGCCATATCTGGTCGGGTGCCCCTGCTATTCTCCTTGGGCTTCTAGACAAGGTACAGTGGAGGGTCTGTAATGTGATTGATACCGACTTAGCAGACCACCTGCAGTCTCTCTCTCACCAGCGCGACATGGTTTCCCTGTGTCTCTTCTATAAATAATTTCACGGCTTCTGCTCCGATGAACTTAGATCACTGGTGCCCCCCTAGATACGAATTTGCACGAGATACTAGATTAGCACAGTGATACCGATAAAATGCAACCACAACTTCTACTCCAACAGTTTCTTTTCTCGCACTTCCCGACTGTGGAATTCTCTTCCACATGACTGCTTCCCCGACGGCTACAATCTCCAGGAGTTTAAATGTAAGGTCAATAGACACCTCCTAACAAACTAACTTCCATTCTTTCAAACACTCTTCCCACCCACCCAACTATCTATCACCCTGCTTCTGACATTTCCTATATTTAACCACTCTTCCTATTTACCTCCCCCTATGTAACCCCAAGCACAATAGTGGCAGTGGGATGCCTTGCTTGGGGTGAAATGATTCATTGGGATTTGTTTTTTTTAGGGCAGGGTCCCCCAAATCCTACCTTTGTTATTTAACCCATAACTGGATGAAAGGGATGGATTAATACCTTTTTCCCAAGGGTACCAGTGCATACGTGAATGCAAGGTATTCGAACTTGACTCACTGATTTCTCTTTCTGAGCCGACATCCACTGCACCACAATGTACATCCGTCACTATACACTTACAGCACTTGGTATTCCCAAGTGGTCACCCATCTAAGTACTGACCAGGCTCAACATTGCTTAACTTCGGTGATCGAATGAGAATCGGTGTATTCAATGCGATATGGCCGTAAGCATGCACATCCATCACTAAACGCTTACAGCACCTGGTATTCCCAAGTGGTCACCCATCTAAGTACTGACCAGGCTCAACATTGCTTAACTTCGGTGATCGAATGAGAATCGGTGTATTCAACGCGATATGGCCGTAAGCATGCACATCCATCACTAAACGCTTACAGCACCTGGTATTCCCAAGTGGTCACCCATCTAAGTACTGACCAGGCTCAACATTGCTTAACTTCGGTGATCGAATGAGAATCGGTGTATTCAACGCGATATGGCCGTAAGCATGCACATCCATCACTAAACGCTTACAGCACCTGGTATTCCCAAGTGGTCACCCATCTAAGTACTGACCAGGCTCAACATTGCTTAACTTCGGTGATCGAATGAGAATCGGTGTATTCAATGCGATATGGCCGTAAGCATGCACATCCATCACTAAACGCTTACAGCACCTGGTATTCCCAAGTGGTCACCCATCTAAGTACTGACCAGGCTCAACATTGCTTAACTTCGGTGATCGAATGAGAATCGGTGTATTCAATGCGATATGGCCGTAAGCATGCACATCCATCACTAAACGCTTACAGCACCTGGTATTCCCAAGTGGTCACCCATCTAAGTACTGACCAGGCTCAACATTGCTTAACTTCGGTGATCGAATGAGAATCGGTGTATTCAATGCGATATGGCCGTAAGCATGCACATCCATCACTAAACGCTTACAGCACCTGGTATTCCCAAGTGGTCACCCATCTAAGTACTGACCAGGCTCAACATTGCTTAACTTCGGTGATCGAATGAGAATCGGTGTATTCAATGCGATATGGCCGTAAGCATGCACATCCATCACTAAACGCTTACAGCACCTGGTATTCCCAAGTGGTCACCCATCTAAGTACTGACCAGGCTCAACGTTGCTTAACTTCGGTGATCGAATGAGAATCGGTGTATTCAATGCGATATGGCCGTAAGCATGCACATCCATCACTAAACGCTTACAGCACCTGGTATTCCCAAGTGGTCACCCATCTAAGTACTGACCAGGCTCAACGTTGCTTAACTTCAGTGATCGAGTGAGAGCCGGTGTATTCAACGTGATAGGCCGTAAGCCCCTGGAATTGGATTTTAAATGATGATGACTGAATTAAACCAAATAGTTTTGTCATCTGAAGAAATACTTAGTTGAAAACTGATGACATCAAAAAAGCTGTTGATGAAGATAATAATACTGCTAGAGGGTAGCAATCAGCTATGCTGTTGAAAGTCAAAAATGATTGCGTATGATGACTAAAAGATAGCATTTTTATTTTGGAGGTATTCAAATTTATGAACCATTTCTTAAATAGAAATATTCTCATTTAAATTTGGACACAAGTGTTTATTTGTCTGAATCAAAATAATAAATCTTAAGCTTTTGTAAAACTGCAGAAAGTGAAATTTTGTCTGCCTGTTGCCACCAGTTGTAGAGTAGTTTTTGCACTGAAGGTAATAATCGTGCTATGTCAGTTGCTAATCAACTTAACGCACCTAAAATGTTAGGAACTTGGTAATTTTCCACTGAAAGCTGACTCCTTAGTATTTGGCTAACAGCCGACTAATATCAACTGCCTAGTAGCTCTACTGAACTCCAATAGAACTCTAAAGAACTCTCTAGAACTCCTATGAACTTCCCAAAATTTTAAATATCATATTAAATCAATCTTCTCACTATAACTTGTGGAGTAGTTTTTGCACTGAAATTTATAATCATGCTATGTTGGTTACTAATCGACTTAACGCACCTAAAATGTTAGGAACTTGGTAATCTTCCACTGAAAGCTGACTTCTTAGTATTTGGCTAACTGCCAACTAATATCAACTGTCTAAGAGTTCTACTGAACTCCAACAGAACTCTAAAGAACTCCTTCCGTTAACTCTTATTAATATAGGAGGGAGAGTTCATTATCTGAGGAATAGATGGGTTTCCCTATAACACTGCCTTACATCAAGAAAATGTTGCTCTCTTGCTATTTCTGTGGCATGGGTTCTAATGAGCTAGATTACTTGGTTCCACCACCACTGACTTTTACAAGAGGACCTACCATGCCACATACACAAGAGTGAATCATCTCCATTCCCTTTGTAAAATTATACTAAGAAGTTCCATATGGGCAGCTTCTTCCTAAAAACTTCTTTGTGAAACAAACTCTTGACAGGATATTTTCCCAATTACTACAATATAGACCTCTTCAGGTCTAAAGGTAACTGCTATCTTTCCAGCATAATCCCATAAAACTTCACTTCTTTCCGTTTTTTTTTAGGCTCATACAACACACCACAGTAACTTTATCTTGAGTGGCTTTTAGGCCTGTATTGGGTAAACATTAGTCTAAAAAAACAAAAAAACTATAGAGCTTGCATCATGAAAAAGGGTTTATTTGTATATCACAACTTTAACACAATGTCAAGTTATATCTGGGTTTTTAAAGAAGTAAAATTGCTCAACACCGACCCCCCTCAGCATTTTCACATTTGGGGAAAGTCTAAAAATGAACTGCAACCCCTGCTGAAGGCAGGATACTGCCTGGAAAAATGGCCCACTCAGGCTCAAGCTGATATTTATGTTGATATTAAGTAAGCATTTAAGTTGCATAGTAAATTTTGAAAGCATATTTGCCAAATATAGGAAATGTTTTTTTAAATTTGTGTTTGCAGAAAATATATCGATCTTGTAAAATTTCAGATATATGTAACCAAGAAAATATCAAATGTAAGCTTCAGATTATTCAGACTTTTGCCCTCATCGTTTTGGCCGTTGGATGATCCAACATTCTTTATGTGATTGCCGTTTCAAACTGAATTCTTTATTTTGGTAACTGAGATATATTGTTCTCATTCCATGAGCCAGGTTGATTCTGGATGTCTTAGTTATCTCCCTTTAACTCAACTCTCCGAGTTATTTGTTCACCACTGCTGTAGCCAGGTATTGAACGCACAACTCTTTCAGTCAAATCACTAGATGTAACCAATGCTTTTATCCACAGAGTATTGTGTCCTTGTGAACAAATAACGGCCAAAACATTAGCTGAAACATTGCAAATATGGCAATAAAGATGAGAACAACAGTCCAAACAATATAAATGCTACCTCATCTCAGAAGTGTAGATATTGGAGTAGATAGATCTATCTATCGCCCAGTTCACACTCCACCCACGTCTATTGAACAGGTTAAGAGGCTCATCCTTTGTTCCCTGTTTAGGGTGTGGTTTTCGACTTTCTCTTTTCCAATTTTTTTACTATTACGTAGCCCCTTGCACATCAGTGGCATTACTGCCTTGCTCGGGGTGATACAATTAAAAAAAAAATATATTGAAATGTAATTTTGTTTTTTACAAATATATTTCTTTAAAAATTTTCATAAATTCCATAATTTTAGCCCTGGCAATGTTAGTTATGATCTTATTTCCTACAGCATTCATAATAACCATTGTCATCATCTGACATTACTGCAAATCAGATGAGTGGAACCAAAAACAAATTACAGAATAATTAAAATAAGCCAAGTAATTAGATTTTTTTTTTTTTTGCCTTTTCTAACAAAAAACAAAGGAAAAAGAAAAAAGAATAAAAAAGAGGAATTTTGCTGATTTTTATTATTAAAAAACTGAACCCTTTATTTCATCTTCAGGGTAGAGTGTTCTCAATCCACTGACTATGTCTAGGGATATCTTGTATAATTCTTATTTTGATACATCTCAGATTTTGCTTGCTAGGTTTCTCCTCAGATTGAACCCACAATCACTATGTTATCAAATTCATAAACCCACAATTTCATTCACTAGTCTATTGTCTGTGGAGAATGTGGAGCCCTAAACCTAACTTGCCGGCTGATGAGTGTCGAATGTCATGCACTCAATACAGCTTTTTGCTTTTCTTAAAGCTGCTGCTGCCATTGAAAACTTACTTTTATTTGAGTGTTTTTCTTCTTTTATGTGTCATATCCCTTCAGGATATAGGTGATCATGGCTCTTCACATCTCCCTATCCCTTGTAGCTCTTAACACCTTTCCTCTTGTTATTTCTCCCAAATCCTGCTCTGCCATCCACTAGCTCAAGCTCATCAAGTATGTAATGTGTTAATTTCCCCTGTCTCTCTTTCCCTCTATCTATCCTGTGAGTATCAAATTTTCTAAGCCCTCCTTCCTCATTACTTGACCCAGAAACTTCAGCTATCTCTTACTGATCTTGAGTGTAAGTTTTGTTTTGTTCCCCAAAGGCCTTTACCCCTTCAAATCTTTCTAAAACATCCTTATTTCTGTGCAAATGTAAATGCTGAACTCAAATCGATAATTGTTTATTGATGAAACCTACCTTTTTTCAAGTTTACAACCAGAAAAATATTGAACTTCTTTTCGCTGTTTATCTCACCCCATAACTATGCTTCAAAAAATGTTATTCACTGCAGAATGACTTAATGCGTAGTTTGCCAATTTTTCGACCAATTTACTTCCTTTTTGCAATTACTACACTGAAATTGAGTTCCAAAATCAAACAAATCACGGATTATTTGCAGAAAGGAAGTAAACAGACCAAAATAAGTATCCTACGCCTCAAGTCATTCAGTGATGAATCAGATATGGGAATGGTGGTAAGGGGTGAGATATAATCCGATTTTTTTCTGGTCGATAACAGGAAAAAAGGTAAGTTTCTTCAATAAACAATCATTGATTTGAGTTCAGAATATACATTTGCACGTAATTAAGGAAGTTTAGGAAAGATATGATGGGATAAAGGCCTTCGGGGAACTAAACAAAAATTTACCAGTTTCCTTTTCATCCCCTCTAAAACCATACGTGCTTGATCCATGGTATCCTTAGCATCATTCTGTAGAACCACATTTCTGTTGCATCCTTCTATACTTAATATAATCAGACTTACACAAATTCTTTGGTCTTATCCAAAGGTATAACAACATTGAAAGCCTGACAGTTGACATGAATATGTGGTCACCAATAGTAAAGTTTTACTATTGTCAACAATGGACACGTCACCTAAATCCTATCAAGACGACTGGAATTCACTAATAAAAATCCCCGATGTGAAACCACCAATATTTTCTTGGATACCTTCTCTATTCTTTTGTCTGTTGACAATGAATATCTTGGTTAACATATACACTATTTCTTGAAAGATTATTTCATAATGAGCTCTTCATGCATCATAGGTAGGATTTAATTTCTTAGCACTCACTAAAGTAACTATAAAATGCTGGTTGATTTGAATTGGTCTCTTTATATTGGTTGCTTTAGTTACAATGTCTAAGCCATTGTACCTCATGTAAATGTCATTTCTGATTAGTTCCCTGATGTAATGTTATTTCCAAGTTCCACAGAGTTTGTTATTTGAAGAACTCAATTTTTGGCCTGAATTGGAATTTCAGCCCAAACTGGTCTTTTGACTTACAGTTCAAATCAGAGTTAAAGTGAGATTTTGAAGTTCTGTGGAGTGAACTGAGGAAATTAAAGTTATTTTCTTAAAACTGTTTTCTAAGCTAGACCAGAGGTCAATTTAGTTTTGGGCCAGAAGAACAATTTTTCCTTTTGCAGGAGCTAGCTTAAAAACCTGCTTGGAGTGCGACTTTTAAGCTAGTTTCTAATAAATAGCAATTTCCTATTTTCCCTTCAATGAGCCAACATATCCAGGCAACAACATGATAACTGCTGGCATATTTCTGTAAAAAGAGATTATGTTCATGCCTTTCCTGACAGTATGATAATTTGTCTTTGGTTTGTTCTGGTCACTGGCATTAAGGCATTTCTAATTCTTGATGTCTTTGGAGTTTGCCATATTCTTGTGCATAAATGTATGTAATATTTGGAATATGGTTGAGATAAATTTGTTCCTGGTGTGCCCACTGAAGTACACTTTGATAACATTTCTGAGTGCACTTATGAAATAAACAGATGATAATGCCAGAGATTCAACACACATCCCCTTACCCTGTTTCCTATGTTAGAAAACATCCCAAGAAAAATTTTCCTGGGACCCTGCTGGGGTCATATGAAGTTATATCCATCCATCAACCCTCACTGTTTGGGTTCTTAATAAATTACTCAATTTTTCCACATTTTTCTGACATATCAACTTGACATTTTATAGACAACATGCTAATATACACAAACATCTGCATGAAATATGATTGAGCACATATGTGTGTGTGTGTGTGTGTGTGTGTGTATATATATATATATATATATATATATATATATATATATATCTAAACTTATTTATAAATGGAACATTGTCTGTGTCTGTGTTATTGTGTGTGTGTGTATTCATTACCTATAGACTCCAAAACGACTGAACCGATTTTCTTGAAAATTTACACAGTTGTCCTATAAGCATCTGCTAGTGTTCTTAGCTAGGTTTTGTGACAAGGTACCTCCAATAAATATTGAAAATCAATAATCAAAAATATCAGGTTACAGAAGAAGTGGTCCGATTTTAATCAAATTTCATACACTCATAGACAAAGACATAAGAAACGATATTCAGAAGTTTCAAGGTTGCAGTTCTTACAATACTGCAGAAAATTTGATATCGATACCAGAAAATCAAAATTTGACTTACATTCATTTATTTTTCTTTCAGTCTACGGTTTCGCTTCAACTGGAAACAGCTATTGCTTTTTAGTCTTTCATGCCAACATCCAAAGTGTCTTAGCTCCAGGATCATGGATTAGTTTTAAAGCTTTCATTACACCCAAGCAACTCCGGGCTATTCTGCTAGTATGTATATATATATATATATCTCCACACAAAGATTTCAGAATAGATTTTTTTTTATTAATCTGACAGATTTTTATCGCTTTAAATATTATTTTTGGTGGATACTCAAATATGATTAGGTGTTCTATTCATTTATTAAACAGTATATTTATTATTTAGTGACCTGAATGTTAAAGAAATCTTAAAAAAAAAATCTGCCAGAGTGCTTAAATTTTTCTTTAAAAAGATTTCTTGAATCAGTAGATGATAATAAATATACTGTTTAATAAATGAATTTAGTGCCTACTCAAATACACGTATTCACAAAGAATAATTTTTGAAGTAATATATATATATATATGTTGGTATACTTTATATATATATATATGGGTGTATGCTTAAGTCATCTGAAGATTGTGTTGCATGAAACTCTTGTTACAACTGCAGCCATTTTTTAATAGGATTTAATGTCATTTAGCATTTTTTGTCTTGGTCTAGGCAATCTAAACTTTGAGCACTTTATTGAATAAGTTTTCTTTCCGACCTTTTTGTCTTTTTCAGTATTGACATCTTTATTCAAAACTGTATCTGGATAAGAGATGTAGATTTTGATAAGCTGTACAATGATTCCATTAATGGTTTTCTTATATATATATTTATATTTACACAAGCACACATCATATAAGAAAAAATACCAACATGTGTAGTCAAACAGAGATCTCCAGGTAACAAATGTAACCATTGAATAAATTGTGCTACTGGGACCATAAATAATTAGTATATTAAGCATTCAGAAGGCTGAGGTTTGTTTTGGTTTGGTTTACAACATATCAATCTCAATGGGTTATTTAATGCTGACAAAATTTTTACAATAACTGTGTGTGAATAAAATATATATTCTTTGTAAGAAATAAATTTATAAATCAGTTTTCTTTGATGCATTTTTTTTTTACTATTAAAGTTTATTTTTATACTTTCATAGTGGTTTGACCCCAATTAGGCAATAAACTATTTGCCTATAGCTCTGACACTAACAAGTACGACCACCCTGTGTCATGGTGGACCAGAGAACAACAGTAATTAAGAGGGGTTTCATGCTCTTCACAATCTCCCAATCAGAGGCCTTGCTGCCGGACGCAGTTTACTGTTATACCCAGGATCAAGAGGTCTGAATGTGTTCTGTGTTGTTCATCATTCCAGGGTTTTTTGTCAATGAAGTGATTGTTTTCTGAGTGAATTACTTGAGTATTATTGTGTATTATTTAAAGGATTCATTTAGTATATTGACTTTACATGAAGATACCAAAATATTAAAACTTGCTAATAGTGAGTTACCATAAGTTCCCTTACGAATAATGTAATGAAAAAACATTATATATATATATATATATATATATATATATATAGAAGAAAGTAACTAACCTAAAGAGCCAACGAACCTACCAAGGTTTCACCTAAGCAGATCTTCAGGGAAGGTTGACCAACCTTCCCTGAAGATCCGCTTAGGTGAAACCTTGGTAGGTTCGTTGGCTCATTAGGTTAGTTACTTTCTTTGTTTGCTCTACTTGTGTATTGAGCGCTTTTTGTTTTAGGTTTCTCATCTCGGGTTTTTTTCTTTGGGCTATGTACTTTGACTGATGTTCAAGTGCTTAGCTCTTTCTTTTTTATTACCATTTTTTCCTTCCGCCTATATACTCGGAGGGTTTTTCGAAACGAGTATAGCGATAAGTTTAAATTTTTTTTATATATATATGGTTGATGATAGTCTCATGAAGAGCAGCACACTGCACTTCCTTGGCCTCACATTTTCATCTGACCTGAAATGGAATGACTGCATCTTCTGCTAGGAAGGTTAGCTCACTGTGCCACTCGAGAAACTTTTTTCTCCAGAATCCATCTTGCACATTTATAAATCTACCATTCGTCCATGCATTGAATACTGTTGCCTCATCTGGTTGGGTGCTCCTGATATTCTTCTCATGTTTCTTGACAAAATCCAAAAAACGATCTGCAATATGATCAGTCCTGTTATGGCAGCCTGACTTCCGTCACTTTCTCACCAATGTGATGTGGCCTCTGTCTTTTCTACAAATATTTTTATGGCAACTGCTCTGATGAACTCTTTTCTGATGGTGTCCCATTCACTTCAATTTAAGCATTACATACATTGCATACAGACATTCACATGCACACATCGAGAGCATCTGTGCGAATGTCTGTATGTAATTCTTTTCTGGCTTATTTTAAATATTAACTATATTATTTGGGTCTGACGAGTAGCCTTTTTTCCGGCTGCGGAATACATATTATTCATGAAATTGTAGAATATCAAAATTTTTTTCTAGATTATATTACTCTGTCAAATTAAATAAACAAATTTAACATTGAGTTCTTTTGAGTTCGTCTCTATTGGAATTTACCTGACTTAAATATCAAATATTCTACATTATATATATGTGTGTGTGTGTGTGTACATGTGTGTGGGTGTTGTTTTCTTGAAATTTGTTTATAATATCCTTCCAGCAAATTTAAAAAAACAAGAACATTGAAAAGAAAACCACAAATTAAAGTAACATCTTTAGATGAAAGTCACAAATAACACATTTATTTATATATATATATATATATATATATACATACTTTTTATGCAGATGCTTTTTATTTTGTGCTTGATTTTTGTTTATTTTCAGCATCTGGAATTCTGAATAGTACTTAACACTGAGAACTTGATTGGAATCGGAATTTAAACATTCTTGGAGCAGTTCTTCCAGAGTTACCAAAGTTAATCAACATTCTCTTGAGCCTGCAGCAGATGGATGACTCTTTAAAAATGACAGAAACCATAACCTAATTTCTATAAGAAAAATATCATGGATCATGAGGAAAGTATTTTATATATATATATATATATATATATATATATATATATATGTGTGTGTGTGTGTGTGTGTGTGTGTGTGTGTGTATGTATGTAAACACATGTAAAAATACTTAAAAATACCATTATTATAATTAGAATCTGTCGAAAGTTATGAGATTAACATATGTATATAAGATGCATGAAGGCTTATCTTTATGTACACATATGTGTGTGTATCTTACACATATATATATATATATATATATATATATATATAAGGTCCATGTTTAATTTTGGGGGGTATTTTTCCCAATCTTTTAATGAGATATATATTAAAATCAAAATTACAAATAAACTGTTCAATACGTTTTGTTCTGTTGTTTCCGTTCAAATAATTTATTGAATTCACACATTATCAAGAACCTTATTACAAAGACAACACATGGTTCTTGATAATAACTGAGATGGGTGAAAAATATCAGAACAAAACAAACTGAACAGTTTATCCATAATTTCAATCATTATATACACAATCTTATTTGAAAATTGGAAAAAAATTCAAGAAAGTATTAAACAATAACAGACATAATGTCAGTTAAGTTTAATAAAACTTGTTTGGAAAGATGGTACGGGACAAAAATAAGAAAAAAAGAAATTGGTGCTCAACACTGCCAGAAACTTGTTAAAATTCTAGAAAAACTAGTTGACAAAAAAAAGAGAGGGGGGACCCCCAAATATTAAATGTAAGGGTTCACTTACTAATGTACACCTTAATCTTTCATTGGTATCTTTATTTCAGCTTCAAATTTTTTAAAGTGGTTCTAATTCATTTAATAAAAGTTTTTTTCTCAACAAATATAGTTTAATTAAAATTTGTTAATTATCTGTAAAAAGAGACAAATTAATATCATCTTAGGGATTCACTTTTGTGCAGCAATATAGATACCATTTTAGAATGTCTACATTTTCAATTTTTATTTACTCTTCCAATATGTATTGAGCACTTTTTAATACAACTCTTTACTAGTCTAATTTAACGCTGACCAAAAACTGGTCAGTAATTTTTTTTTAATCGTATCACCCTGAGCAAGGCGGTAACGCCACTGATGTGCAGGGGGCTACATAATGATGAAAAGACTGGAAAAGAGAAAGCCGGAAACCATATCCTAAACAGCGAACAAGAGATGAGCCTCTTAACCTGTTCAATAGACATGGGTGGAGTGTGAACAGGTTAAGAGGCTCATCTCTTGTTCCCTGTTTAGGATATGGTTTCCGGCTTTCTCTTTTCCAGTCTTTTCATCATTATGTAGCCCCCTGCACATCAGTGGCGTTACCGCCTTGCTCAGGGTGATACGATTAAAAAAAAAAAATTACTCACCAGTTTTTGGTCAGTAATTTTTAATTATTTTATATATATAATTAATTTCCACACACATATGTAGACATGTTTGTATACACATGGAAAGCAATATGTTGACTTTTGCAACACATCAAACTTTTTTTTTTAAATTAATATAAATGAATTTTGACAGAATACTTATTCCAACTATAAATACAATTAGTGTTTTTAACTTTACACACTTCACATTTTTTAAATAAATCAACATTTTTACTGAAGAAAATTTAGTTTACCTTATTTCATACTAAATTATAAGTGTTAGCCTTATAAAAAAAAAACTAGCAACTTACTGTCTCAAATTTTGAAAATACTTTTAATGTTTTGTTCTTGAAGCTTTACCATATTTCCTAGTTACTAAGTATTACTAATATATTATGAATTTTAGAATGATTCACACTCCTTGAATAGTAACAGAGGTTATCCATTGTTTTCAGTTTAGGATTTCGTTTCAAGTTACAAGTAATGTCTTCTTTTCTTTCACTCCCAGGTAATTCATGTCTAAGTAGCATTATTGCCTTGCTTGGAATGAACCTTACATTTCCAAACTAAATCAAAGATTCTGAGGTTTAAATGTTTGCCACATCCCATATTTTTCAAGTAAATCCAGAATTTCAATCTTAAAAAAATAGAATAGTCTCTTCCCACTTTCATACTAAAATATGAGTCTTGACATTTAAATTTTTAATATTTATTAAAACAATGCAAAGATCAATAACTGATGTATGTGTGTATTTGTGTTTGTATATCAATACAGACCACATTTCAATCTTCTGCAATATGACAACATTTGAACACAGATTGATACATATTTAACACTGGCACAAAGAGACCGGTGTTCATGATGAGATGAAATGTCTGGTTTCAAAACACTGGTTCTCAAAGCAATCTGCAAGTTTTCTACAATACAATCTTCCGGCTTCCTTTTTATTCCATTTCTAGCCTTGTGCCACTCTTTCATATAGAAATAATATGTCACCGCCAACATTTGTGCTTGAACACAGATTGCCAGGGAGATATATTTTAATTCCTAAAAAGGAAAAACATGTAGGTAAAATCCCAAAAAACCAAATCCTATTAATATTAAAAATGATCCATGTGGAGGGCTCGATGCAGATAGTATTATCTATTTACAGAGCTAAATATGTATATGAAATAAATTTTGAATTCTACATATGTTGTATAGCTATTTCAGCAACGATCACAAACAAAATTTTTTTATTTCAAATATGGTACAAAAATTCACATACCGGAAGTTTACATAAAAAAAAAGTGGGTGTTAAGAGAAAAAAACTTTTGAAAATTTGTCCTCCAGACATAAATGCAAAGGGGCAGAGAAAGAAATTCAAGATTTGATATTAGTAAACTTTTAGATTACATCTGTATTAAAGAACCAAAAAAAATCAAAAACCAAAATGTAACCAATCACAGGAATAGAAGTGATGGGGGGTGGGTGGGAAGAAAAATGGGGTAGATAAGGTGAGAGTTAAAGGAAAAATAAGACATAAAAAAATGAAGAATCGTTGGTAGCCATGGTGACAAATGCTGGCTTCAAATGGTGAAAGCAAAGCAAAGTTATATAAAAAAGAAAAAAAGGAAAGGAAATAAGAAGAAAGTAGAAAAAGGAAACAATATATTGTATATTTAGATCTGTTAAAAATTAAAAAAAACATTTTGTTTAAATTAATAATAGTGCCAGACTATTTCTGTAGGTTTAAAATCTACTAATAGAGTAAAAATAAAAATGGGGTAATATTATAGTAGATCTAAAATGAGAATTAAGCAATAACATATATACGTATATACACACAAACACACACACATATATATATATATATATATATTTTCCATTTGTAAACAAATTATTACATGACTGAGGTTTTTACCATGAATGGTGTCTTCAGGCGATTTGCAAATCGCCTGAAGACACCATTCCTAGTAGAAACCTAGGTTGCGTAATAACTCGTTTACCAATAGAAAATATTCAAAAGTTCTATAATATAATTGTATTGAACACTTTTTAATACAAATGTGCACTTGCCTAACCTTATTATGACCAGAAACTAATTAATTAAACAATCTATATATATATATATATATATATATATATATACTATAGTCATCCGCAGACAGATCTGTTTTGCTGTATCACAGCTCATTAGTACAGTTAGACTCCGATTGCTTTTTAACCCAGAATTAAAACCCAACCAAATTGGCATCAGTTGGCAATTCTACCTCTGAGCTACAAACGTTCGGTAGAAGAAGGCAGACTTTTTTATATATCATTATACACACCCAATAGCCATAGTGCTCTAATTCATTATTGAATGAGCGATGCATATATATATATATAAGGGTATAGAGTGGTTACAGAGTATAGAATTAGAGAAGGATAAGTGTCTGGCTCACTATTGTTTGAAGGAATAATTATACTTTTATCTGACTTTACAAAGTAACTTTACTGAAGTAGAAGTTATAAAACTAACATTGAGTTTTGTTGAATCAAATAAGGTAACAAAGGTAACAAAACACACAAATCTCGGTAAATATTTATTCTGCAAATTGAGAAATACAAATACTTGATACAAAACTAATCCTTCTATAAAATAGCTATATTTGAACAGTGAACAATTTCATATTTAACATATAAGAATATCGAAAGAGATAAGCAAATGAAAAAGTTACTTTTATCTTTTTTGCAATATCGTAACAGTCAAACATTGACCTAATTAACAAGCAGTCAAAATCAAAAATGTTTCAAAAAAATATGAAAATCAATTATTTTTAAATACAACTATTTAAAAACTGTCTTTCATAAAATCATTTTGTCATATGTGTGTGTGTCTGAAAGATGATTGCTATTTTAATTATATTTGCAACCAACAATAAAGAGTACCTAAAAACAACAGAACTCAATTTCTCTCTCTTTTGAGGGTGAGATATTTCAATGAATGAATAACGTTGATAAAATCCCAAATTTGGCCCAGAAAAATTGATGTTGACACAAGGCATGTATTATGTTAGCCAGAAAATCCGAACTCACTTCAAAATTTTAATAAAAAACGCCAACATTTATAGTATTTGCATTATTCAGAATATTGTCCTCATCTTTGTTGCCGTTTGTACGACGTTTCGGCCGTTGTACACTCCGGCCTATTTCAAGTGCTAAGAATTTCGAACCAAACTCTTTATTACAATCACTGGGGTATATCATCCTTGTTCCTTGCATAAAGCCTTGATTGGAAGTCATGAGTTATCTCCCTCTAACCTTGCAAGTTACTTGTTCATCACTGCTGTAGCTGTATTGAACTCACTGGGCCATGTGTTTTTAAGGCTACAGCAGTGGTGAACAAGTAACTTGCAAGGTTAGAGGGAGATAACTCATCACTTCTAATCAAGGCTTTATGCAAGGAATGAGGATGATATATCCCAGTGATTGCAATAAAATGTTCAGTTCAAAATTCCTAGCACCTGAAGAGTATAATGGCCGAAACGTCATACAAATGACAACAAAGATGAGGACAATAGTCCGAATAATGTAAATACTATAAATTTTACCTCATCTCAGAAATATAGTCAAATACCAACATTTATTCTTCAAAATGAAGTCTATCATTCTCAATAATCTTCTGCCAGCAATCATCCAGCATCCAAATCTGTTCCAGATACCTGTTCACTGGCTTTGAATCAAAAATCTGTAAACAAGCCTCCTTCACTTCATCAAAAGTGCTGAATTGCTGGTTGCAGAGAAACAGTGCCACTGAGTGGAATAGGCATCAATACCGGAAAGAGCTATAACACCTGTGAACTGAAAAGTTGTTTTTAGAGAAAGACTTTATAATGAGAAGAGAAAATAATGAAAATCAAGATGTTGACATTCCACACTAATTCAAATAAAAGGTTAAGAAGGAAACCTCTAGCAATACTGAACATGAGAAACCTATTTTCTTGAAAAATTGTTTTGAGAGAAAGATTCTATAACTTTCAATCAGTAGTACTACAAGATGCTTGGTCAACAAAGGCCAAATATTTTCTTTACCATTGCCATCTTTTGATAGACTCACAAATCAATTTAACCCTGAAACACTAAACATCAGTTAAAGTTACATCACTGTTAACCATGGGCATATCATACCAGATTTTGAAAATATCAAAAAAATATTAAATATAAATCTTTGTTTGGAATATTTTATGTGCAGAGACTTCAAAATTTGTAATTTGAGTTAAGATTAATAGAAACTGAAAAAAAAAACATTATTTAGGTAAGAAAATCAGGTTCTGAAAATTTAATTAAATTGTAATTAAAATGGCGTCATTTACGCTGGATACTATATACCCATGGTTAGTGTTCTCGGGTTAAATAAAGAATGAAATAAGAAATTCTAATAAGGTTCTCTGGTTTTCTTAAAGTCTGTTGAAAGATCTCAGACTAGGGGCTGTCACTATTCAGTGAACTGTTTCAGACAATGATCCTTATTTTTGTTGTTTAGTCAGTATATTTAATCATTTAGATATTCTATGGAACCTTAAGATGAAGTATCCTTGCATATATGAGCATTATATTTTTCTACATAGGATCAAAGTATAGTATCTACCCTATTGTTAAACATTCTGAGTTGGAATTAGTCATGCTTTCATACCAAGAAACCTACCATAATATTTTGAAGTGTAGGTACATTCGGAAAAGCAACTGGGAGGAGGTACAATAAAAAAACTGAAACTGATGAATTTGCTTATTTTTACAGTTTATCAACCTTTTGTGGGTTATTTGAAGCCAGAACATATTCTGAATGTGAGTGAAAGGGAAAAGTATGAGGTGAAAAGAAACAGAAAAGTGGTAAACTGCATAGATTTAAGTGGATGCTGAAAAGTTCTTGTACTGAACTGATTCCCAAAACCTGATTATTTTCATGTGCCATGTCCCTTCAGGATGTAGGTGATCATGAACTTCTAAATACCCCTGTCTCTTGTTGCACATATACAGATACATGCCATTTGGACGAAAGAATGCAGCATCCACTTTTGAAAGATAAACAAACAAAACCTTTCAACATGGTGACTATGTATTTACATACATTGATATTTTCATCAATGATTCCTCAGCACATATACAAAAATGTTGAAACTATTATAAAGATTCTACATGATAATTTAAAAATTATTTTCCCTCTTGATATCTCTCACAAACTCCACTATGCTGTTCATTTGCTCAAGATCATCAAATACGTCTCACACTGCTTTCCCATCTCTTTTTCCCCTCTATTCATGGATCATATGACTAAACGTTTGAATTTTGGATGACCAAGGAATTTTTTGGCACTCCCTTAGAGGGAGGCACAGTGATGAATGTAAAAGAGACATGGGGAGAGACATGCTTGTTTGTTGGCTGGATATCAAGAGACAATAAATGAATGATTGAAAGGTAAAGAGGAATGGAACAACTTAAAATTGCGAGATATAAAAATTCTTTATGGAAACTTAGATAAAAGAGACAAGACATTAGAAAATACTGCAATTTTTTAAGTTTTTTATTGAATTAGATTTATCTCAAACAAGGCAATAAAGCCACTAAGACATAAGCAGTGACTGAGTATGAAATAATTAAAAAACAGAAACATTGCTGAAGAGCGAGAGCAATAGAAAAGTAATCAGGAGGACAGAAGATTTACAATGGACATTGAATTTAAATTTTTGTAGGTTAAAGTTAACTGGAAAACCTGGAGCTGGATGGGATTTTCACAAAATAAGAAGTGTGAGCAGAGAACTTATGGTTACATCTAACCAATTTAGCAATAAGTCAATCTATTTACTATTTATTCCTTATGTGCCATGTTTCTTCAAAATTGTCATACATAACCAAATTCCCTACAGCTTACAGATTTTATTCAGAATTATATATCAGAAGGTTGGTTGAAGATTGTGCGGAAGAGTGTAAGAATAAAATATATACATTTTTTATGTTAAAATAGAAATTTATTAAAAGGAAAGAATAACAAGAATTTGGAGAAATTAATGCTCAATTAGAAAATTAAGGGTATCAAGAGCTGAAGAAATGTTTTGCAGTAGTAATTTGTTGGAAAGAGTTTATGTATACATATGTATGTATGAGCATTTGTTCGGTAGGAGTGTCTTTGGATGAGAGAAGAAGAAGTAAAAGGAATAAGCACATGAGAAAGAGGATAATGTGTGATGCGACCGGGTTGACGTCCGGGTTGAGGTTGAAGCTTCTCACATTACATTTTAGCTTGTCATCTCTGCTGCTTCTATCTCTGACTGGTTGACTGACGCTGATCTAAGCCATTCATAGTAATTTAGATTTTTTGCACTGGAACACTAAATCATTTTTGGTCTTGCAAATCGCTTCCATTGATCAGAAAACCAATTTAACATCTACTCACGAAAGCACGTGGTCAATTTTTTTTCTGTTCAGCAAAACCAGGGTTTCACAAGTCGTCATGAATTTTTGTAAAAGTGAAGAAGGTTGATTTCAATTCTGAATTTCCTATCCCACATCTCTCTCAAATCCTGCTCTGCTATCCACCTGCTCAAGCCCATCAAGTACATCTCATGCTGCTTTCCCCTGTCTCTCTTTTCCTCTATCTGTCCTGTCAGTATTAGGTTCTCCAAGTCCTCTTTCTTCATGTTTTTTAAAAACCTCAGCTGTCTTTTCTTGATACTAAGTATGTTTTCTTTTCATTCTCTCCAAAACCTTGTCATTACTCACATGTTTGATCCATGATATCCTCAGCATCCTTCTGTAGAACCACATTTATGTTGCTTTGAGTATCTCCGTCTTTTGCTATTTTAAAAATTTCAACCAACAGTAATGCCAACAATGAATGCCAAATGTTTCTTGTATATAAATGACTAATATCGCAATCACCATGACCATTGTTACGAGTTTAATAATATTCGGTTTTCAGTGTTGCACTATCTTTTCTTATCTTTTGTTAAAACGTTTCTGAGATATTTAAACTGTTGTATTTACTTGATATGGTTATCACTAAATTGTAATTGGCATCTTGGGGTGTTTCTTTTGCTAACAACCATGCATTCTATCTTTTTGCAATTGATATTTAGTCCTTTCTTCTTACTTTCTTTCACTATCTTCTGTATAAATTTGTAGCAAGAAAAAAAATTTATCTCCCCTTGACCAAAACAGAAAATCACAAGAAAATTAATTATAAATATTAATGATAATAAAGACAGTCACACAATCTGATGAGACTTGCATGAGGGGGAGAAAGTCAATCTTCCTCTTTTTACTCCATGAAGTTACAGTAATGAGATGCACAATTTCAGGTTAATGACAATCATACAGATAAATAGAAAATTTATGTTGTTTATTTGCAAGTAGGTATATATAAACCCTACATTAATAATTTCATATATATATATATATATATATATATATATATATATATACACACACACACAAGTGTTTTTTATACAAACACTTTTGTGTTTTCTTTTAACTTTTCATATATTTATGTTGTTATATGTTTCATAAACCCTAAACTGGGTTTATGCTACATATTCTTGCCCAACATATTTAATGGCTGACAAAAAGAACATTTTAATAACCCAAGACAAATGGAAAAAAAGGCCAAATCCAAAACGTCTGGTGAATTTACATATATATCATACACACAAATACAGAAAATAAACAAAATAGATCAAGAACATCATGAACCAACTGTCCAACAGATAACAAAGAATTCATGCAACTAATATTACCAGTTAGTTCACAATTACTGAATCTCAGTTTTGAGAAACATAACTTTACAAATCACGAAATTTTGTTACTGCATTTCTAATATCGGAAATTGTGGCAAAAATACCTAGCAATATTTTGGATACTCACAATTACAATGAGATAAAAAAAATAAAAAAAGGCTTTAATGGAAATACACAAACAAACAATGCCAGAACTGTTAAATAAATTAATGTCCACCTCTATTATATTACAGGTTAATCATCAATTTACTTTCAAAAAATGTGTTGCCAATTGTAAAAAGCACTGGAGGTAGGCAATGACAGTTTTGTACAAATCTTTTCAATCATTGCCAGCTTACATTGTCCCTTTGTTAACAACGCAAAAAAATATAAAGCTGACCAAGCTGGAACAACCAATTGGGGGATTAATTAATGCCTTTAATACAAGGCACTGCTAAAATAAGTATGTTTAGCCAAATTCCGATGAAAGAAATGTCTGTTAAAACCTCACGGTCTTAAGCCTTTCCAAAAGGGAACAATTACAAAAATTATGTAGAGAACATATTATGTGAATGCAGTACTTTCATGAAAATCCTGATGCAAATAGCCAAGCAAAAAAAGAGACTTGATACTACAGCAAAGTTTGTATCTATTTTTGCCAATGCCAAACAAAGCAGGGAAACTAACTGGGTGAACGACCCCCACCTGTGTCTGCCGTTATTACAAATACCTGCAACATTGGGGACAAAAAAGTTTCCATTCATAACAGATACCAGTTCCAGCTTATCTATCATTCCACATAGCTACATCAATAGTTTATCAACACAGGCAACACCAGTTTCTTTAACCACGATTACAGACTTAGACAAACACTGATGCAGGTAAAACTGTGATAAGCTTACCAACCTTTCGACGATCTTTTCTGTAGGTATTTGTAGTAGCAGATGCAACATCCCCTATCAGAATTCAAATTTCTAAACTATCTTGGTTTATTGATAGATTGCCAACACAGAATAGTCATTGATCCAACAAGATCGTGGTCTAAGAACACTTATTTTCCTCTCAGATTGCACGTATGCAAATACATACCATTTGGACTAAAGAATGCAGCATCCACTTTTGAAAGATGCACAGACAAAACCTTTCAATATGGTCACTGTGTATTTCCATACATTGATGATATTATTCTCATCAATGATTCCTCAGCACATATACAAGATGTTGAAACTGTTATAAAGATTCTACATGATAATTTAAAAATTTAAATAATAAATTCAACATTAAATGTGACTTAGGTCAATTTTGGGGGTTATAATATTAGCTTTAAAAGTATTTGACATACACAAGAAAATTTAGTGCATTACAGAATTTCCCTTCTCTTAAGGAATAAGAATCTTTGTTATTTCTTAGGTAAATTTTTAAAGAAAATTAAACCCAAATTTTGCAGACATGGTTATGCCATTAACAGAGGAAATATGTATATGCACTAATAATATACTTACATTAAATGACTTGGCATTGCAATCATTTAACAATATTAAAATCAGAATCTGTGAATTTCCATGTTTAGCTCAACAACAGTCTGTACTATTACTGATAGCAGTAATTATAAAATTAGTGCAGCCTTACATCAAATAGTAGAAGGAGCACTAATTCCAATAGACTTCTTCTAAAAAAATAAAAATTAATAAAAATAAATTAATAAACAAAATATAATAAACGCAAAGTATTAGACTTTCGATAAGGAACTTTTGCAACATTTTCAGCTACATTATATTTTAAACATTATCAACGGAAAACAAGTTTTATGATTAACTAATCAAACTTTTGTGTGTTACATTCCATAGCCTTAACCCTGCTAAGTCAGATAGTAGCAGCAATTAGCAATACCTACAGAATATATATCAGATATAGGCCACATAAATGTTCTATCTCAATGCTTGTTTAGACCTACCTGCTCCCACAGTAGTTAGAGTAAATCTGTGTGACTTGTCAGCTTCAGCTGCAAAACTTAAGGACCCTGTGTTACAAAAATTTCCAAACTTAAAAATACATTTCTACTACTGATAATAATAGTTTAATTTTCTGTGATAATGCTACCGGTGTTTAACTTGATCAACATAAGGTCTGCAGATGATACAGTGCTGATTGCAGACACAGAAAGGAAACTACAAGACCTCCTACAAAAGGTAGTGGTGGAGAGTGACATAAAAGGACTACAAATAAACTTTAAGAAAACTGAATGCATGGTCATCAGCAAAAGGTGCAACCCAAAATGCCAAATACAGGTGGGGGATACCAGAATCAAGCAAGTCCAAAAATTTAAATACCTAGGAAGTGTTCTGACAGGAGATGGAAAGTGCAACACAGAGATCCAAAGGCGAATTGGCATGGCAAAGAACGCATCCCAGAAGCTGAGTAAAGTATTAAGACACAAGAAAATTTCACTAGAAACAAAGAAAAGAGTGCTGGATTGCTATGTGATGTCAGTTCTTCAATACAGCAGTGAATGCTGAACAATATCATCGAAAATGAGGACAAAACTGGAAGCAGTGGAAATGTGGTTCTACATAAGGATGCTGCAGATATCATGGACTGAGCATGCAAGCAATGATGAGGTGTTGGAAAGAATGGCAACAAAAAGGAAATTAATACTGAGCATCAAGAAGAGACAACAGAAGTTCCTGGGACACGCAATGAGGAAGGATTGCTTGGAGAACCTGATACTGACTGGCCAGATAGCAGAAAAGAGAGACAGAGGAAGGCAGCGGATAACATATTTGCAGGGCCTGATCAGGTGGATGACAGAACGGGGGTTGCCAAGAGTAACAGAAGCAAACATACTAAGAGCCACCAAAGATAGGGAGACGTGGAGAACCATGATCGCCTACGTCCTGAAGGAACAGGGCACATAGAAGAAGAAGAAGAAGGTCCCCAGATCATATATACCTAGTGAATTATGAAAATCTATTTTCAACAGTATTCATGCAATATCCTACCCAGGAATTAAAATCTAAACTTATTCATAAATTAAACTGTCTGTGTGTGTATCCGTTACTTATAGACTCCGAAACGGCTGAACCAATTTTCTTAAAAATTTACACATTTGTACTATAAGAGTCTGCGAATGTTCTTAGCTAGGTTTTGTGTTGAGGTACCCCCGATAAATATCAAAAATTGATAATCGACAAAATTGGGTTATAGAAGGAGTGGTCTGATTTTAATCGGACTTGATACACTTATAGACAAAGACATAAGAAACGATATTCAGAAGTTTCAAGGTTGCAGTTCTTACAATAGTGCATAAAATCGATAATATATATATATAAAAGGTAAAATGTTTGTGTGTGTGTGTGTGTGTTTATATGTCTGTATGTCCTTTATACAAATCTACAATTTTTATCCGATTCTTACTAAACTTCACACAAATATTCTTTAGGCTGAGTCTGAGCTCCAGGACCATGAATTAGTTTTAAAGCTTTCATTACACCTGAGCAACGCTGGGCTATACTGCTAGTCTTGCATAAACTTATCAAAGATTTTTTTTGGGCCTCATATGGATAAGACAATAAAAGAAATGTGTAATGAATCTATTGCCAGAAATGCAAAATTCAAACACATTATAAACCTGCAAGTCACCCTATTGAATTGCCTACCCTTTGTTTTAATACAGTTCACTTGGATATAATTGGTCTACTCCACTTCGTATGTTAACTAATTGTACTCAGTTTAAGAGTGGGTTGTTTTCAGACATAGCCTCAATAGTTGGATTCTATAGATTGCACACAACTAGTTACCATCTGCAAATGAAACGATTGATCAAATGTGCACATAGAATAATTAAGATAGGATTAATAGCTAAAAAGGAATAATGAATGGATGACACTCCAACAATACTAATGGGTATCCGAGTCACACCTAATTCTTTCTATTCTTCACCCTTTTTTTACAGTTACAGGAAAACACAATTCCTCAGTTGCATAGATAATCAGAAGTTAGCTAAGGAGTTACACCCAAAGATTATCGCTCTGTAATTAAATCATGTCAATGTTCCTGACAAGCTTAAGTCATGTAAAAATTCATGATTGAGAGTAGACAGAGTTCACAAGCCTTTGGAAGCCCCTTACACTGATCCCTTTCAGTGTTACATAGAACTGACAAATAATTTAACAATGAGATACAGTCAGTGCTATCAATCAGTCAGTCAGTTAAATTCCATACGTGCTAAACGCTTGGGCGATCATGTCCCAAAAGAGACATGACTGACAGGGCAGAAGATTATCCTGCAGTAGGTTGCCATTACTTTCGGCAATAGACTAGTTGCCAACCAAGGCTAAAGAACCCAATCTGTCCTGTTATTTAACCCATAACTAGAAGGAAGAGATGGATTAATACCTTTCACAAAGGTATTTGTGCATAAGTGAATGCAAGGAATTCAACTGGAATTTGAACTCAGCTCTACGATTTCTCATTCTGAGCTGATATCCACTGCACCACAACACACATCCAGTGCTATCAATAGATAGATTAAAGCTACATATTGAATCTACAAGCGATAATCAAGAAATAAAGGAAAAGTAACCTCATAGTGATGATATAATAATAGACGCAGAAAACAAAGATAAAAATAGTAAGCCTAGTTATATGAAAGCAGAAAAGAAAATCTCTTGGTTTGGTTTGTTTTATGGTATATCAACCTGTTGAAGTCATTTAATGCTGAAGCATTAGTTCCTTCAAAACGGATTTTCGCTGTCAACGTTTCTCCCTCGAAAAACCTATTTTCGCTGTCAACGTTTCTCCCTCGAAAAACCTATTTTCGCTGTCAACGTTTCTCCCTTGAAAAACCTATTTTCGCTGTCAACGTTTCTCCCTCGAAAAACCTATTTTCGCTGTCAACGTTTCTCCCTCGAAAAACCTATTTTGATGGTAAGATCTTTCCTTCAAAACCGTTGTATTGGTAATATTTTTAATTTAAATATGTTTTCTTGATAATATTTTTCATTCAAAAACATTTTCAAAATAATTTTTTCTTCAAAACTTTTTATTTAGATATTTCATAAACGTCTAAAAGTTTCTTGTAAATGAGATAACCAATATCGCTATCAAACACTAATACTAGGTAAAGAGGTTTCTAAAGAGTGTAGCGGACGAAGCGTCCACTTACTAATTTATGTTTAACGAGTCGACTCGACGTAACTGGTTGGTGAAATAAAACAGACAATAAGAAAGAACGAGTAAGGCGAAAGTAACCAGAAAAACAATGTATTGACAAAGGTTACATGGGGTTGAGAGAGCATGCATAAGAAAGTGAAAAGGAAAGAGTCATTCCCCTTCGTCTGTTCGTAGAAACAAAATAAGATGTATGAAGTTTTTACTCTAGCTGAAAGAAAGGTTTGTAACAATTGTTAAGATTTTCGTAAAGAGTTCAAAGTTCAAATCCTTGATGAAGAAAGTCAGACAGAAGACAAAGTTCTGTGTCTGTGTGTGCGTTGAGTAGAGAGAGAGAGAGAGACTTACATGCGAATGTAGCAGTCTTAGTCAGTCTGTGGATTTCTACTGACGAAGGTTGGAAAAATGTGAATTTATGTGTAGAAAGTTATTTTATGTAAAGTCCTGTTTGAATGAAAGTTAATGTGCATAGTGTTAATGTCGGTGAGAAGAAAAATAAAAAATATTTGCGCCACTAATTGCTACCCGCAATTAGTGCGCGTGTGTTTGTGTGAGTTAGGGAGACATGTCTGCTCTTGTCCCGGGATGAAATCCTAACTAGCGTACCAATTGATGTTCTTCGCTTTTATTGGCATCGTTTAGGCGGGAAACTAAGTTATCACGTGAAAGCTGAGTGACCATGCGTGTGTGTGTGTGTGTGTGTGGGTGTCAATGTATGAAACCCCACAAGAGAGACAAAATGTTATCTCACTTAACCAAAACTAAAAATAGCAACAAAAGTTAATTTTGATTGTTTATGATAATGGAAAACAGTTGTAGGAATGAACCAAAATGACCTCAGGTCAGATACTACTACCATGCAGAGAATACATTGTTTCTTTTACCCTCTCTGTCTCTAAATAACTCCCAAGAACTAAGATACCCAAATCTATTCCCTTTTCTTTCTCTGCTACTATTTCTCTTTCCCCTACTCTCTCTATCTCCCTGACCCATGCTTGACCTAAAGGATTGGCAGTCCCTCTCTGGCTTCTAAGCAGGCAACATGTGTTCTGTTGCTAGCAGGCACTTAACACGGAAGTATGTAAAAATAAGAAAATAAAATATTCCTCTCAACGCTAATATTTGTATCCACTTCTTTGTCAATTATACCCACAAATATACCAAAATATTACACAGTCACATGATCAGACGAGACCTGCACAAACATCATTAGATGGGAAAGTCAGTCTTTTTATTTTTGTTCTATGAAGTTCTTGTAACAAGGTGCACAATTTCAAGCTCATAACATATTCAGATAAGTACAAAATTGATATTGTTTTCAGTACCCAATCTATTGCAAGTAGATATATTATATTGAATGAAAACATTGCAGTGCATTGAGAATTTCAAATATTTTATACATGTACACGTGTTTTATACGAAGACTTGTTAACATTTTTCCTTCAAAAACGTATTTTTGTTAACATTTTTTCATATATTTATGTTGTATGTTTCATACATCTTAAACCAGGCTTATGCTACATATTCCTGCACAACAAAATCTTCTTTCCTTTTTATGTCTGCTATCAGTACTGTCACATCTGTATATCTTATGTTGTTAAGATTGTTGTAGCCACCAGTAATGAATCCTGATTGGAAACACTTCACTGTATAGGTTGATAAGTCTGGTGACCAAAAACATTCTTGTCTTACACAATTCTCTATTATGCGATATTTACTGAATACATTTTTCTATCCATATGCAGGTGGTGTGCTACTTGCGTATGTTTTAAATTTTTTTTGTTCAGTTAATAATCTTAAAGTTTTGAAAACCCATGAATATCAAAAAGCATATTTACAGAAACTACTAAAGCCAAAAGAAAAGTGATCAATATATTTGTAAATAGCATAAATTAAATCGTGTCAGATGAGCAAATTTCCTTGAGATGTAAGATTGGCTACCCCTTAATCTGATGAGCATATTTACAAAATTATCCAAATAACTCTTACTTCTTTGTAATATAAAAAATATATAGGCATAAATAAGTAAGCTTTCATAGATAAAAGCAGAAACAAACTAGCTGGTTCTTTATCTTTGCCAGGTATGAATATATTCTGGAAAATAACCATCTTAAAAATTCAAACGAAATAGTCGGTTAAAATGGGTTTTAATGGAAATAGACAGTAAGATGCACTAAAGCCTGAAGGTGTGTGTATTAATACGCAGGGCCGTAGATGATGCTAAAAAAACACCGGACACAGAAAAAATTGCCCGGATTTATTAGTTGATAATGTGATGACGTCATCAGTGTCATCCATTTCCAGAAACTATGATTTTTGCGGATTTTTTTGGCTATTCCAATGGAAATTAGGCACAGAACGTGAACGAAAGCAGGAAATCATGTTCGGACTTTCTGAGTATAACCAGTCTTTTCTTCCAAAATTAATAAATAAACAGATTTTTACTGCGTTCATTCGGATGTTTTCTTCGTTTTTTTTTTCTTTCTTCGTGAATTGTTTAGTTTGATTTCTGACGAAGACATTTTTCCTTGCCCGGATTTTCACTATGATTGCACGGATCGGCCCGGACCTGTGCCCGGTAGTCAGATATGTCCATGTTGATACGGTCTAATAAAGCAGGAATATATAGTCAGAAGAATTAAGTAATATGTCAAACATCACCGAAATTAATTAAAGGCCATCTTTCTAAACTTTGTACGATTTGTTTAGAAGTTTGTCTTTACAGAGGCAGAAAATCACCAACCAATCCTCTAGAAACAAAATAATAATGTACTGAACTGCTACATAATATTACTTCTTCTATGTAAGTGAATGCTGGACAATTTCCTCACAAATGAAGAAGACAATTGAAGCAACAGAAACAAAGAAAAGAGTAACAAAGTTATGCAGTATCGTTCTTTCTATATGACAATGAATGCTTGACAACCCTACCAAAGATGAAGGAGATACTTGAAGCAACAGAAACAAAGAAAAGAGTAGTGAACTGTTATGTGATATCCCTCCTCCTATATGTCATCGAATGCTGAACAATTTCCTCACTCATGAAGAGACTTGAGGCAGTAGAGAAGTAGTTTTACAGAAGAATGCTGAAAATACAATGAACAGTGCATGTGAGTAATAAAGATGTTTTAAGGAAAATAGAAATTAAAAAACTCACTTTAATTTAAGATCAGAAAGAAACTTGAAATTTTCTTAGACACATAGGGAGGAAAGAATGCTTGGCGAGTTTAACACTCACAACACACATTAAAAGTAAGAGAGGCTAGATGGAAACAGTAAGTTACTTAAGTTTGTGTAAATGGATGGCAGAATAGGGATTGAAGAGGGATAATTAAAAAAACAAATATTGCCAAAAGCCACAAAGGATAAGAAGCTGTGGAGAATCATTAATACTCATATCCTGAAGAAACACTATATATGAAAGATCTTAAAAGAACTGTGGATAAAAATGTGGCTTAACCCATATCTCTTGAAGGAGATGTGGGTTAAGCCAAATTTTTATCCACAGTTATTTATCCTAGAGGCAGTAAAAGATAAAATTTTATAGACAATGTTGACATTACACTATGTGTGAGATGAGCCATGTGGCCACAATCTGGTAACATCAACATTATAATCAAATAAGCTATTTAATTCCTTTTTATTAAGATATCAACTTGCATAGCACCCATAAAAAATGACAAGATTATTACATATGGATCAACATTTCTTCCAAAGATCGGAGTATCTGCAAACTCTGCCTAAAATCAAAGTGTTCCTTCTTATCAAGTGCCTAATATATTAGTGTTGCTCCTCATTTAAGCCTAAGATCAAAGTGAAGTATGCGTTCATTCTGAGAAAATTGTTACACAAATACATATGGAAATTAAAGATTAATGAAACTGGTCATAACCGACAATTTAAAATGATTTGTTTGAACATTATTTTTGATCGATACTCACATTTAAGTAGATATTCTGTTGATGGTGGATTTTATAATATTTCAGTTTAAACTACCTCTCTGAAGATGGCTCATGTGAGCCGAAAGCTTAGAAGAAAACCAATAAATAATTATCCAAATGTTGGAGAATTTTTGTCTTTATTTTCAACTGAAATTAAAGCAAAAATACGACGTTTAGAACGGCTCATGATTAAACATAATAGACATTCATTGTCTCTTATATTTAATAGCATATGTCTAGAAAATTACTTGCTGCCTCGATATACTAAATATATATATATATATATATATATCCTAGTGAATAGAGAACGAAAAACAATTATGTACATGTTCTAAAATATAATTTATAATATATATACATATATATATATATATATAAACTACGCATCACTCATTCACTAATGAATTAGAGCGCACTGGCTATTGGGTGTGTATAGTGATTATATATTATCATGCTAAAAAGTCTGCCTTCTGGTACCGTGAGCACATGGCCCAGAGGTAGAATCGCCGACTGACGCCACTTCAGTTGGATTTCAATCCTGGGTTAGAAGCAATCGAAGTCTAACAGGACTGATGAGCTGTCATACAGCAAAAACAGATCTGTCTGCAGATGAATATATATATATATATATTTACAATGTCACATGATTCCAACATAATTCAAGAAAATCTTCCATCATTTCTCGAATTCCTTGGTGATGATTTGATGTGCTTTATCTTCAAAGATTTAAGTGAAATGTCTGGTACTTTTGTCTTGTATTTAGAGATATGTGATAAAATCCAAAAAAGAATCTGCAATTTTATCAATCAACACCTAGCATCTTGACTTAAATCCCTTTCCCAGCCATAATGTAGCTTCCCTTTGTCTTTTCTATAAATCTTTTCATGGTAATTGTTCTGGGGTGCTTTTCTTAGTACCCTGATTTACAAATTTAGACCCCATACTAGATTGGGTACTATCGCCTTGGGTGGCAACCAGTCAACTGCAGAAAGCAATGGCAACCTACTGCAGAATAATCTTCTGCCCAGTCAGTCATGTGTCTTTCGAGACATGATCGCCCAAAGCGTGTATCATGTATGGCACTTAACTGACTGAATATAACAGTTGGAAACATAATTAAAACTTCTACTGGGCATAAAGTGGGGGATCGGTTTTCTATTGTTATGAAGTGATAAGCTAATCCCCCACTAATTACTACTTAATAATATAATACATCTCTTCCCCCTCTAGCTATGAGTCAAATAATAGGACGGATTGGGTTCTATAGCCTTGGCTGGCAACCAATCTACCCAAAAAGCAATGGCAACCTACTGTGGGATAATCTTCTGCCCAGTCAGTCATGTTTCTTTTGAGACATGATCGCCCAAAGTGTGTATCACATATGGCACTTAACTGACTGACTGAGTGACTAGATTGACAGTTATGTCTTATAATTTCACTGTTGAAATTTCTAGAAATAACTATGTTAATAGTTTTTTCTTTACCACTTCATTCTTGTGAAACTATTTTGGCTACCTGCATTTATACCAACTACAATCTTCAAAAATTTAAATGCATTGTTGTTATCAACTGTCTTCTTAATTCTGTATTCTTTTAATATTCTCTTTCCTCGGTCACATGTTTTTGGTTTCTAGTAACCTGTTGCATCTTAGTATATTCATCACCTTGTTCAGAGAAAAATGATAAAAAATAAATAAAAAGCATCTCGCTCATATGTTTGAATTACTATCTCCACTGATATCAGATAAAAAAAAAAAGAAATTGAATTAAAACCTTTTCTTGACAAGCCAGTGTTCATATCTTTAGTTCAAGATGGGGAATACAATAATCAGAGGGTTAATTTGATCAGTGTCTAATGAAATTGCATTGTGTAGTCATATGGTGAGGGTTTGGCATTGGTATTTTATAGAAGTAATGATATTTTTATATAAGTAATGACCTACAAATGTAGAAAGGAAGAGAGAAAAAAGCAAATAAGTAGAAAAGGCTATCAATGCAGTAACATATTGGTCTAAGCTACTAATTCAGTCTGTGTCATGGGATTTGGCAAAACACATAAATAATGTTGCTAAATGAGTCGCTAGTGATTACAAGGATTTCCATTAAATTGTTTCTGGCAAAAGACCAAGCTCTGACATGTTAAAGAAAGAGAAGCAAACAAAAAAGAATTTTGTAAAACAACATAAAAAAAGTAAATAAAATCTTTTGATAAAAATGTAATGTTTTTTTTCTGGAATATATTTTAATTTTTTCTTCAGTAGATATATTGCATTTCTTGGCATTGAGGATATTTCAACTACAAGGATTCAATCCAATTCTCAGTTAAACATTTTTTTCTTTTTACAAATGAATAAACATAAAAACCGTAACTTAAAAACATAAAATTCAGACTGAAAAATGCTGAGTAAATTTTCCATACTTAGTAAAGAAAATCAAGAAAAAAGGACAATCAACTTTAAAATAACAATGTATGGGCATTAGCAGGCAAACTGGACCAAAATGTGAAACCATGAAAAGAACATACCAAAATCAAGTCCAAAAATTTAAATATCTGGGAAATGATTTCACAAATGATAGAAAATCTAAGAAACTAAAAGATGCATTGGAATAGCAAAAGATGCTTTCTGGAATCAATGTAAAGTATTAAGAAACACAACAATGTTATTAGAAACAAAGAAAAATAGTGCTGAACTGCTATGTAATACAGGTTTTTATACAGGAGCGAATGCAGACAATTTCTTCACTATTCACAGGAAGAATTCAGGTAGGTTTGCTTTGGTATGTGTTGGGGCACCTTACCTGTTTACACTAATATGGATTCTTCCTAAGACTATATATAATAGTAGTCATTAGTGGACTTCAGAGAGCTAGTGTATCCCAGCTATCTAGTCCTGAGAGTAACATTGCCAAGTCTCACGTCTCGTAATTCAACTGACCGTATTGTATGATGTTCTACTAACCTCCACTGTACATATTTCTCTTCAATATATTGTGTTTTCTACCATATTACTCTACATTATGTATTTATTGGATCTAACCCCAGATCCACAACAGTATGTATAACAGCATATCAACTCCTTATGGGTCATTTAATGCTGAGATTTAATTTTCTTGGGAGCTTTGCCGATTTTTTTTCCAGGAAAATGTATTAATAGTTTTACTATTAAAACGGATTTTTATATTTTCTTAATGTTCTTACCCTAGTTTTGGGGCTTACTATTTGATCATAGATAGGAGTGTAACAGGTTCTACCACCCTAGGAGTCCTGGGTATGAGAATAAACTTCATCCAGAAGCAAGGCCTCTGATCAGGAGATTAGAAGTTTATAGAAGCATTGAACTATATCTTAATTGCTGTTGTTCCCAGGTCCAACCTGATCCGGAGTGGTAGCACCTGTTCATGTCTCAATTTTGGGAAAATAGTGAACAGCAAAAAAAAACACAATGAAAAAAAAAAAAATACCAACAATACATTTACATGAAAAAAAAATTGCCACCAATACATTTTAGCTGTAGTTGAAGGCATACAATATTTACATTTTGACATAAAATAAACCATGGTAGTGTACAATGCCTGTGTCATCACTACACTGCTATATGGCAGTGAGACATGGACCATGTATGCCAGGCAAGAGAAGCATCTGAATACCTTCCATGTGAGAAGCTTCTGATGTATATTGAAAATCTCGTGGCAAGACAAAGGTGCCCAACACTGAGGTCCTGTCTTGTGTGGATCTGCCTACCATTATCCCACTCCTTAAACAGCACAGACTCCACTGGCTAGGCAATGCCCACCGCATGACAGATGGTCACATTCCAAAAGACCTCCCATATGGAGAGTTGGCCTCTGAAAGAAGACCCACTGGGTGGCTACAACTGTGGTATTGTGACATCATAAAATGTGATATGAAAGCTGTGAGCATCAGCACAGAGTCAAGAGAGAGTGTAGCAGTCAACCCGACCAAATGGAGAGGAACCCTGGCCCAACAACTCAAATCAAGGTAGAAACAACTGACAGAAGTCGCCATGAAGAGGCGAGTTCACAGAAATGACAACTCCGACAGACCAGAAACAAAGCAGAAATGCAGCCTCTGCAACAAAGACTGTCACTTCCACATCGGTTTCTACAGTCACAGATGCCAATGCTCCAGCCAAACAGACAACTAGGATGCTACCCATGGTCAACTCTGACTGATGGAGGACTACTACTACTACTAAACCATAGAGACTGGTATGCTACTAAATAAAACTCACCACCACAGGTCAGGGTAGATCTGAGAACAACAGTAATCAAGAGGTAGTTTTGTGTACCCCAAAAACTCCCAATCAGAGGCCTTGTTGCCGGACGTAATTTATCATTATGCCAATGACGTAAGTGAGGTAAAAGGCTCTACAAAATTATGTTGAGAATACCATGAATGAAGCATGTGAACAATAAGGAAGTTTTAAGGAAAAGGGAAACAAACAGGATTTAAAATATTAAAGAAAGAAATTTAATTCATGTTACCTTGGAGAATTTGACACTCAGAGGAAACTGAAAGGGAAGGATAGTAAAAAGATAAACAAAAGAGAAGTTGAAGAGGGCCATGATCACCCACATCCTGAAGAAACATAGCACATAAAAGAAATTTCATCCTTTTTTTATCAGGCAATGCTTTATTGCTTTCTAAATTTTCCTTATTATATGTGCTACACCGTTTCAGGATGTGGGCAATCATGGTTCTTCCCAACTTTCTGGAGCTATTGCTTTCAATATATCCTGGAAGTATAAAATTTTCTATTCATTTGTCCGCAACGACTCTTCCCCCACCGTTAGTGATTTGCAAAAGACCAATGTAGTATATAAATTCATATGTCCATTTAGAGAATGTATCTCTAACAACCTCAATAATATCTACATCGGCCACACCACAAATTCGCTCTCACGGCGTCTGACGTTGCACTTAAATAAAAATTCAAATATATTCCGTCATTTAGAACAACACGGTTATCAACGCACACTTCTGAGAAAAACGCTTGTTGATAACACGTACATACTCAAACAAGAAAATAATAAGCAGAAACTAAAAATCCTCGAAGCACTCTACATTAAACAGTTTAAACCTGGTTTGAATACAATCAATTTCGATATTTCCAACAACGTACTCAAATGTCTGTAATCAGACCAGGGACCACAACACCACTATTTTGTCACTGTCTTCGGCCATCCACCACGGTAGGGATGGACTTATATTTTCAATTCAATTATCTTTATTGTTAATAGCTTAAATGTTCTATGTTTACTGTGTGTTATTATTTACTCTTTGATAATGGCTTATGTGAGCCGAAAGCTTAGACCTGATAAAAAATTCAACAAATACTGTGATTTTTTGTTGTCTTTTAACGACATCACCATCAAGTATATCAGACGGTATGAACGGATCCTACACAAAATTAATAGACAAAACTTGTCTATATTATTCAATGAAACCTGCATTAATTTTCTATTCGTATATACCAGAAATTTCAACTGTCTCTTTCTAGTTCTAAGTAAAAAGTGTCGTTTTTGTTTCCATTTTTTAAATACTTCCTTGATATTCTTGACATTCTTCTGTCGAACTACCTCTGTTGCCTCAAACCTATTCATTTGTCAGTAAATTTCCCAGCATTCACTGACATATTAAAAGATTGACATACCATAGCAATACTGCAATCTTTTCTTTGTTTCGAATTAAATTATTCTCTTTCTCAGTGATTTGCTTAGATTTTGAAAGGCAGCTTTTGCTCCTATCATTAAATACTTCAGATATGAATGTCACATTTTCCATTGTCTATTCAAACACTTACATATACTGAAACTTCTGTACTTGATTGATTTTGCTATCTCCAACTTCTAACTTTACTGACAACCATACATTCTCTCTCCTTACAATAACTGATGGTTGGTCCTTTCTTACTAACTTTCCTTTACTATCTTGTCTAGGGTCTCTCTATATTTTAGATGAGGTATTGTAATGATTTTTTTTAATCATTTCACCCCAAGCAAGGCAGTTTTACTACCACTGTTGCACAGAGCGTTACATAGGGGAAAAAGTGATTAGAAAGAATGGTAGGTTATAGGAGGTGTCAGGAAGAGGGTAATAGAAGAATGAGAATGCTGGTGTGATGGGGGTGGAGTGGATGGAGAAAAGAGCTTGATTCTCTATTAGACACACTATTTACAGTGCTCAAACTGTTGGCCTTATCTTTGTTGTTATATTCATGACGTTTCAGTCATTCAGGTAATATACGTTAATAGATGTTCTGTGCCATGGCTATCCCAGTTAATTCCTTGTAGTAACTCAACTTGCCAAGTTTTTGTACCCTCTGCTGTGGCCAGGTATTGAACTCACAACTGTTTGGGTCAATTCACTTGTTAGATCACTTAATTAACACTGGGCCACTTGGGGACATTAGTGAATGAATTCTTGAGACTTATAAACCTTAATTCCTCAGTAATGACTTTTTTATCAGAGCTCATATTACATTTTTTTTGTTATTATTGTTTTTTTCTAGCTTTCTGTATTAATGCTTTCTATAATGTATTGTGCATGGTGGTGCAGTAGATATTGACTCGGAATGACAAATCAGGGTGCCGAGTTTGAATTCCAGTTGAATTCCTTGCATTCATTTCAGCATAAATACCCTTGGGAAAGATATTATTCCATCTCTTCCCTCCAGTTATGGGTTAAATAATAGGACAGGTTGGGTTACAATTGGATTACAGATTGGCTTGGCTGACAACCAGTCTACCACAGAATGCAATGGCAACCTACTGCAGGATAGTCTTCTGCTCAGTCAGTCAGTCATCTCACTTTCGAGACATGATCGCCCAAAGCATGTATCACGTATGGCACTTAACTGACTGATACTGTATTCATGTCTATGTTTGGTCGCTTCAGGAAATTTTTGTAGCTTGGCATATGTGCTGATTCTTTCAGTTTTCATATTTTCCAGTGACTTCAACTTTATTCAACAGACGATGGTTATCTCCTATTTCCTTCTATATATGATCAGCAATGCCTGATATTTCTATTTTTTGCTCATCTTACAGTTTTATAGTGCTTCTGAAGTTGTTTCTTAATGATACAGCCTGTTATTTTTATATTTCTTGCCACAGCTGCCTGAGATGGCATACACACAGTTCTTAATTATGTTCTCCTTTACAAGGAAGGCATATCTGGGGTTGGCAACCTTTTGAAGAGTGAGGGCCAAAAAGCTATGTGAGTCATGGAGGAGGGCCAAACAGCTATGACTCCAGTGTCATGTTATTAAATATGTGAATAGAATTTTTAAATGATTTGGAAATTATTTTCGATAACTTTTGCCTTGGAAAATGTATTTTGATTTTTTCTTTTTTTTTTTTTTTTTTTTTATAAAAAAAGGAACTCTACCAGTAAGCAAAAATTTGGGGGTTGCAGAAAATATTTCATATTTCTCAATCCGATAAAAAACAAAAAAACAGCTTTTTAAAGCATGTAGATAAGAAAATATCTGACAGGAATTTTGTTAAAAAAATATTACATCTTAAAAATAAATGTTTCATAAATCAGTATTGAAAAATTCCATTAAAATCAGTTGAAAACACGATTTTATATTCATTTAAAAATGCTTGCTCATGAAAGCAATTTCACAGAAAAAGTGCAAGTGAGGTCGTATGCTAATTTTGGCGATCTCTACAAATAAAAAATAAAAGTAAAACACATTCTCCAGGTAATAAGAAATAAATTTTTAATTCCGACACAATATATTCAGACTATCAACTGTCATTTCGGTTTGGTTTAATTATATTTATATCATGTCCAGAGTAAGGTAACGGGCCAGACAAGATTCACACGAGGGCGGGATGTGGCTCACAGGCTGCGGGGGGAGGGGGTGCTGACCGCTGCTGTATAGAGTTGAACTAGTAAAAGGTTGTCCTGAAGTTATCTTTTGTATCTTTTTCAATAAGCCTTTCACATTGGGAGACTGAGGTAATTTTATGAGTGTCGTCACCATCTTGTACCCTTCTATCTCAGTTTATGGAGGCTGTTGTCATCTACCCCGTGTAGTTATTTCTAACGGTACTGACCATTTATTCATATGTCTCTGGGTCACCACTTATGACTTTTGCTCAATGTTGTGGTATTTTACAATGAATGTTGTTTGGCTGTATACTGATGTCTTGAATTCATGCTCTGAGATATTTGGACATACAGGAATGCTAGTCCATTGTTATTTTATTTCTTTATTTTGAACTGTATCAATGGTCTTATTGAAAACACATTATCTACTAATAGCTGTACTTCTTTGTAGTGCAGCCAGAGTATGAAGGTACCATCCACTAATCTCAGCCGTAAAGTTGGCTTTAGTGATATTGATTCTCATTATTTTCTCAAACTGTTCTAGGTATATGAAAGCCATTGCTTGTAATAATGGTGAGCTCATTGTCAAACCATCATGTTGATGTTTGTCTGATCCTATTCTGAAGCATTTTATTTGCATACAAAATATCAGCATTTCTATCAGGTGTTCACTATTGGTATACTGGTACATTCTTCTAGAGATGAGTTTAAGGCAAGTCTGTCTTTGACTACTGATATTGCCTCCTCTGTGGGTCAGTCAGTTACGTGCCATATGTGATACACGCTTGGGAGATCATGTCTAGAAAGAGACATGACTGACTGAGCAGAAGATTATCCTGCAGTAGGTTGCCATTGCTTTCTGCAGTAGACTGGTTGCCAGCCAAAGCTATAGAACCCAATCTGTCCTGTCATTTAACCTATAACTAAAAGGAATAGTTTGATTAATACCTTTCCCAAGGGTATTTGTGCATAAGTGAATGCAACGAATTTAACTGGAATTCGAACTCAGCTCCCCGATTGGTCGATCTGAATGGATATCCACTGCACCACAATATGCATTCGTATGTGGGTACTTTATTGAAAAAGAGAAATCACCACATCCAGATTCACCATCTGGTTGGATTGACTGGGAGCATATTTTATTATTTTCAGAAAGTGGTTAAGTTTTGAATATAACGCCAAGTTGGTTCAGCATCTCACAGCACACGGGCTCCTCTCGGACAAGCAGTATGGTTTCCACTTCACCAGGTCTACTGCTGATATGCTAACAACCATCACCGAGTACATATATCAGGCACTCGACAGGAATGGTGAAGCCCGAACCGTTGCCTTGGATATCTCTAAAGCGTTCGACAGAGTTTGGCATGCTGGCCTCCTATGCAAACTGCGGAGCTATGGCATAACTGGACATTTGTTTGAACTAATCCAGTCATTCCTATCTAACCGAACAATGAGGGTGGTATTAAACGAACATGCCTCCCAGAACTACCATACGAACGCAGGTGTCCCTCGTGGCTCTATCCTAGGTCCTACACTCTTTCTGATATCCTTTACTGATCTCCCTGATTCCATAATATCCCAAGTAGGTATGTACGCTGATGACACCACAGTTTACTCTCGCCTCGACCAAAAATCTGGTGTAGGTGACAAAGCTAACCTTGCAGCAGAGCTTGAAAAGGACTTCCAATCCATAGTGGACTGGGGTAAGAAATGGCTCGTAAGCTTCTAAAACAAAGCTACTATCAATTAACCATCATAGACAATTGCACCTACCTAGCATGGACCAGGCTTGCCTGCCAGAGAGTAAAACACTACGCCTCCTTGGTCTCACACTTTCAGCGGACCTCAAATGGAATGACTATATCAAATCCATTGCTAAATCCACTGCTATGAAGGTCGGTTCTCTGTGGAGGGCCCGGAAGTTTTTTCCGTCTGAATCTATCTTGCACATTTATAAATCTACCATCCGCCCATGCATTGAATACTGTTGCCATATCTGGTCGGGTGCTCCTGTTATTCTCCTCAGGCTTCTCGATAAAGTACAGTGGAGGGTCTGTAATGTGATCTATACCAACTTGGCAGACCGCTTGCAATCTCTCTCTCACCGGCACGACGTGGCTTCCCTGTGTCTCTTCTATAAATACTTTCATGGCTTCTGCTCCAATGAACTTAGATCACTGCTGCCCCCAAGATAAGAATTTGCACGAGAAACTAGATTAGCAACTAGATCCCACCCTTTTACAGTGAAACCGATAAAATGCAACTTCTACTCCAACAGTTTCTTTTCTCGCATTTCCCGACTGTGGAATTCCCTTCCACATGATTGCTTCCCCGATGGCTACAATCTCCAGGAGCTTAAATGTAAGGTCAATAGACACCTAACACACTAATTTGCTCCCATTCTTTCAAACACTCTTCCCATCTGCCCAACACTCATCCTCGGTATCCTTACCCATCTATCACCTTCCTTCTGACATTTCCTACACCTAACTACTCCTCCTCTTTACCTTCCCCTATGTAGCCCCATGCGCAATAGTGGCAATGGAATGCCTTGCTTGGGGGGAAATGATTAAAAAAAAAATATGATGGTGACTTTTTTTTTCAGGTATCTGCAATTACCTATTTATAACTACCATCAATACAGTGTCATCTGCATAAATTATGTTGTCATGATTATGCTCATGAATAATAAATTTCAAGAGTAATTCCATCTGGTGAGAAGATGCATCCTTGTTTCATGACTATGTTCTTATGAAAATCAAACTATAAACTGCTAGATTTTATTTTTAACCTTGGAAAATAGCTTCTAGGATTATAAGGTAGGCAATGAAATTAATGGCTTACAATTTTAACGATGACTATGTAAAGAAAAGTTTACAATTTAATAAGTATTAAAAAGAAAAAAATGTAAATTTTGAAACAAAAATATTACGTCAGGTTAAAATTGATATATTATTTCTAGGAAAATAGGCACTGAAAACTCTGCATGATCCAATATTAAGCAAGATCACTGAGAGAATAAAAAGAAACCGGTAGAGTAATTGTTCCAAAGTTGAAAGACTTTATGAAGATATCAGGTATAATTTAATGATGGAAAGTGATGTTCTATGCAATAGAGACATGATAATACCACCAGAAACAGCAAGAAAGGATATTTTAAAAAGTTTAAATGATGAGCTACATTGTGAGATAACGTCTATGCAGAGGCAATTAAAACTGGACACATGGTGGCTGGATATTGTCACGATATAGCAAGATATATACATAAACACCCAAAAATGTGCAGAAACAGAGAAATTTCAGTATAGGAGAATGCACTCATGAACTAAAGAAATGAAACCATAGTCTCATATTCATATGAACAATCTACAAATTAATGGCATAGGACTATTTTTAATTTTAGTAAATTGATTTTCAGGATGGCATGAAGTCATTAAAGTTAAAGCTAGAAAAATACCAACAAGGAAACAAATGCTAAGAGCTATATTTTCTAGAAATGTGGTTCCTAAAACATTGGTATCAGACAATGCACCAGAATTGATGAAGACCCACTTAATTGGTTTAGGTAGACTGGCTGTTTTCCTTACAAAACATGACTGTTTCACCCACAATTTAATGGGATTCCAAAAAGAATGATAGATAGTAAAAATGGAATTAAAAGAATTTTTCCTAAGTAGAGATACTATAGACAGTTACTTACCAAAGTTACTTAGTTATAAGATGATTTTACAAATTGCAAAGACCATCTGCGTAAATAAGAAAAACAAGATTTCCATTACAATGTCATACTCGAAAAATGTAAAGATGTGGTATAAGAAGGACAAAGTAGCTAATTTTATCATGCAAAGAGGACATGACAGCCATTATATAAAAAAAAGGTTGGGAGGAAGCCTAATGGTTCAGTCTGACCAATTAAAACCTAGAATTGAAGATTGTATCCCAGGAGCGGATAAACAGAGAAAGAATAGTGCAAGAAATAACTCTTAACACTGAGGATATATAATTAGAGATTTATTATACCTCAGTACAATAAACCAAATACAAGTACACCAACGAAGTTAACAAGAATAACATTTAAGAAAGCAATGTCTCTGTATAGGACGTATGCATCCGTCTTGATGGCTCTCGACTAAAGTTGATGACTCTCGTATAATAACGAAGACTATTACTTCTGTGTAATGACGAAGACTCTTGTATAATCACAAACACACTGTAGTTCGTTCTTGTCCCAGTCTTTTATAACCCAGGCCATACCCATTCCTGGGTAAGACAGGATATTTCACTACAACAAAGAGGAATATGTTGTGATGAAAGATCTTCACAAAGAAGAGATGATAAACTCTTCAAATCAGGGCAATGTCATAAAATGAGATGAGCCTATGAATAATAGCAGATGTGTGTTGTGGTGCAGTGGATATCAGCTCGGAATGAGAAATCAGGGAGCTGAGTTCAAATTCCAGTTGAATTCAAAGCATTCACTTATGCGCAAATACCCTTGGGAAATGTATTAATCCGTCTCTTCCTTCCAGTTATGGGTTAAATAACAGGACAGATTGGGTTCTATAGCCTTGGCTGGCAACCAATCTACCGCAGAAAGCAATGGCAGCCAACTGCGGGATAATCTTCTGCCCAGTCAGTCATGTCTCTTTCAAGACATGATAGCCCAAGTGTGTTTCACATATGGCACTTAACTGACTGAATAAGGCACAGAAATGAGACTAAGATCTCTATTAAAAAGTAAAGGACAAAAACCTAAAGAGGGAGAGGAAAAAAAAAGGTTGTCGAAGAATTTTAAAATCAACCAAAAGCATGAAACCACTTTGGCTTAGTGAGGTGTAGTGCATTGATAAATAGGATTGTACCAAGACAATCCTTAACTCAGACCTCTACACTGAGTTTAAGCAAGTACGTGACTAGAAGTTAATAAAACAAGCCAAAGTTTGTTACTGAAATTGAATTTAAGAAATCAATATTTTTTTTAAAGAAATTTTTACATTTTACCTTTGGATTAACTTAAGTTTATTATTTAAGATACTGAAGTAAATAAAATAATGTTTGTCTTTTTTGTTTGAACTTTGCATATTTTATTTTTAAATAGACTTTTCCAGTGTGAAATTCACAAGTGTCATTAAGAATTTTATCACAAAGTTAATTTAAATTTGATATTTTTCTTCACTTTTCTTCAAAAATAACCATATTAAATATAAAATTAATTAGAAATAATTTGCTTTTTTTTTGACATAATGGATATTTAAAAAAAAAAAAGGTTATCAAATTATTTTTGTCCTTCATATATAAATCTTAGATATCGAAAGATAAAAATGCAATGTTTTTCACTGTAAAATTAATGAAAAATGATACTTACTAAAAGATTTTATAAAAAAGTTAATGTCAAATAATAAATTTAATATTATACAAGTATTCTTCAACATATACCACATTTTTGTGGTAAAAGGGATGATATTGTCTTATCAATAATCTCTTATTAATTTTTTTGTCATCATTTCAAACAGCAAAATTCACAAAAAATGTCAAAGAATTTTGCCACAGAAAATTAATGTTAATTTTTTTTCTTTCTGCTATTATTCTTTATAATAACAAATATTTTGGTTATAATTTTTTTTAATAAAAAATTATGTGTTTACTTGATAACACAAAGTACATTGATACCATGTTGTAAGAAAACAAAAAATTAATGTTTTTGCATTGCTAATTTTCCTATTCTACTGTATAGAAATTTGCTCATTTGAAAAAAAAATTAATGTTGTCTATGATAATATTCTTCATAACAACAAATTAACTTAAAAATTTCCAAAAAATTATTTATGGGTATTTATGAAAAACTCATGCTGAATTTTACTAGCATTTTTAAAAATTTAAAACAAAATTAACCAGTTTAATATTTTTATTGTAAATTTTTAAAAGATACAAAAAATGTAAAAATATTGAACTGGTTAATTATTGTTTAGATAATCATATTTTATGGGGGGAGGGGGAGGGAGGGGGGAGGGGGAGGGGGGGTAGATCCTCCATCTTTCCTGCAAAATAATTCTCCAAAATTTAAATTTTCCATATTATAAAATTTGCATGTCTTAATCTCAAATTCTTTTGTCCTGGCATTTCTTAATTCATGCCAATCTCTAAAAGATTCCGACATTCATAAAAAATTTAAGTTTAAAAATTCTAACACCTAAATTTTAAAGTCCAAATCCTCCAGAATATGAGGTTCATACACTTTTTAGAAGCACCATGTAACTTTAAAAAAAAAATAAATAAATAAAATTCAGATAATATTTTTTAGCATTAATTTGTTTTCAAATGAGCAAATTTCTATACAGTAAAATAGGAAAATTAGCAATGCAAAAACAATTTTTTGTTTTCTTACATGGTATCAATGTATTTTGTGTTATCAAGTAAACACATCATTTTTTATTAAAAAAATTATAACCAAAATATTTGTTATTATAAAGAATAATAGCAGAAAGAAAAAAATTAACATTAATTTTCTGTGGCAAAATTCTTTGACATTTTTTGTGAATTTTGCTGAAGAATATTAAATGTTTTTCAAAATGGTAAAAAATAAAGTACTGTGCAACAGGTTGTCATGGTAATTATGATTAACAAAATAAGGTTTATGATTAATAAAATAAGGTTTATGATTAACAAAATAAGGTTTATGATTAACAAAATAAGGTTTATGTCTTCCACAAGATTAAAATGAGCAAGAATGATAGTCAAAGGCAATACCTCCTGACAAATCAAACACTATTGTTTGTGAAAGGCATTTTCCAACTAACTATAAGACAGTGATTATTACAAGAAAAGTATAATCCACAAATCTACCATCAATATTTAATCATTTGCCTTAAATTCATTACCTCATCCTCAACCAAAAAGCAACAAACAAAATTTCTGCCTCTGTGTAAAATGATGAGTTGGCACAGTTTTAAGACAAAGACAAAATCCTCACTTTTGAGAAATTGTATCAGAATATTGATCAACAGGATTGTGTCTCTACAGTTAAAAATGAAAACAATCTATAATCAATCAGCTGTTCATCCAATCTGCTGATTTTTTTCACTGGAAGTATTCCAATGTTTTAATTAAAATTTTATGAAAACTTGAGATTTGAATGTTACAATGCTGGTAGACATTAAGCTAATTTTTATCTTCCAAAATGTCGAATATCAATGTTTCAACACAGGTCACAAATCAATGAAGCAATTTATTTTCTTAAAAATTAAAAAAATGGAAATAAAAAGTTTTTGAAAATCATTTAAGAAGAGCATATCAACATTATGTCACCACAAACAATTGAGGCAAAACATTATGAATCTGATATTCTTATCAAGGCATTTGAAAACTTTTTTTTTTACATCTTGATTATTATATAACAGACTTCAGGATAATTTTAAGTTACCCAGTGAAAGAACATTATCAGCTTTGTCATCAGAAGTTTCAAAGTTTGATGACTAATTTTCTTGATAGTTTAGTGCAACTTCTAAAAATCAGAAAAATGTGTATTCTTTTAATTGATTAAGTGTATACTAAGGTTGCTCTACAATATCATCAAATAAACTTATTTGGTTTGGCTGAAAATTTTGAGGAATTAGCAAAAATGTATTGGGAATCATGGTAAAATTTTTAAGTGGAGGACTAAAAATTTTTTTAAAAATTATCTCAGTTACAAAATTAGAGACAACATTTTTAAATGAAAAGTTTTTATATATTGTTGTATGTACATTCAGTTGTATGTAAGAATTACAGGACCTGTCAATCCTTTTCCAAAAACTTTGACATTGTTTTTAATAAAGCGTGGATAATGAAAAATGGCTTGTCCTTCTTTTTTATTCATTTATCTTTTTAAAAATATACACAATAATTGTATTACTGAATTTATTTCTGAATTATTGTTTTATTCTGAAGGAGAAAAGATGACAGCAAAATGAAAAATTGTAAAATGTCTTTTTGAGCATGAAAAAATTCAGTTTGTTAAATTGTTGAATAACTGATGCAGCAAAAAATCTATTAAGCAGTAAAATGTTTCCCAATGTTTAAAAGTTTTTATGATCTAACAGTAGGTAACATTTAAACACAGAGATTCTTAAATGGGGAGGATACTTCAGAAACTTGGAAAAATTGTCTGTATCAAAGAAATATATATTGATCACATTATTTACATTGTTGGGACTATTGTCCTTATGTTAGTTGCCATTTGCACAATATTTTGGCTGTTGTCTGCTCGACCATCTTAAAGTGCTAGAAATTTCAAACTGAACCCTTTATTACAATCACTGAGGTATATCGTTCTCATTCCTTGTGCAAAGCCTTTTTTTAGTAGTCATGAGTGATCGTAATAAAGGGTTCAAATCAAAATTCCTAGCACCTGAAGAAAGTCAGAGCATACAGTGGCTGAAACATTGTACAAATGCCAACCAAGATAAGAACAATAATCTGAATAGTGTAAATAATATCTCATCTCAGAAATATAGACAAATAATATATGGTGATATTAAAAAAAAAATTTCACTGAAAAAAATGATATCAGATTTAGATAAACATCTAATTTCTTTCTAATTCTAAAAAAAATTAAAAAATCACAGGAAATCAAGGAAAAAGAATGAAATTGTAGATATTTGCTAAGTAGTGGGTCTCAGTTTGATATGCTTGGTGAATTTATCACAGACTACTGAGAAAATGAATTAAGAAAATTAAAACAAAGTTCTGGAGGTGCATATTTTATAACAATTTCACATGTTATTTAAAAATTTCAATACTGAAAAAGCTAAAACTACTTAAATTAAATGTTAAAGTCAAAGAATGCAACTTTCATCCAAGTCATAATTGCTAAAAATGTGGACATTTGCCAGATTAAATGAGATGCCAAACATTTGGTAACTTACCAGACCTTGAAACTAGAATCTCTGAAGATATTAAAATGTCATTTTTATATGTAAAAGGCTATGTTACAATAAAAGATTGTCCTACAGAAGAGGAAATATTTAATAAAATTAGTGTTTATTTTCAAGAATATGAACATTTTTGAAAGAAATAGATTGTGGTAATTTGAAGAATTCCACTGGATACCAGAGATCCCAAATATTTTTATTTTAAATTTTCTCTTTTTTCATAAATTTAATTTCTCCAAACTATTGTGTTAATTAATTTTGTGTTCTTGTTAATATAAACTGATTATTAATTTTGAAAAATATGTGTGCTGGTAATATCTATTATTGTACATAACAAAATAAGTATTTTCTTTGTCTTCTGTAAACAAATTGTACATGTAACAAAAATCACAATAAATTTTGTAAAAATTATTCTCTGAAATTCACATTTTTTTGTGAAGTATTTTCAGGCTTTTTTAATACACAGATTTGTAAAATACAGAAATTGCTTTGTGATTGTATGATACAATTGTATTTTCTGTAATCAATTAGCATAAACAAATAAAGTCATTTTTTTTAAATATTATCTAAAAATGTCTAATTTATGCTCAATGAAGTGATTTTTGTTCATTTAGTTATTTTATGGTATTTTTGTTCTTTCTTTGTACAGTTGCATGTATGGAATAAGTCAACAAATGAAAGATTCTTCCTAATATTATAGATATTTTCTAATTAACTAGCTACTGGACATTACTAAAAAGGTCCTTGCTAAAAACGTTCTCAGAATTTCTTATTTAGTTGTAATTTAGGTTTTCCACATATCTGTTCCCAGTTGTGGAGCACAATTGCCAGGCCTGATATAAGAATAATCTTGGATTGTACCTATTTGCATATGCTAAGTAGAAAAGATATCTATCTAAACTTATTTATAAATGAAACTTGTGTGTGTGTGTGTGTGTCTGTTACCTATAGACTCCGAAACAGTTGAACCGATTTTCTTGAAAATTTCCACAGTTGTACTATAAGCGTCTGCGAGTGTTCTTAGCTAGGTTTTGTATCGAGGTACCCCTGATAAATATAAAAAATCAATAATCGAAAAAATCAGGTTATATAAGGAGTGGTCCGATTTTAATCAAATTTCATACACTCATAGACAAAGACATAAGAAACAATATTCAGAAATTCCAAGGTTGCAGTTCTTACAATAGTGCAGAAAATCAATAATATATATATATATATATATATATATATATAAAAAGCAAGATGTTTGTGTGTGTGTGTGTCTGTTTATCTACCTGTATGTCTGTATTTTTTCAGCCCTTTTATTTTAGTTTTTGCTTCGGGTTTGGTTCTAAGTAAGTATAATTGTGGTTCTTAGTCTCAGACATGATACCATTTACTTAGAGGATTTATTTAGCCTTCAAAATCCAGTTTATGATGAAAAAAACTTATTTGATATCAATACCAGGAAATCAAAATTTGACTTACATCCATTCATTTTTCTTTCAGTCTACAGTTTTGCTTTAACTGGAAACAACTATTGCTTTTTAGTCTTTCGGGCCAATGTCCAAAGAGTCTGAGCTCCATGACCATGGATTAGTTTTATAGCTTTCATTATACCTGAGCAACGCCGGGCTATACTGCTAGTAATTAGTAAAGTCAGAGATAGGCAATAAATTTACTACTGATCATGTTTCTTAATTCTCTTGTCAATGTTTTGTTTTTCAGTGATTTTTTTTTATCATCAGAGTTCTTATTACAATTCCAGCACACTTGTCCAATGATATAATGTACATTTCTTTATTTTTTGCTAGGTTACTTAATGCATTTAAATGTCTATGTGGTAATGATGTTTTTCATTGCTGCTTTCAAGACTGGTAGTGATTATTCCTTACAGAAAGTCTTTACTGAATTCTGTGTGATTTTGTCCATAAATTTTTGCTATTGCTTCTACTTGACAAATCTTAGTGAATTTTATATCAAAACGGAAGGTTTCCAATTCAGTATTGGATAGTTTTATATCTGATAGACACTTCATTAGAACTCTGCTTCCAACATAATGTCCAACATTGATCACATAAAAACTTTTCCCAAAAATGTTTTATATATATATATATATATATATATATATATTAAAATTTAGTAAACATTATGATAAAAATTTCTGTTTTGGGATTTAAAGCTTTCATCTTATTAGGTAATGTTCAATAACATTGGTGAAAATGATTTGAAATAGAAATCATTTTCGAAGTTATTGAACATTGCATGATGATAAGATGAAAGCTTTAAATCTGAAAACATAGAAATTTATGTGTTGCAAGGTATACTAAATCAATTTTAAATAAAAAACATCAGAATTAATTATATTACCCTCGATGACTGACATTGTATTGAGCACTTTTTTAAAAAGTAAAAGTTGGAGAACTCTGGATTTTAAGCATGTTAGTTCTTTTTTAGTTCTTTTCACCGGGATATATATATACATATATAAAGTACGTATATTTTGGCAGCATCTTTTCTTTTAAACAAGTTGTGTTAACTGATAGAGACAACATAGTCTAATATATTTTCTTTTGAATTTTTTCATATTTTCTGATTAGACATTTTATTTCCGAATTATATTTGTGTGTGTATATATATATATATATATATATATATATATATATATATAGGTCTACGGCTATATCATGTTGAATGCACCAGTTCCCGTCCAATCACCACAGTTAAGCACAGTTATGCCTGGTCAGTACTAACAACCTTGTCCCGTAAAAAACAGTTTGTTACAGAAACAGCAACAAAAAGTTGCTGCCCTATGCACCATTGGGTGTGATGGATAAATGATGATGATGATATATATATATGTGTGTGTGTGTGTGTGTGTGTGTGTGTGTGTGTGTGTCTCTATCCAAACAAGTTTTAATAAATAACACAGATAAGATCTGTCTATTAAATCTTTTATATTGTCTTTCCTATTACTGACTGACATTTTATATCAGGATTAAATTCTTAATAAACTGTCCAAATTTCATTTTTGCTACATACAAATACTTTTGACTGTCACAATCATTGTCAAGAAGTGAGTTCAAAATGGCATTCTATGGAATTTGATAACATCACTCTGAACTGAATTCGGTTCCAATTCTAACAATCTAAAAAATGACAAAATTTAGTCAAATACATTTTGCATAACATAGTGATCACACAATTCTTGACAATGACAAGGTTTGTTTTTAATTTTATCAATTAGATAGTACAGACAGGTAAGTTGAGCACTGTTTGTGAGAAAATATATGCCATAATGCAATTCATTAGAAATGGCATGCTGTACTGTCAGGCATCTATCATGGAAGTTCCAATATGAACATTTCTGAATGTTTGGATGTCAATCTAAGGATAGCACAATGGATTCATAAAGAGTTGAATGATATATCCAGTCAACATTATGGTGTTTAGAGTGACCATGATATTATGCCTGTATTAATCTTCTCACAGAATCTCAGACTCAACAAGAAGGCCTACACTGTGCCTTGAGAAGATTGTACTACCCTTTTTTTTTTCTTTTTTTTTTTTTTTTAATCATCTCACCCCAAGCAAGGCATTCCACTGCCACTATTGCGCATGGGGCTACATAGGGGAAGGTAAAGAGAAGGAGTGGATAGACATAGGGAATGTCAGGAGAAAGGTGATAGATGAGTAAGGATAGCGAGGATGAGTGTCGGGCAGATGGGAAGAGTGTTTGATAGAATGGGAGCAGGTTAGTGTGTTAGGAGGTGTCTATTGACCTTACATTTAAACTCCTGGAGATTGTAGCCGTCGGGGAAGCAATCGTTTGGAAGAGAATTCCACAGTCGGGAAGTGCGAGGAAAGAAACTGTTGGAGTAGAAGTTACGGCTGCATTTTATCGGTTTCACTGTAAAAGGGTGGGATCTAGTTGCTAATCTAGTATCTCGTGCAAATTCGTATTTAGGGGGCACCAGTGATCTAAGTTCATCGGAGCAGAAGCCGTGAAAGTATTTATAGAAGAGACACAGCGAAGCCACGTCTCGCCGGTGGGAGAGAGACTGCAGGCGGTCTGCCAAGTCGGTATCTATCACATTACAGACCCTCCTCTGAACCTTATCGAGAAGCCCGAGGAGAACAGCAGGGGCACCCGACCAGATATGGCAGCAGTATTCAATGCACGGGCGGATGGTAGATTTGTAAATGTGCAGGATAGATTTAGAAGAAAAAAACTTCCGGGCCCTACACAGAGAACCGACTTTCATAGCAGCGGATTTAGCAATGGATTCGATATAGTCATTCCATTTGAGGTCCGCTGAAAGTGTGAGACCAAGGAGGCGTAGTGTTTTACTCTCTGGGAGGCAAGCCTGGTCCATGCTAATGGGAGGTAGGTGAGATTGTCGATGATGGTTAATTGACAGTAGCTTCGTTTTAGAAGCATTAAAATTTACTAGCCATTTCTTACCCCAGTCCAATATGGATTGGAGGTCTTTTTCAATCTCGGCTGCGAGTTTAGCTTTGACGCCTACACCAGATTTTTGTTGGAGGCGAGAGTAAACTGTGGTGTCATCGGTGTACAAACCTATTTGGGTTCTTATGGAATCAGGGAGATCATTAATATATATCAGGAAGAGTGTAGGACCTAAGATGGAGCCTTGGGGGACACCTGCGTTTGTATGGTAGTTCTGAGAGGCATGTCCGTTTAATACCACTTTCATTGTGCGGTTAGAGAGGAATGACTGGATTAGTTCAAACAAATGTCCAGTTATACCATAGCTCCGCAGTTTACATAGAAGGCCAGCATACCAAACTCTGTCGAACGCCTTAGATATATCCAATGCAACGGTTCGAGCTTCGCCATTCCTGTCGAGTGCCTGGTATATGTACTCGGTGATGGTCGTTAGCATATCAGCAGTAGACCTGGTGAAGCGGAAACCATATTGCTTGTCCGAGAGGAGCCTGTGTGCTGTGAGATGCTGAACCACCTCGGCGTTGATAATGGCTTCGAACACTTTGCCAAAGATCGGAAGAAGGCTGATAGGTCGGTAATTTGCAGGGTCAGAGGGTTCTCCAGTGTTTTTAAATATAGGAACTATAGAGGAAGATTTCCAACAGGCAGGAAAGCAGGAAGCAGATAGGCAGAGGTTGTAGAGCTTAGAAAGGATAGAGGAGAGTTCAGGGGCACATTTCTTTAAGACTATGGTTGGGATTCCGTCACCACCGCTCGCTTTGTGAGGGTCAAGTTTTAAGATTATCTTAGAGACAAGCGAAGGTGTAATGTGGACATCATTCAGTTGTGCCTCGGTTCTAGGTGAGAAGTCGGGTGTAAAAACTCCAGACGAGTCCAGACTCGAATTGTTCGAGAATCTGCGGGCAAAACATTCAGCCTTATCTGCTGGGGAGGTGAGGACCTCAAATTTGTTGATTAGCGGGGGTATTGTGGACTTGCTCTTGTTAAGTACTCTTTTACAGAGGCGCCAGTAGTCTTTAGAGCCGAATTTAGAGCATGCTATGCGTTGCTTCATTCTGGCAGCAAACAACATCTTAGCTTCGTTAAGTATCCTTTTACACTTATTACGAGCTGAAGTGAAAAGGCGCCTGTTTTGTTCCGACGCATAGTTACGATAAAGTCGGAAGAAATGATTCTGGTGGGCAATGGCAGCCGAACAAGCGGGTGAGAACCATGGAGACGAATGAGATTTAAGCTGGAATTTCCTAGCAGGGATGAAGGCATCGATGCCAGCCTTAACCCAGGAGGAGACCTCGGATGCACATTCTTCGATGGGAAGACTAAAGACGTTGTTCCAAGGGATGTCACAGAGGAAGTCTCGGAACGAATCCCAGTCTGCTCTTTGATAGCAGTATGATATTCTACTTGTCTGGGTTTCATGGGTCGGGCGGGAGTGGAGTGAAATATTGACGGACACTACAGTGTGGTCAGAGTTTCCAAGTGGGCAGAGTTGTCTGGTAGTGCAAGAGTCTGGGATGGAAGTGAAGCAGAGGTCTAGAAGTGAGTTCCTTCCGTTAGGGTTGTCGGAGAAACGCGTGGGGAAGTCCACTACTTGCGTAAGGGATTGGGTGATTGAAAAGTTCATGGTGTGGACACCAGCAGGGTCAGTGACAGCGTTCTTCAGCCACTTGGTGTGGTGGGCGTTAAAGTCACCAAACACGAATACATGGGCAGAGGGATGGGTAGAAATAGCTTTGTCAATATTGTCAGAAATGATGTCAAGTAACGAACAGTCAGGGGAGGAAGGAGAGCGGTACAGAAAGAAGAAATAGCTAATCGAGCTGAGAAGTGAGAGGCGGAAGCACATGAAAGAATGATCTGGGGATTCAAAAGATGACACCCTAGCTAAGGGAAGGTGTTCGCTGACATAGACACCAAGCCCATGCATATGAACATTGGAGTCCTTCCTGAAGAGGGGAAGGTAGCCAGGAACGCAGAACTCAGATGAGGGGATAAAAGGGTTAAGATTAGTTTCACATAGGGCTAATATATCAGGTGAGTTATTATGGAGGAAAGAATCTACGCTGGGGAAGTTGGTGCGGATGCCGCGTATGTTAGTGAAAGAGATGCAGACAGGTTTGGGCGTTTTCAAATGAGCTGGTTTAGTTTGACCCTGGGTCAAAAGTATGGCTGCTGAAAGACCCTGTCTGACAAGAATACTCTGCACCATGTCACACAAGCAGGAGAACCAAGTCATGGCTGTCAGACAGTTTCTGTGACCACATCACCCCTTACATCTGGCCTCCTAACTGCCCATATGGAAACCCTCTTGATTTTCATATATTGGGTGCAGTTAAGTGAGAGTACTAACAAAACTTGTAATACCAAAGATGTACTGAAGGCAAAGATTATAGCAGCATCTACTAACTAGAAAAACAGAGCTAAAAGAAATGCAGGAGATTCCAAAGTCAGTTTATTTTTTAGTACTTCAAGATATTTTTGTGTAATTTTGATAAATATATCTGTTAGAATGTAATGTTAGTTTTATTTACAGTTAGACAACATTCATTGCACCCTGTATATTACACACAAAATTAAATTTTTTTCTATATAACTGATCTGTTTTTTATTTCATGAATGAGGCAATAATGGTGTCTTTCTCAGATGGACACATGTAAAAAATTTGCTGAAACTAAATGGCGATATCCAAAACATTCTTTCAGCAGGTATTCACTAAATGTCGTCAATTGTTTTCAAGAAAAACAAGATCGAAAGTTATTTGTATTGTTCAGTTCCAAGTATAATATTTGGTTAGCAGACATTATGGAAATAAAATAAGAATTGTCCAAACATCAAACATGAGATTTATTGTATTGAAGAAACAATAGACAGAATACAAAGCTTTAACCATTTTGTGAACATGTTAAGTGTAGAACAATAAAAGTTCTGTTTTCATAAGTCTGGCATGTGGTATCAGAAAAGAGAAACAAACAGGTGCATGTTGCATGTTCACCTGTTGGAAGCAAAAAGAGGCCAAGAGCCCTATATCTCTCACTAAGGTAACAGAGAGACAATCAACAATTGAACTCCTGTGACTAATCCAGAACTCAGACAGATGTAGGGTCAACAGAGCCCTAAATCTAAATGAAATGTCTATGTTCTACCCCAGCATGTGAGGGTGTGTTAAAGTGTTTTTACAGAAACATTTAATTCAGTATGAGTTTGAGTTTTATTTAACGGCATCTCAAACTCTGTGGGTTATTTAATGCCAAAAAGGTGGGGTTTTAAGGTTGTTTTTTTTTCATGTTTGGTTATAGTGAGAAAGTTGATTTTGTTTTTATTTTTTTTAGAAAACTGAAAATATCTAGTTTTCTATTCAAAAAAGTTTTGCTGAGAAGAATTTTTTCCTTCAATAATGTTTTGCTGAGAAGAATTTTTTCCTTCAATAATGTTTTGCTGAGAAGAATTTTTTCCTTCAATAATGTTTTGCTGAGAAGAATTTTTTCCTTCAATAATGTTTTGCTGAGAAGAATTTTTTCCTTCAATAATGTTTTGCTGAGAAGAATTTTTTCCTTCAATAATGTTTTGCTGAGAAGAATTTTTTCCTTCAATAATGTTTTGCTGAGAAGAATTTTTTCCTTCAATAATGTTTTGCTGAGAAGAATTTTTTCCTTCAATAATGTTTTGCTGAGAAGAATTTTTTCCTTCAATAATGTTTTGCTGAGAAGAATTTTTTCCTTCAATAATGTTTTGCTGAGAAGAATTTTTTCCTTCAATAATGTTTTGCTGAGAAGAATTTTTTCCTTCAATAATGTTTTGCTGAGAAGAATTTTTTCCTTCAATAATGTTTTGCTGAGAAGAATTTTTTCCTTCAATAATGTTTTGCTGAGAAGAATTTTTTCCTTCAATAATGTTTTGCTGAGAAGAATTTTTTCCTTCAATAATGTTTTGCTGAGAAGAATTTTTTCCTTCAATAATGTTTTGCTGAGAAGAATTTTTTCCTTCAATAATGTTTTGCTGAAGAAGAATTTTTTCCTTCAATAATGTTTTGCTGAGAAGAATTTTTTCCTTCAATAATGTTTTGCTGAGAAGAATTTTTTCCTTCAATAATGTTTTGCTGAGAAGAATTTTTTCCTTCAATAATGTTTTGCTGAGAAGAATTTTTTCCTTCAATAATGTTTTGCTGAGAAGAATTTTTTCCTTCAATAATGTTTTGCTGAGAAGAATTTTTTCCTTCAATAATGTTTTGCTGAGAAGAATTTTTTCCTTCAATAATGTTTTGCTGAGAAGAATTTTTTCCTTCAATAATGTTTTGCTGAGAAGAATTTTTTCCTTCAATAATGTTTTGCTGAGAAGAATTTTTTCCTTCAATAATGTTTTGCTGAGAAGAATTTTTTCCTTCAATAATGTTTTGCTGAGAAGAATTTTTTCCTTCAATAATGTTTTGCTGAGAAGAATTTTTTCCTTCAATAATGTTTTGCTGAGAAGAATTTTTTCCTTCAATAATGTTTTGCTGAGAAGAATTTTTTCCTTCAATAATGTTTTGCTGAAGAAGAATTTTTTCCTTCAATAATGTTTTGCCGAGAAGAATTTTTCCTTCAATAATGTTTTGCCGAGAAGAATTTTTCCTTCAATAATGTTTTGCCGAGAAGAATTTTTTCCTTCAATAATGTTTTGCTGAGAAGAATTTTTTCCTTCAATAATGTTTTGCTGAGAAGAATTTTTTTCCTTCAAAAATTTCTTGTTGGTAATAATTTTTTCCTTCAGAAATTTCTTGTTGGTCATAATTTTTTCCTTCAGAAATATCTGTGGGTTATTTAATGCAAAATAAGTAGGGTTTCAAGTTATTTTTTTAATGTTCAGTTATAGTGATTAAGTTGATTTAGTCAGATTTTGATTAAAAAATTATTATTATTAATTTTTATTATATTTTAGAAAACTAAAGACATCTTCCAGATTTTTCTTAAAAATATGTATTGCTGGTAATAATTGTTTTCTTCAAAAATCTATTGCTGGTAATAATTGTTTTCTTCAAAAATGTATTATGGTAATAATTGTTTTCTTCAAAAATGTATTATGGTAATAATTTTTTTCTTAAAAATGTGTTATGGTAATAATTTTTTTCCTTTAAAATATGTATTGTTGGTAATATTTTTCCTTCAAAAATGTATACACTTCTATAAAAGTTTGTATGCATACATTTCTAGCAAAGTCTATTTTTATACTTTTGACCCCAGTTTGGGGACAGACTATTTACCCATAGTTGGGATCCTAACAGGTGCTACCACCCTGGGTCAGTGTGGACCTGGGAACAACAGTAATTAAGAGGCACTTCCATGCATCTCACAACCTCACAATCAGAGGCCTTGCTGTTGGATACAGTTTATTGTCATACCTAGGACCAAAATAAATAAGAAATGTGTGTGTGTGTGAAAACATTCATCTAAAGACAGACATAATTACCTTAGTGGTAATCAAACCAGATTGAAGTTCCAAGAGTTGATACTGTCTTAATGTCATGAGGTAATTATATCATTTAAAAATAAATGTTCTTAATATTGATTTGGAGATTTGCTAGAACTGCTCAATTTCAGGATATATTTGTCCCAGAAATGATTTAAACAAGTGAAGAGAGTATATGTGTTGTGAAACACACCTATTCCTCAGATAATGGACTCTCCCTCCTATATTAATAAGAGTTAACAGGAAGTCAATTGAGATGTTCTTGGGAAGTTCATAGGAGTTCCAGAGAGTTCTTTAGAGTTCTATGGGAGTTTAGTAAAACTACTAGGCAGTTGATATTAGTCGACAGTTAGCTGAATACTAAGGAGTCAGCTTTCAGTGGAAGATTACCAAGTTCCTAACATTTTGGGTGCGTTAAGTTGATTAGCAACTGACATAGCACGATTATAACCTTCAGCACGAAAACTACTCCATGCATGTACGAATTTCTGTCAGTTTTTATTATGCAAATCAATGTTTTCATAATAAATTTACTATCAATTATTGCCAGTGATATTTTCAGAATAGCCTTATACAAAATACTGGACAGTGTTCAATAATTACTATATCTTCATGCATTAAATCAATTCTCATCAAAGCATAAATATGATAGACTGACTACATCTTCTGCATGGAGCAAGCAAACATTCCCAGACACTTGTTGTATGAAGAGATTTTCTGCAGCAGAAGTCATCAAGGTTGTCCAAGGTGCAAAATCAAATGAAAGGATCTTGAGAGTGTGCTGCCAACTAATCATATTGTCATGGCATTATCCGCCAAGCCCCATTTGCAAACTCACTCATTACTTCAATAGAACAGTGCTATCACACAAGTTTGGCATTGGTCACTAATTTCCAGTATCTCCACTGCTTCAGACTGTGTGTCCAAATTTGGTTTGTAGAACCATCTTCAGTTCATCTATTGAAAAGAGTTCTTCAGACTTGAAAGACAGCCATAAGTCTATCAATAAAGCAAGAAAATAAATATCCACACTTTTGTTATATTTTTATTCCGCTTGACCTTGAGTTTTGTATGTAGGATTGTTGTGAATATTTGCCATTGTTCAGTGAATTACTTTTGGGTTATGACAGAATAAACATTTCCAGTCTATTCTCAGTTTGCATGAATAATGAACATTGGACAATGATCAGTTTTTTTTATGGGTTGAAGATACCTCATCAGCTGAAATCCAAAGACTTTCAGGCTTTTCAATAAATGAAAAATGTTTTTACTCCATCAAAATATGTATTAATTGAGTGCAGAATTGAAAGAGAAAATAGCAAACATTCAATAAGCTTAGGACAGGAAAAAAAGTACCTAACAAGATTCACTCCTGAGATAACAACTTTAAACAAGTTTATACTATGATTCAACAACAGGTGATGTGGCAAAATACATGCTAATAGTACTTGTTTGGCATACAAAATATTCACAACCAACAGTTTCAGAATGTGTCATCTTTAATTGGTCTTCTATCATAGGAAAAAAACCCTCATTCTTTATGTTGTTTTCTTTCATGGATCTCCTCAGCTTCTTATACTTTTACATCTTAGGTTTGATGTGGTAACTTGTGTATAGGCACTGCAGATCTGCAGCACCCCCTATTTTTACTCAATATTATTGATAGCATTCAATATAATGAGTCTTTTTTTAGTTTTTAATTCTTTCTTTGTACTTGTACATGAAGGCACTATGGAGTAATGGATAGTGGCTCAGATTAAGGAATTGGAGAGCTGAGTTTGAATTCTAGTCAAGTTCCTTCAATTCCCCTGCATGTTAATACCCTTGGGAAATGCATGAATACAACTATTCTTTTATTCTTCTTATTATTATATGTGTTTATTAGAGCACACTGTAGAGTAATGGATTGCAACTGATTGATGAATCAGAGCCGAACTTGAATACCTGTTGAATTCGTTACATTCACTTACGTGCTAATACCCTTGGGAAAGGTATGAATCCATTTCTTCTTTCCCCAGTTATGCAGAAAATAACAAGAGAGACTGGGTTCTATAGCCTTGAGTGGCAACTTGTCTTGGAAAAGGAAACTGAATTCAAAACAAGTTTGGAGAGGTTTAACAGCATGACGAACTGGGTCAGATAGCTTTGGTTGGCAACCAGTCTTCTGCCAAACAAACTGGGAATCTACTGCAGAATACTGTTAAGAACTCTCTTCCAACATGCCTTGAGTCAACAAGGAAGAGTAGGCTTAAATAATTAACATGAGAATAATATCCCATGCTGATGAACAATCTTCAGCAATGTGCAGGAATCAACTGATGATGACAGGTAATCATTAGGTGTAAAATCAGTAGTCATCAGCTTCTTCATGAGGAAATGTGTGTTTTGTTGGTAACATTTCTCATCCAAGAACGTTTCGTTGGTGCAACATTTCTCATCCAAGAACGTTTCGTTTGCAACATTTCTCATCCAAGAACGTTTCGTTGGTAACATTTCTCATCCAAGAACGTTTCGTTGGTAACATTTCTCATCCAAGAACGTTTCGTTGGTAACATTTCTCATCCAAGAACGTTTCGGTTGGTAACATTTCCTCATCCAAGAACGTTTCGTTGGTAACATTTCTCATCCAAGAACGTTTCGTTGGTAACATTTCTCATCCAAGAACGTTTCGTTGGTAACATTTCTCATCCAAGAACGCTTCGGTTGGTAACATTTCATCCAAGAACGCTTCGTTGGTAATAACATTTCTCCATCCAAGAACGCTTCGCTGGTACATTTCTCATCCAAGAACGCTTCGGTTGGTAACATTTCATCCAAGAACGCTTCGGTAACATTTCATCCAAGAACGCTTCGGTTGGTAACATTTCCTCATCCAAGAACGCTTGGGTTGGTAACATTTCATCCATGAACGCTTGCAATGATTTCATCCAAGAACGCTTCTGCTGGTAACATTTCATCCAAGAACGCTTCAGTTGGTAACATTTCATCCAAGAACGCTTCGGTAACATTTCATCCAAGAACGCTTCATGGAAGATTTCTCATCCAAGAACGTTTGCTTGTAACATTTCTCATCCAAGAACGCTCAAGTTGGTAACATTTGTATCCAAGAACGTTTTCGCTGGTAACATTTCATCCAAGAACGCTTCGGTTGGTAACATTTCATCCAAGAACGTTTCGCTGGTAACATTTCATCCAAGAACGCTTCTGCTAGTAACATTTCTCATCCAAGAATGTCACAGGCATTTCATCCAAGAATCGTCATTGGTAACATTTCTCATCCAAGAACGCTTCAGTAACATTTCATCCAAGAACGCCGCTGGTAACATTTCTCATCCAAGAACGCTGCTGGTAACATTTCATCCAAGAACGCTTCGGGTGTATTTCTCATCCAAGAACGTTTTCGCTGGTAACATTTCATCCAAGAACGTCATTGGTAACATTTCATCCAAGAACGCTTCGCTGGTAACATTTCTCATCCAAGAACGCTTCGTTGGTAACATTTCATCCAAGAACGCTTCAGTTGGTAACATTTCTCATCAAGAACGTTTCAAAGATTTCTCATCCAAGAACGTTTCACAGTAACATTTCTCATCCAAGAACGTTTCTGGTTGGTAACATTTCTGCATCCAAGAACGCCTTCGTTGGTAACATTTCTCATCCAAGAACGTTTCGTTGGTAACATTTCTCATCCAAGAACGTTTCGTTGGTAACATTTCTCATCCAAGAACGTTTCGTTGGTAACATTTCTCATCCAAGAACGTTTCGCTGGTAACATTTCTCATCCAAGAACGTTGCCATAAATAACATTTCTCATCCAAGAAAGTTTCGTTGGTAAATACTTTCATGGTATTTTTACCCCGGTTTTGGGGTTAACTATTTACCCATAGCTTGGACCCTAACAGGTGCTACCACTCTGTGTCAGGGTGGACCTGGGAACAACAGCAATTAAGAGGTGGTTCCATGCTCCTCACAACCTCCCAAGCATGAGGCCTTGCTACTGGATGCAGTTTATGGTCATACCCAGGACCAATGCTGTTTAGGAAGAGCACTGTCACTCACCGAGTGCTGACCCCATTGTCTGATTGTAAGACAGTGATTATTTTTGATTACACATGTGTTGTGCTGAAAAACTGTGTACCATATTCTAAAATGTGACAAACTCTAAATGACTATCAGGTGTCCAGCTATTCAATTTAATTCTTTGTTTTTTGTTTCCATTGTTTTATTTTATAGGAAATAATGTCACCATGACTTCCTTGAACCCCAACAAATAAATTTTGATGATAAGTGAACTTCAACAGCTTAAGTTTTCACAGCTGTTTCTTCATGAGAAAGTCACAGTTAAGAAAAGAAGCCATTCAAAACCTGATATTCAAATCTCTCAGCCATGATAAGCAACAATAAGAAATATATTCATAGTTTGAATTCTAAATGCTGTTTTTTTTGTTTTTTTTTTAATCATATCACCCTGAGCAAGGCGGTAACGCCACTGATGTGCAGGGCGCTACGTGAGAGTGAACAGATTGGAAAAGAGAAAGCCGGAAACCACATCCTAAACAGGGAACAAGGGATGAGCCTCTTCACCTCTTCAATAGATGTGGGTGGAGTGTGAACTGGGCAATAGGTTAGTCTATCTACTCCAATTGGAAAAAAAAAAGGAAAAGGAGTGAGAAAGATTGGAAAAGAGAAAGCTGGAAACCACATCCTAAACAGGGAACAAGGGATGAGCCTCTTAACCTGTTCAATAGACGTGGGTGGAGTGTGAACCGGGCGATAGGTTGGCGGCAAAGTTGGCAGTGTTTTGCTTCTCATGTTTGATGTTTGAGTTTTGTTTAATGGCATAACAACACCTCTGTGGGTTATTTAATGCCAAAAAGGTGAGGTTTTAAGCTATTTTTTTTATGTTTGGTTATAGTAAGAAGGTTGACTTAGTCAGATTTTAATGAAAATATTTTCTTTTAGAAAACTGAATGTCTTTTAGTTTTGGATTCAAAAATGTTTTGCTGAGAAAATTTTTTCTTTTCAAAAATTTGTTATGGTAATAAGTTTTTGGTTTTTTTTCAAAAATTTATTTTGGTAATATTTTTCCCTCAAAAATATATATTTTTCTATAAAGGTCTATTTTTATGTATATATTTCTATAAAAGTGTATTTTTATACTTTCATAATGTTTTGACCCCAGTTTTGGGCTTAACTATTTGCCCATAGCTGGGACCCTAACAGGTGCTACCACTCCGGGTCAGGGTGGACTTGAGAACAGTAGCAGCTAATAGGTGGTTCCATGCTCCTCATAACCTCCCAATCAGAGGCCTTGATGCCGGATGCAGTTTATCGTCATACCCAGGACCATGTTTGCTGTTTGAAGGTGGCGTAACATGGATAAAAGATGGTTTTAGAAATATAAACAAAATGAAAGAAAAAATTGAAAAACATGAATATTGAAAATGTGATTTTTGAAGGTGTATCAATTCAGAATAGCTCTTTTTTCATAATTATTTCACCCCCTAAGCAAGTCAGTACCACCGCTGATGCACAGGGGGACTACATAAGAGGAGAGTGTACAGAAAGAAAAGGTTACAGGAGCATTGGAAAATGGATAAGAGTTGGATGGGAACACTGGTGTGAAGACAGTTACGTGAGAACAGAGTCAAAAGGGGAAAACAATAAGAGAGAATCAATCACTTCGTCACATTGTGTAAATACATTAACCAAATAATATGCATTAAAAAACATGTAAATAGAAACAAACTCCAGAAAAATTTGACAAACATCCAGTTCATTGTAACACATTGCTTGAAGTAGAATTTTTTATCTAGTGTGTCATGAAGTGCTCATTTAAAAATCTAATAACCAATCAAATTTACATTTTGGTTTAAAGAAATGAAATGGCTACCAAATCATTTTCATGTCCTAACTGAATTTCAATTCCAAGAATGCAAATCAAATGTACAGGTGTTGAAGTGGAACTTAATGATAAAAATTAACCTGCTCTTAATACTGCATGAAGATTTCTGAAACTTTTATCTCTTTTTGCCTAATCTACTATGATGGATAATCTAGAGCTGGCAGATTTTAAATTTCAGGTCAGTCAGTTAAGTGCCATACATGATACATGCTTGGGCGATCATGTCTCAAAAGAGACATGACAGACTGGGCAGAAGATTATCCCGCAGTAGGTTGCCATTGCTTTCTGCGGTAGACTGGTTGCCGACCAAGGCTATAGAACCCAATCCATCCTGCTATTTAACCCATAACTGGAAGGAATAGATGGATTAATACCTTTCCCAAGGGTATTTGTGCGTAAGTGAATGCAATGATTTTGGCTGGAATTTGAACTCGGCTCCCCAAATTCTCGTTCTGAGCTGATATCCAATGTACCACAACGCACGTCCACCGCAAATTTCAGCTAATTATCTTTAAAAAAAAAAAAAAAAAATGGTGGGGGGGGGGGTGAGAATTTCAATACCCTACCCAAATGGGCTAAATAGTTTCAATTTACAAGCTGCTTAGGAGTTAATTAAACCTAAGAAATTACGAAACTTACAAATTATTAAACTTAGAGAATAACCCTTAGACTTTTGGCCTAGGCGTTCCAATTATCACGTCATATAGTTTGTTTTATATACAGTTGTTGATTGGCTTAACAGTATATTAACTTCTTTATGGGTCATTTAATGTTGAAATTTAATTTTCTTGAGAGCTTTGAAGCAATAAAAATATGATTACTGCTATTCTGCTTTCACAACTGAATACATGATGAGTTATTTACATTGTCCTCATCTTTATTGCCACATTCATGACATGTTGGACCTTGTATACTCCAGCCTTCTTAAGGTGCTTGGAATTTAGAGACCTTTTCTTTTAATCATTGGGGCATATCATTCTCATTCCATGTGCCATGCCACTTCCAAATGTAGCTATCTCCCTTTAACTCAACTCAAGGAGATAAGAGATGACAAATGACATTGCATTTAAATTCTTGGAGATTGTAGCTGCCAAGGAAGCAAGTATATGAAAGGGAAATACCGCAGGGGGGAAGTGCAAGAAAGGAAGTTGATAGAATAGAAGTTATGGTTACATTTGATTGATTGCACTGTACAAAAGTGGGACCTACTCGCTAGTCTAGTAGCTTGAGTAAATTCATGCAGAGGGGATATTAGAGAACTAAGCTTGTCAAAGCAAAGGCAGTGAAAGTATTTGTAGAAGAGACAGAGGGAAGTCACGTTACATTCATGAGAAAGTGACTGGAGTTGGGATCAATTATATTGCAGATTCCACCGTTGAATTTTGTCAAGAGCCCTGAGATAAATAGCAGGGACACCCGACCAAAATGTTGTGAATATGGCAATAAAGATGAGGATAACAGTCCAAACAATGTAAATACTATCTCATCACACAACTATAGACAAACATGATAAATGATAATCACCTTTTGTGGACTTAATTACTAGAGATAGTGAGATATATGTTTTATGTTGCAGTTTTGTTGAAGTTATATTTTGAAATACAGTTTGATTGAAGAAATTATAAACTAGAGCTTGACACAACCAGCTAATTGATTAGACCGGGTCTATCCACCTGCCCATCTAATCCAAGTAAGTGCCAAAGTGGTATATTGGGAATCTGGAGTATATAAACCAGACCACCAGGATCCTAGTCCCAGATATTATAGGTTGCCATTCATAGCAAACAGGTGGCCTCATTGGGGAGATTTTACCCCTCTGCAGTGTTGCAGTTAGCATATTCTGAAACACCAGTTGACAGGGCAGTTCATATTCAGTCGTAGCTGCGAAAAAGCAATTGTAAAAATGTAAACTAATAAAAAATGAGTAATAAAAAAAATAATGTATTGCCAAATTGGGACAAGATGGTAAAGAAAAATACAGTTTGTACATCCTTAATGTGGTACTTGGCAATATGGCAAATCATCAGCAAGTCTATTTTCAATCAGCTTTCAATTTGGTATCAAACTGCACTTTAGATTTTTATTAATTCATAAAATGACTCATTAAACTGCATATTTCAAACCTAACTGTGCTTTGAAACTCAGAGTTACCTAAATGTATCAAATTTCTATATTTAAAATGAGGCAGTTATTAATTTTCTTCTCAAACTTATATATGCATTGTTTGACTGATTCTTTTCTGGCTTATCAACAATTCATGGGTCATTTAAAACTCAGATATATTTTGGCATGAAAAACTAATTTTTTTTTTCTTTGCAAGTGAATATTGCATTAACAATTTTTGGGGAATAATGATTTTTCTCAAAACAAGACCTACTAATAAACCCGTAACTGGGAGAAGAGAAGATGGATTCACCCTTTCCCAAGGGTATCAGTACATAAGTGAATTTAACAAACCCAACTGGAATTTGATTCTCTTACTTATCACTCAGCTAGAATCTTTTACACTGCCTGGACATGAACAGATTGAAGCAATAAAACTCGTTCAATTTCAAAAATAAGTGTTTCTATTATTATGCTGCATGATACAATACAGCATGAAATAAAGTTAGGTGGGGGCGGAAAAAAACAATGAGTAACAGGAAGATGAGAAATGAGGGCACTAGTTGTTATAATGATTTTTGGTTGCCTTATCATCAGTGAAAGAGAAGCTATTGAAGTCATTGACATCAACTGGAGATCTAAATCTAAACTTATTTATAAATGGAACTTTGTGTGTGTGTGTGTGTGTGTGTCTGTCTGTCCTTTATCTATAAATTCCAAAACGGCTGAACCGATTTTCTTGAAAATTTACACAGTTGGACTATAAGCGTCTGCAAGTGTTCTTAGCTAGGTTTTGTGTCGAGGTACCCCCGATAAATATTGAAAATTGATAATTGAAAAAAATTGGGTTATAGAATGAGTGGTCCGATTTTAATTAAATTTGATACACTCACAGATAAAGACATAAGAAATGATATTCAGAAGTTTCCATATTGCAGTTCTTACAATAGGGCAGAAAATCAATAACATTATATATATATATATATATATATATATATATAAAAGGCAAGATGCTTGTGTGTGTGTGTGTGTGTGTGTGTTTATCTGCCTGTATGTCTGTATTTTTTTCAGCCCTTTTATTTTAGTTTTTGCTTCGGGTTTGGCTCTAAGAAGGTATAATTGTAGTTCTTAGTCTCAGCCATGATACCATTTACTCAGAGGACTTATTTAGCCTTCAAAATTCAGTTTACGACGAAAAATCTTATTTGATATCGATACCAAAAAAAAAATCAAAATTTGACTTACATCCATTCATTTTTCTTTCAGTCTATGGTTTCTCTTTAACTGGAAAGAACTATTGCTTTTTAGTCTTTTGTACCAACGTCCAAAGTGTCTGAGCTCTAGGACCATGGATTAGTTTTAAAGCTTTCATTACACCTGAGCAACGCCGGGCTATACTGCTAGTTTAGTATATAAATAGTCAGATAGTAACCATATAATTAGTTTTTTCATTATTGATGGAATGGTTAATTAGTATTAATGTTTTGATGTTGATAGTGACTGTAAGAAAATATGTATGCTGAGATTGTTAGCTTGTCTTTTTGTCTGGTTAGGGCCCATTCAACATTTAGGGTTCAGTTAGAATATGAACACTGAACGCTTTCTAAATAAGCAAGGTGGTCAAGGCGGATGGCTCGGGTCCATTTGTGTGACGGATTAGAATGTGAATGTGTGACAGAGAATAGGTGTATGCATTTGTGCTGATGAACAAATGCTCTTTTGAGTTACACTTCTGAGTATGATGATAAACTACGTTTTGCAGCAAGGCACTGATCAGAACATAAGAGTTTTTTAAATGTATGAAACCACCTCTTAATTGCTGTTATTCTCAAGTCCACCCTGACCTGGATTGGTAGCACCTGTTAAGATCCCAGCAATGGGCTAATAGTAAACCAGCCAAGAAATCTCTATGAAAGTAAAAAAAAATACCAACAATATGCATATAATAAAAAAAATTGTAACAACTTCACCCAAATCTGTTTAAAATAGTACCAAACAACCAACCTGAACTCTTTCTTTACAGTAACCCATATAACATCCTAAGACTTCTTCAATCAAAGTGTATTCTAAAATATGTTCAAAATTTTATTCATCTGGAGGTGCTTGACTTTCATCTGGAGGTTCTCAACAAAATCTAAAAGAGGATTTGCAATTGATCAGGACTTAGCAGTTTGCCTTCAGTCACTTTCTCACCAACGTGATATGGCTTCTCTCTGTCTTTTCTACAGGTATTTTCATTGCAAATGCTCTGACAAGCTTTTTTCTTTGGTTCCTTGACCACACACACAGACAAAAACACACAGACAAAAAAACACACACACAGAGACACACAAAGTTCCATTTATAAATAAGTTTAGATTTAGATAGATTAGATTACCAAATTGTACTGAATCTCTAGTGTAGTAACTCAGCATGATATCCACAATTCATCAAAAGTCCATATCTGTGAACACTATCTCTGCTATTGAGCTCCTTACCCATAAATAAGACTATATATATATATATATATATATATATAAAGACAAATTATTCCAAACAAACAAATTTGCAAATAAAATTAGTTGACTTCCCCATGCATTTCCCTAATAACCCTGATAAAGCCACCTCACTGCTAGATCTTTGCTTCACTTCTACCCCTGACTCTTGTCATGTCATGTACCTACCTCATCTTGACAACCCTGACAATGCCATGGTTTCTGTTAATATCTCCTTCTTCCAAGAACCTCCTACCAAAGAATGAACTGGGAGGTGTCCCACAACTTCTTTTGTGATATTCCTAGGAACACAGTTTTTAGTCTCCCTGTTGAAGATTGTGCCTCCAAGGTCTCCTCCTGGGTGAAAGCCGGCATCAAAACTTTCATCCCTGCCAAGAAGGCCCGACTTAAGCCCCTTGGTTCTTCTCTTTGGTTTCTCTCCTTTTGTGTGTCCTAAATGATGCAAATTGTTGTTTGCTAACAGAATGAAGCAGTGTATAGTATCCCACATGTTTGACTCTAAGGACAACTCGCAGCTCTGCAAAAGTGTGGTAAACAACAGCAAACATCTGATCCCTCCAATACTCAATAATTTTGAGGTTCTCATATACACAGAGGACAAGGCTGAATGTCTTGCTTGCAAATTTTCTTCCAAGTTTGCACTCAACCTATCTGGAATACCCATCCCAACTTTCCTCCTAGAACTGAGGCCCAACTGAGTGGTGTACACATAATCCCATCTCTGGTCTCTAACATTATTTCTAATTCTATTTAACTCTAAGAAAACAAATGGATTTGATGGAATTCCAGTCATCATCCTTAAGAAAACAAGAAAACAAAAATAATGAAACAAATCAATTATAAAAAGTTAACACTATAAATAATGAAAACAACTGCATTCATATCCACAATTATTCCCACTCAATAGCTCCTAGAATAGTTAGAGAAACAACCGCTTCAATCCAGTAAATTAACCATTAGAATAAAACAGACTACCCACAATGCATCACTGACCTGAATTGATAAAGAGTTGAGGTAAAACACTATGCACATGGCTTGAGAACTGTATTTATCATTAAACAGACGGTTGCCTCTGGGTGTTCATTTTTATATTTACATACACTTTCCCTGATATTGAGCACTTCAACCCATAAATATGGCCTACATGAAAACTGTATGTGTGATGTAAAAAGCACAATCCCTAAGTTTCTTAGCTTTTACACTTTTGTTCAGAGATCTTCAGCTTCAGGCAATTATAAAATTGCATCTTCATCAGATTTCCATGTTTGCCAAAAATTTTTTTTGGCATGTATACATCCTGCTGATAACATTTCCTATCATTTATTCAGTAACTTAGTTTCGGAACATGAAAATTGCCAACTTTCTTCTTGGCACGATTCACAAAATCTTTCTTTATATATATATATATATATATATATATATATATATATATACACACATTTGTCTCCTCCAGAGTTTCATAGACAAAACATTTTATAGTCACTCAGTCCATTCACTTGTCAGGAGGTTTCAACAATTGACTCCCATTTTCCTCATTTCTTGTTTTTATAAGTTTTATCTTCCACTCTGCCAACACCTGAGGTCAAAACACTGGCATATTCTATCTTACATTTCAACAAGAATCTTTTGATTTCTTGTCAGCTTTTCCATCCATCCACCCTCTCAGCATCCTAATACATAAAGTGCAAACCAAAATATGGCTGTTGCAAACTGAAAAACCCAGGAATATCCTGAGCCTTCCAAGAATCAGATAACCAACATCCGAGCGAAAGGCAGAATGGGAATCCTTCACCAAATGAATGGAACTTTGCATGATGCTATATCATCTACTGAAGGTCATCAGTTATTCAATGTGCCAGAATCAAGACTTATTTACTGATCAACAAGAAAAGAGTAGCATGTATTGTGTTCTAAAACAAACAGATGAGAAGCAATAAGAAACACTTCAAACAGGAAATGCAGGTGTGCAAAAGGAGCTTCACCTGGTAACAAGTGAAGGCTGATGAACTTTCACAACTAAAATTGAAACTCAAAATAAAAATTTTAATAACTACTTAAACAATGAAAGTATTATTTTTATCATTTTTGTTGTCCGAACTGTTTTCTTAATCTTTATTGTGATATTCACAATGTTTCGGCCTTTATATACTTAGACCATCTTCAGGTGATTAGAATGTTGAAATGAACCTTCATTATGCTTAGTGCTGTAGATTGTTCTAGTTCCATGCATCATGCCACTTCCGGATGTCTCAGTAATCTTTATTTAACTATGTTTTATTTTTTTACCTCTGCTGAACCAGGTATTGAATTCACAAATCTTTGGGTCAAGTCACTGGATCCAACCAACTCATTTATTCACTGAGCCATTCAAAATCCTAATCACCTGAAGAAAGTTGGAGTATACAATGACCAAAATGTCATGAATACAGCAACAAAGTTGAGGACAACAGACTGGACAGTGTAAGTAATATAAATAATTAAAATATCTCATCTCAGAAAGATAAACAATCAAAGATTTAATACAAAACAAAACTATATGCTAAAATTTGAAGGAGAAATTTTAGCTATCAACTGTAAACATTGCCACAACAAATACATAGGAGAAATCTCAAGAAATTAAAATAAAATATTAAATGAACATAAAATGATCTTTTACAGGCTCACTAATTTTGATTTAAAAATGCTATTTTAAGTGAGAAAGTAATTCACTAAGATACAAATAAAGAAAGTGATTTAATCACAAGATCATCCAAAGTAAATTTGTGTCTGGATTCTTACAACATTCCCAATGTCAGCCACTTAATGATAGTGACAAAAACAAAGTGAGACTAATTGAACTATATATATATATGTATATATATATATATATACACTAGCAGTATAGCCCAGTGTTGCTCAGGTGTAATAAAAGCTTTAAAATTAATCCATGGTCCTGGGGCTCACACTCTTTGGATGTTGGCACAAAAGACTAAAAAGCAATATTTCTTTCCAGTTAAAACGAAACCGTAGACTGAAAGAAAAATGAACAGATGTAAGTCAAATTTTGATTTCCTGGTATCGATATCAATAAGTTTTTTCATTGTGAACTGAATTTTGAAGGCTAAATAAGTCCTCTGAGTAAATGGTATCATGGCTGAGACTAAGAACTACAATTATACCTACTTAGAGCCAAACCTGAAGCAAAAACTAAAATAAAAGAGCTGAAAAAATACAGACATAAAGGTAGATAAACAGACACACACAAACATCTTGCCTTTTATTTATATATATATATATATTATCGATTTTCTGCACTATTGTAAGAACTGCAACCTTGAAACTTCTGAATATCATTTCTTATGTCTTTGTCTACGAGTGTATCAAATTTGGTTCAAATCGGACCACTCCTTCTATAACCCGATTTTTTCGATTATCAATTTTTGATATTTATCAGGGGTACCTCATCACAAATCCTAGATAAGAACACTCGCAGGTACTTATAGTACAACTGTGTAAATTTTCAAGAAAATCAGTTCAGCCCTTTTGGAGCGTATAGATAATGTACACACACACACACAGTTCCATTTATAAATAAGTTTAGATTTTCCATTTGTAAACAAGTTATTACTCGACCTAGGTTTCTACCATGAGTGGAGTCTTCAGGCAATTTGCAAATCGCCTGAAGGCACCACTCATGGTAGAAACCTAGGTCACGTAATAACTTGTTTACAAATGGAAAATATTAAAAAGTTGTACACTTGTATTGAACACTTTTTAATACAAATGTGTACTGGTTTAATCTTATGACCAGAAACTAAGTAATTAAACATATATATATGCATATATTTTTATTAGATTACTTAATCCAAACAGAAAAGTAGTAATGTAAATACCAAAAACCTGATCCTAATTAATATTAAATTTTAATATTAAAAAATGATACAAGAGGAGATCTCAATGTAATTAAAATTACAGAGCTAATATAAAATAAAATAAATTTTCAATATTCAAAACTGTTGAATGAACATTTCAACATGAAATCCCTAAGAAGATTCCACATCTCCTCAGCAACAGTTCAATTTTCCAAAATGAGAATAAAATTATAAAGGGAATTAAAAAGGGAAATTTAATGACTTCCCTTCTCTTCCTTAACCCATTTCCTTTTGTAAAGCTAGACATGCCAAATTTTCCATATCTTCACTTGCAACTCTATCTAATAGTCAGTCAATTAAGTGCCATACGTGATACATGCTTGGGCAATCATGTCTTGAAAGAGACATGACTGACTGGGCAGAATATTATCCCGAAGTAGGTTGCCATTGCTTTCTGTGGTAGACTGGTTACCGACCATTGCTATAGAACCCAATCTGTCCTGTTATTTAACCCATAACTGGAAGGAATAGACGGCTTAATACCTTTCCCAAGGGTATTTGCGCATAAATGAATGCAATGAATTCAGCTGGAATTCAAACTCGGCTCACCGATTTCTTGTTCTGAGCTGATATCCAATGCACCACAACGCACACACCACCATCTAATAGTAAAAATCAAAAATAGACTGAATTACAAAGATTTTTTGTAACGTAAATTTCTCAAGCCTTAACCGTCATTTTTTTAATTTATTTTTTTTATTTCTATTTCTCTATTTCCCTTTTTAATTTTATTCTCATTTTGGAAGATTGAACTGTTGCTGAGGAGATGTGGAATCTCCCTTAGAGATTTCACGTTGAAATGTTCATTCAACAATTTTGAAAGTTGAAAATTTATTATATATATATATTCAAGCACATAGATTAAAAAAAAGAATACTGAAGATAATTTAAAATTTGAAAATATCTTCAGTTTATTTATATTTTTTTTGTTTTACCAAAATATGGCAATAATTCTAATGACAGCAAGGACACTGATGAAGAAAAGGACGACAAAAGACAGGAATGTAGCAATTGTCATTGGCTTTAAATTTTTGAAGATCATAGGTGGCAACGAAAGAAGAAACCAGAAGAGAGTTAAACAGGTGAAAAGTGAAAGAAAAGAAATGAATAGAATAGAACTTATGGTTATGTCAAGTTACTTCAATAGTAAAAATAAAACAAAACCTATCAGACAATCAAGTATTACACTTAAATTCAAGCAGTCAAATTATTATAGAGAAAAGCTCATTAGAACAACCATCATGAAAATATTTGAAGAATAGACAGAGGGAAGCCACATCACAGTGGTGAGAAAGTGACTGATATCAAGATGCCAGGTCAGGATCAGTAATATGACAGACGATTCTTTGGATTTTGTCCAGATTCTTAAGATATGTAGCAGGAGTACCAGATCAGACATGACAGGAATATTCAATGCACAATTGAATGGTACTTTTAGGAACTAACTTTGGGGAACCGAGTTCAAATTCCAGTCGTATTCCTTACATTCACTTATGCACAAATACCCTTGGTAAAGATATTAATCAGTCTCTTCCCTCCAGTTATGGTTTAAATAATAAAAAACATTAGGTTCTATAGCCTTGGCTGGCAACCAGTCTACCACAGAAAGCAATGGCAAACTACTGCAGGTTATTCTTCTGCCCAGTCAGTCATGTCTCTTTCAAGACATGATCACCTAAGTGTGTATCACGTATGGCACTCAACTGACTGACATATTGGTAGTTGACATCACAATGACTCCAATTGCAGCTGAGAACTGTGTACATATACATAGGAGAATATATATATATATATATATATATATATTTCTATATACCAGAACAAGTGTATAGGAAGTGCTATTATCACTAGATTATCCAGAGTAAAAATAAAATAAAGGCATAAGAAACTGAATCAAATTGACTAGACTATATGCCCAGAGACATATCAGAGAAAAAAAATTATGTTGCATTTTTATATTCTCCCTACACACATATAATTCCTTAACAGAAAGAGTTCTGATAAAATCCAGAAAGATGAAATGCTTCACTGAATTTTCCCATTTAACTACCCACCAGTTCATATTTTTTTTTTTAAATTAATAGCTTTATAATATTTTCTAAAATAATTTATCAGTTATCAAAGAGAAAAAAAACTTTTTTTTCATTATTTCTCTTAATATTGCTTTTTTTCCTTGTCACTGTTTGACTTATGTCTACATTCAGTCAGTTAAGTGCTATACGTGATACATGCTTTAGGCAATCATGTCTTGAAAGAGTCATGACTGACTGGGCAGAAGATTATGCCGCAGTAGGTTGCTATTGCTTTCTGCAGTAGACTGGTTGCCAGCCAAAGCTATAGAACCCAATCCTTCCTGTTATTTAACCCATAACTGGAGGGAAGAGATGTATTAATACCTTTCTTAAGGGTATTTGTGCGTAAGTGAATGCAAGGAATTTAGCTGGAATTCCAAGTCGATACCCATTGCACTACAATGCACATACGAAGTTAAAATATTTTTCTTTCTCTTCACTTAGCTACCAGCTTTTTTGTTTAGAACCGAGCCGATCTCCCAAATACAAACTTGCATTAAAACAAGAGAACAAACCTTTTATTTTGACATCCAGCAACCCAAACTTCATTAACCAATCAAAATAAGGCATTTGAAAATTCTTTGAATTACACTTATGAACACTTAATGGAAGCATATGCTATTACAACTTTACACCAAAACCTCTGGCTTAATTCCTAGACTTTATGATATATTCGACTTATCTTGGCACCATATCAGTATGTGATTTAATCAAATTATTTCAGTTAAAAAACATGATAAATTCAGAGTAAGGGGTAGAGGTCAAAAGTATCTTTTCCATTGTTACTTCATCGTCGAACCCAATGACTTCTAGCATCTGACTTTCTTTTTATGCCATGTCCCATGAAGATGTAACTGATCATGACTCTCTGTAGAATACTTTTCTTTATTATCTGTGAATCACAAAGCTTTCTTGTGAAAGATAGTGGTGCAGCTTTCCATTGCTTTTGCCAGGATTTAGAATTTAATGTTTTCCTACTCACAAGCCGTCACCCAAAACTAGTGAGCCCAGTCTATCCTACTATTTAACACAGATGAATTCATACTTTTTCTGAAGGCAGTTGTGTAACAGTGAAGACAACAAGCCAGTCTGCATATACTACTGGTTGGAGTTTTGTTTAATGGTATATCAACCTCTGTGGGTTATTTAATGCCAAAAAGGTGGGGTTTTAAGGTATCTTTTTTTAATGTTCAATTATAGTAAGAAGGTTGATTTAGTCAGATTTTCCTTAAAAAATGTGTTATGACAATTTGTTCTTCAAAAATGTATTGTTAGTAATATTTTTCCTTAAAAAATGTATATTCTTCTATAAAAGTCTATTTTATGTATATATTTCTATAAAAGTGTATTTTTATACTTTCATGCTGTTTTGACCCCAGTTTGGAGGTGAACTATTTGCCCTAAGCTGGGACCCTAACAGGTACTACCACTCTGGGTCAGGGTGGACCTGGGAACAACAGCGATTAAGAGGTAGTTCCATGTTCCTCACAACCTCCCAATCAGAGGCTTTGCTGCCGGATGCAGTTTACCATCAAGTCCAGGACCATATACTACTGGTATAATGTAACTCAATACTATCAGCTGTATGATCCAGTCATCAGCAACTAAACCAGTTCCCCAACCAGGTGGGTGGTTGAAGCATCAACAGGTCAACTACCACAATGAGGTAGACTGAGTTCCATAGCTATGTATACACTAGGTAGTGATGACAATGGGTAGAGGACTTCTGAGAGTAAAGTCAGCTGCCATGTTGGAGGATTCCCTTGATGGAGTGAATGCTGCATGTTCTTGATGAAGATTAATCTTCAAGTTGGAGGACAATGGCTGCAGCTTCATCTGGAGACAGATGGGCTCAGCCAGGTTTAACACATCACTCAACAAATCTCAGGTCTGACATATAGATAATAAAAAATATATATGATTTTTATGAAGCACTAACCTTCAAATGGCACATGACAAAATTTGGGCCTAATCAAATTACTAGTTTACAAATTACTGTTATTTAAGTGAAGCTAATGCTGCAAATTTTTAAAACAATGAAAAAATTTGAATTTCATGTGTGGATAAAACTTTTTTTTTCTGATGAAAATATTCTGTTCAAGCAAAGCAATGGATTGATAAGTTTTATTCAAAGTCTGCTATATCAGAAACAATGGTTAAGAGGTGGTACACTGACTTTAAACATGTTCATGCAGACACAAATAATGCTGAATGCTCAGGTTACCCAAAATCAGCAGTTGTCCCGGAAAAAACCCAACAAAATCTAAAAATTCATTTTGGCTGATTGTAAATTGAAGTTGTATGAGATAGCAGAGGATTTGAACATACCAGAAGGCAGTGTATTCACCAGTTTGCATCAACATTTTTCAATGAAAAACACTGTGTTCAAAGTGGGCCCCACTTTTGCTCATAGTCGATCAAAAGCAACAACCTGTCAATCATTCAGAGTATTATTTGCAATTGTTTCAATACAATAAGAAGTTTTTACATAAATATGTGACAATGGATGAAACATTAAGAGTCAACTTGGCAATCAGCTGAGTGGACAGCAGCAGGTGATAGGTGTCCAAAGCAACCGAAAACACAAACATCAGCAGGCAAAGTTTTGGCCTCTGTATTTTGGGATGCACAAGGTATTTTGTTTATCAATTACCTTGAGAAAGGAAGAACCATCAATAGCAAATATTATATAACATTATTGGTGCATTTGAAGGAAGAAATTGTTAAAACATGGTCACAAATGAAGAAGAAAAATATTATCTTTTGCCAAGACAATGCACCGTGTCACAAGTTGATCATAGCAATGACAAAACTACATGAATTGCACTTCAACCTGCTTACACACCCACTCTATTCTCCAGACTTGGCCTCTAGCAACTACTGGTTGTTTACAGACCTCTAAAGAATGCTCCAGGGAAAGAGATTTGGTTGAATGAAGAAGTTATACTAGAAACTGAGGCATATTTTGAGGCCAAAGACAAATTGTTCTACAGAAAAAGGCATCAAATTGTTAGAGAAGCCTTGAAACCAGTGTATCACCCTAAAAGGAGACTATGTTGTTGTTTTTGTTGTTTTATTAGCTAGACTAGGGATTTATTGAGTGATATGTTACTTGACCAAGACATGTTATGCAGACATTCAACCAAGATATATGGGGAGAATTGGCAGGTGCTAAGCTGTGCAACAGCCCTATAACCATAGCCAGTAACAGGACTGATAACAAATTGGATCAGAATTTTAAATCATCTTCCTGATAAAAATCACTCAAACATCTATGGCATCTAATTACTATCTAACCAAATGGCTAATCTAAGTGGAGTCGGGGGAAAAAAATAGATTGAAGATAATAAAGGATGAAGATAAAAAACAGACGTACATTTAAACTGAAGATTTTCACTTTAAAAATGAAGAAAAATTCAGGTTTAATTCTACTTTTTAAATATTAAAAAAAAAAATTGAAGGAAATTTGGTTGTCTATTTAAATATCTTAAATATCTTAACCCAGGTTACATTTCCTGTTTGTTTTATTTAACATAAATTTTCTATACACGTGTATGGTTTGTTCATAAGTCCATAATGCACTACTTGCTTAAGAACTAACAACCTATAAAAGTATCAAAGAAACAATACTCACTCACTTGCAGGCATAACTTTATCTCCTGATCAACATGCACAACTTTCTTTGATAATGGCTCATGAAAGTTGTAAACATTAAACTGATTTTCTTTGAGGAAGAAAAAGACTGCATTATTGAAAAACTTTTAAAAATCTGAAACAAAGAACTTTGATTGGTATTCAAGCAAACTTCTTTATATCTATATTTTATATACGTATATGAGACAAGTATCAAATTTTCCTCTTTCTTTCATAGATGAAACTGCAATATAGGTAATTAAATATTTATAAATTCATTTGATGCACATGTTATTGTGCTATATTAACAAAAGAACCATTCTATTTTCATTTACAATTATTCACTTGGCAATAAATACTAAGAATAGTATGAAATGCATAATTTTTTTAAAACACTGGAGTTGCCTAATAATTATAGCTGGTAGTGTGTATATATATATACTTATTTATAAATGGAACTGTCTGTCTGTGTGTGTCCATTACCTATAGACTCCAAAATGGCTGAACAGATTTTCTTGACAATTTACACAGTTGTACTATAAGTGTCTGTGAGTGTTTTTAGCTGGGTTTTGTGCCAAAAAATTGAAAAAATCAGGTTATAGAAGGAGTGGTCCGATTTTAATCGGATGTGATGCACTCATAGACAAAAACATAAGAAACAATATTCAGGAGTTTCAAGGTTGCAGTTCTTACAATAGGGCAGAAAATTGATAATATATTTATATATATAATATATATATATATATATATATATATATAAAAAAGGCAAGATGTTTGTGTGTGTGTCTGTTTATCTGCCTGTATGTCTGTAATTTTTTCAGCCCTTTTATTTTAGTTTCTGCTTTGGGTCCGGCTCTAAGTAGGTATAATTGTAGTTCTCAGTCATGATACCATTTATTCAGAGGACTTATTTAGCCTTCAAAATTCAGTTTACGATGAAAAAAAAACTAATTTGATATCGATACAAGGAAATCAAAATTTGACTTACATCCATTCATTTTTCTTTCAGTCTACGGTTTTGCTTTAACTGGAAACAATTATTGCTTTTTAGTCTTTTGTGCCAACATCCAAAGAGTCTCAATTCTTGGACCATGGATTATTTTTAAAGCTTTCATTACACCCAAGCAACACTGGGCTATACTGCTAGTATATATATATATATATATATATAAAAACCATGTGGATCACTTGGAGTTAGAACTATCACAATCATAAATGATCCACACAGGAATTCTGTCAAGTTTACTTCTTAGTCCAACTGTTTCTACTTTACATTAATGATAAAATATACTCAAATCTTCTGTGAATATCTATGTTGATGATACGATATATTGGTGCATTTCCAAAACATTAGATATCCAGAGTTCATCAGCTAATCTCTCCTTTGAACTAGCTCTAACAGATCAGTGGAGGATTTGTTTGTTTTGTTTTATGGTTTATCAACCCATCTGCGGTCATTTAATGCGGAATCAAATTATTAAAAATTGAACAAAAAGTTAAGAACAATTACAAGAAGTTTGTATATTTAACAAATTAACATATATAATAGACTTATACATTTAACAAATTTATATATTTAACACATTTTAAAGTGCTAAAATAATTTTATAAAAATGTATATATTTAATTTGGCTGTTTAAATTTTAATGCATACCAACCACCACAAGTTATCTGAAGCCAAATCCAGCCTACATACATTATATGTGTATGTATTACATATACAAGACTTTCAAATGCATATTTGGTAGAACCAAGTTTTGGAATACACAGCAAGTTGGTAGAAATGCATATATCTATGTGTGTGTGAAATAGTATTCAACCAGTCATATTTTTGAGTACATTTTGATTTCTTTTAAGAATTCGAGCATTCTGCTAGATCTCATTTCCATAAATAGTTTTTTCAAACTACTTGTTTGGTCATACTTCTTTCGCACTCTAAGTTCATATGCTCTAAAAATATATGTGTGACACTTAATCATTTTTGACAGCTGGTACATACTGGGTATTCTGTGCTCTCCAGTAAATGATGGTGCATGATGTAGGTATGGCCTATGTGAAGGCAGATCAGCAAAACCTGTTCTTTTCTATTTCTGTATTGAATGTTCCATTCCCCAGTAGTGGGTTTTATGTTTTGGAGTTTATTTTTAGTGTATCTATTCCAATAATTTTGCCACTTTTTGAAAATTATTTTCTTCACTACAGCTTTAAAATCAGTATAAGGACTTTTATATTTCATTGCTTTCTTTGCTTCCACATCTGCCCTGTCATTTCCCTGAATACCTAGATGGCTTGGGATCCAACAAAAGATTATTTCATTGCTTTTAGTGAAATTATACACTCTGTTTAATACTTGTGTGATTAAAGGATCAGAAAGATTTTTGTTTTTTAAAGCAGTAAGCACAGATAGCAAGCCTGTGAAGGTTATGAATTTGTTGCGATGGGTTGTAGTTATTATATCAAGCAACAAATTAATAGCAGTTATTTCAGCACTATATATGGAAGCTGTATTTAGTAATCTTTTACGTTTCTTCTGATCTTTAAGTATGGCAGCAGATCCTACTTTATTTTCATTTTTTGCTCCATCTGTATTTTCATAAAGGTAGTCTGGATTTTTATGTTGAGTATTTCTGATTGGTATATAATTGGGTTTGTTGTGTATTTTGTCAGATCAAGAATAACTTTTAGTTGATTTATTAACCAGGGTGGAGTAGAAGATATAGTTAATTCGCGAACTTGCGTTGTATCTATTTGGTTCTCTTGTATGATTTCTTTAATTCGTAAACAAAGATTTGATAGCCGTTTCTTTTTGCTGAAAAAGCTCTGTGTATTAAGGTTGGAAAATAGTACTGAAAGCTTGATTTAGAGAGCATGATGAAAGTTTAAGGTAATATTGCAGAGCGAGTTTTTCCCCTCTCAAGTTAAGAGGTGGTTCATTTGCCTCTGTGTACAAGGTCTGAACAGGAGAAGTGCTATGTGCTCCAAGAATTAATCTAATTCCCTGGTGATGTATCATATTTAGCTTGTTCAAGTATCTTTTTCTGGTTGCTCCATAAATGAAGCAGCCATAATCAAGTTTTGATCTGGTTAAAGTGCGATACAATTTTATTAATGTTTCTTTGCTTCCTCCCCAATCAGTATGTACTATAGTTCTGAGTAATTGTATAGTTTTATTGCATTTCATTCTCAAGTATTTAATATGGGGAATGAAGGAGAGTTTGCGGTCAAAACTGACTCCCAGGTATTTGTAATGATCTGCTACTAGGATTTCGGTATTATCGATTTTCAATACTGAGTCAAGGTGGAGTTTACGTAGGTTGCAGAAGTGGACATGTTTTTTCTTTTGAAAATGTTAGTCTATTCTTTGTGGTCTATTTGTTTAGCTTATTGAGGCAGATCTGAAGTTGTCTTTCAATGTGGTTCATGTTTTTTTGTTTCATAACATTAGGAAATCATCCACATATAAAGCACAGTTTGTTCCTCTGTTTAGGTTTTTTACAATATTGTTTATTTTTATATTAAATAACGTACCGGACAATATACTACCTTGTGGTACACCCATTTCTTGTTCCTATTTTTCAGAGAAGATATTTCCTATTCAGACTTTAAATTTTCTAACTTCTAGGAAGTTTTTAATGAATATCAGCATTCTACCCTCTAGCCAAGGTTTTTGAGGTCTCTTACTATACCCTATTTCCAGGTTGTATCATATACCTTTTCTAGATCAAAGAAGACAGCCACTAGATGTCCTTTTTTAATAGAAGTCTCTGATAAATGTTTCTAATCTGATCAGATGATCTACTGGGCTTCTTCGGCTTATAAAACCCGATTGATATAAGGTTATTAATTTGTTCTTTTCTGGGTGCCATGTCAATCTGGCATTGATCATCTGCTCTAGTGTTTTGCACACACAGCTGCTAAGAGCAATGGTCCTGTAATTTTTTGCATTTGTTACGTCTTTGAACAGTTTTTGTATCGGTATAACTGTGCTTTGTTTCCATATGTTATTGTATATTTGTAGAAGATATTTTTGTGAGGTTTCTGGTAATTCTTTTAGGAATTGATAATGAATCTTATCTGGTCCAACTACAATATTCTGAGCCTTGTTAAGAGATTCTTTTAGTTCTATTATAGAAAAAAGCTGGTTATAGGTTTCTGTACTTTTTGTTTTGAAATTTTATTTTTACTTTTTCTGCTCTTGTTTTGATGGTTTGGAAGTTTTTACTTCGGTTTTTAGCAGAGGAGATGAGTTTTGGCAAGATGATTTGCTATATCTTTCTCATCAGTTATTTTCAGATTATTGTGAATGAGGTGTTTTGTGGAAGTATTGTTATTTTTGCCTGCTCTTTTTCGGATCATCTGCCATACTTTTGGTTTCATGTTATTGTTTATTTTGGCCACGTGATTTTTCCATGAATTTTGTTTGGAGTCTTTAATGATCTTTTGGACTTTGGCTCTGCTATTTTTTAATGAGTTTAAGTTTTCTTTTGTTGGATTAGTTTGAAATTCTTTAATGCTGTTCTGCATAGTCTTACAGCTTTTTGGCCTTCTTTATTGAACTATGGCCTATAGTATTTTAGTGAGGTGGGGCTTTTTGGTATATATCTTTCAGCTATATTTAGTAGTGTGTTTGTAAAATAAAATATAAAATGTCTTCCTCTGTTTTTATTTGCTTCTGGGGTTAATTCAGGAAGGTATGATGTTTTAAAACCATCTTAATTCGCCTTTTTCAGATTCCAGTTCAGAGTTTTTTTATTTAATTTATTAATCTTGTTTTCTAATAGAATTGGAAAGTGGTCACTTCCATGTATTGTCATGCACTTTCCAGTCGTAATCTAAAAACGGGTTAGGGTCACATATTGTTAAATCAATTGTAGAGTATGTGCCTGTTGCCAAGTGAAAATATGTATTTGTGTTATTATATACGTACAACTGATGCTCATTTAATATTGATTCTATTATTTTGCCCTTTTTATCTGTTTTCTTACTTCCCCAGATCTCATTGTGGCTATTGAAGTCACCCATTCTAATGAAGGGTCTTGGTAATTGTTTTATTAAATTATTTAACTCCGATTCTTTTAGCTCTTGGCTTGGAGGAATATACAATAAACACACTGTTATTGTTTTATGGAGGGTTGCTGATATAGTGGCTGCTTGTAGACTTTTATTTCATTTGATTTCCCTCTGTGGGATATTATTGTTTATGATCACTGATGACCTACCAAAGTGTCTATCAATGTGATGTTTGATATAATTGTATGAATGATAGTTTTAGTTTTAATGGTATAGCTGTTTTGAAGGTGAGTCTCTTGAAGGCATATGATTGCTGGGCAATATTTGGTGATGAGCAATAACAATTCTGAATAATTGGCCCTTAATCCTCTGATATTCCATTGGATTAAATTATTTTCCATTTAGATCTAATTTTGAGATTTATGCATTTTTTTTTTACTTACTTGATATAACTTTCAATTTAAAAAGGAGACAATTTGTCTATTTTAATTTCATCCAGTGATTCAATGATAATGAATCTTGCCAAGTCGACATCTGTTTCAGAATTCTAGTTACATTTTTTAAAGGAAGAAGCCATAATTGGGTTTTGATTTTCAGTGGTCCAATGCTCCACCACCCATCACAGAGTCCAACTAGGGCTGGGAATGAACCAAGGAGGGAAACCTATTCACCTTGGCTGAGATGGGGATACAATACCAATATACTTGTGCCAAGAATAAAATTCTGATCCACTGTCAAATTCTGGGTTTTATTACTCGATAATATAATGGGAGTCATCAGTCTTTTTCTCCTAACACAATTGAATCTCAGTCCCCACCTTCTAACACATACAAGATGAAGGGTTGGGAAGTGTTCTGCAAAAGTAGATTGGATAATACAGTCAGGACAAAAAGAAATATCTATGAGCTAGGGCATGTTGGGACCAGCTGATTCATCGGATCAGGCCCAATCCACCTGCCCATCTAGCCCAGGTAAAGGCCAAAGTGGTAGGTTGCAGATCATGACCACTTTTCACCTGGGTCATGACCTGCTCAACCACCAGGATCCTGTCCCCAGACATTACGGGTTGCCACCCATGGCCAACAGGTGGCCCTCTTGAGGGACTTTTACCTTTTGCAGAGGTGCAGTTGGCATATTCTGAAGCTCCACCAAGAAGGCAGGATCAGTGGAGGAAAAACTGGTTGGCCACATTTAACAGAGGAGTGTATTAACCAGTCTGAACAAGGCCGGGGATGATCAAATTGGAGACCTCAATGAGTTGCGACTTCAAACTAACACAACTATTGACGGACCCTCAAATGCAGCCATCTACCCAAATTCACTCACAAGGATTGGGTCAACCCCTGGTATGGTTTTTAGGCATTTTCCAAAGGTGCTGCATGCTGTGATCCCTTCCTCCAGACCGATAATATCAGAAAGTCACGTTTTTGATAAATCAACTGTGGTGAGATTCGAACTCAGGCTTCATGGTCAGAAAGAAGCTGTTTTAACCCTTCGGCCACATTGTCCATATATATTTCTATATATAATGCTACTACCATATCTTATAGCAATACTTTGAAATTCTTATTTAAGGTCAAGTTTCCATCAATTAGTGCAACTTTAAAGGAAAAAAAAAAAAACAAATAATCGGGGTTCTACTCTATTCACATTTCCTGTTTGTCTATTCATGATTTTAAACATGTCTACTTCCATAAACAGATACAAATTCTTGTTGTAGAGAAATGTCAAATTTTGTTATACAAATTAATGTTTTCATAATATTAATCAACCAATGTTGGTAATGTACACATACTTATGACAGATATATATCATATAAGCTTCAGTTTAAATGTTCTGTAGGGATTTACCCTACTTATGCCAAAATGTTGCTAGGTAGCACTGTTTCAGGACTATAAAATAAGGGAGATAATAATCCTTTTTCTCTTACCTCTTTTCAATATTGCCTGTGACAAGTAAAAAATACCAACACAAAAATCATCCCTAATGAGAAAATAATCTCCCCACCCCCAGTTAACTGACCACTGAATTTATACAAACACACACATGAGTGTATCAGAGAGTACAAAATTCTTAATAGCTAAGTTTATATTTTTCCTTTTATTTTCAGCTGTGTGTACATGGGTATATTTTTCTTTTATGTTAGTCATTTATTAGTTATATAAAAAAACATATCTTCATATCCAAATTTATTCATATTTTTTCTTTAGCCTCTACATTTACATCTAAAACTTTTGTTTACTTTTGTGTTTATTTGAGCGAGAAGTACTAACCACAGTAGCTTTTTCCTTATTCAAATATTGATAACAAAAAAGAAGCAGTGTTTTGATAAAACACCATGGAGAAGACAACAGGAGGCTACTACCTACTGCTTCTAAGAATATTCATGGACATGCACAGTAAGATTATAAACCCTAACAACATGAAGGTGGTTAAGCCTAAAGACACTAACTCCTCATTGGTAAGGAGTATGTGCAATAGGTGTCACCAGACCGTCATCCAGCAACTGTTAGTATAAATTTCCTTAGAATTTATCCCTCACCTGGAATGCAAAGACATGAGTGACAGGTGCACTGTAATTTTGTTACTGTTCACACACACACACACAAAAATAACTCTTGGAACGTGTAATGTCAGAACAATGATCAACTGTGGGCAGCTGGAAAACATGACTAGATTAAACAAACATTTTAGGTATGTGTGAAGCAAAATAACCAAACAATGGAGACTTCATCAGTAATGACCACAAAATTATACATGCAAGAGATGAAAATAGTAAAAAAAGGAGTCACATGATACAAGATAAAGACACAAGGAAATGTGTAATTGGCTACTGCCAAATATCTGAAAGAATTCTGGTAGTTAAAATGAAAGGAAGGCCTCTCAATATGTTGGGTATATATAGGCACAAAGTTCAGTAGAAAAAATAAAATCTTTCTACTCCATGCTAGACAGTGGCATAGCACAGTGCAAAATCACAAGAAATCAGAATTATCATGGAAGATTTGAATGCCAAAGTCGGCCAAGACAGAGAAGGTGAAATGGCCTGCAATTTCAGACTAGAATGGCCGTGGTGAGAAATGGGTTCAGGGTGCACAGCAAATGACCAGATAATAACCAATACAACTATGAAGAAGTAAAGGAGGAGAAACTAAGAGATGGACTGATTATATTTCTATCAACAAGAGACTCAGGAATGAAGTCCTTCACTGCAAAACCTTCCCAAGTGCTGACTCTGAAAGCGACCACATACCAATTGTATGCAAACTAAGAATAAAACTACGAAGATTAAAGAAACCTGACACAGCTCTGAGACTGCAGTATGCACACACACACACACACACACACATTGAAAAGAACTATGTAAGAATATACATAGGGTGTATAAAAAATACCTTTATGAATGTTCCTCACACCAAAACAAGGACAAAAACTTATCTATATATATGCCTGCAAATCCTTCATTTTTCAGTTATTAAGTTTAAAGTTTATGGCAGATACTCTTAAATATACAACACAAGATACAATCAAAAATACTTTTATAAACTTTGAGAGTTGGTTCCTGACAGCAAAACAAGTAAAATGTCTATATAAACACATGTCCAAAAGGTCATCATTCAATCTCAACACATTAACTCATAAAAAATATTTAAAATGTCCCTCACACACATTCATTTGATCCTTGACTGGTGGACCCTTTCAAATACTCTTATATGGTGTCCAATGGTTTCACAGACTTCCATGACCCGAACTTGTAGGAAAAGTACATGGACAGTATGAAAAAAAAAATACAAAGGACAAATTGAAAATGGAAGCTCAAAATGGGATGCACTAAGAGACGCTCTAGTGACATCAGCAAACAACATCATCCTAAAGAAAAAAGCATGTTAAGAGAAAAATGAGTGAATCACGGAAGAGATTCTGGACATGATCCAAAAGAGACAAAACAATGCCAAGATATGGAACAGAATACAATAAACTACACAAGGAAATTAGGTGCAAATGCAGACAGCTAAAGAAAGATGGCTCAACAACAAATTCACTGAAATAGAGAGGCTGAGTACGACAAAGGAGATATGCATAAAAAAATAAAAGAACAAGAAAAAAGAACTGCCGAGCAACAGAATGTATAAAAGCAAACGACAGAACAATCATAATAGAAAAAGAAAAAATACTTCAAAGATAGAACAATAATAACAGAGATTTTTTCCATGACAAGAGAAAGCAGCCAGCAATACACAGAAATACAGACAAACCAGGCATATTGAAAAACAAAGTGGAATCAGCACTGGCCAAATTGAACGGAAACAAAGCAGAAGGACCTGATGAAATTGTAATAGAGATGCTGACATTGTTAGATGGCTTTGGCATCGAGAGGATCACAGAAATATTAAATAAAATCTACAACAATTGCTTATACTGGAGGACCTCAGCAGCTCAATTTTCATAGCACTACATAAGCAGCCAGGTGCAAAGAAATGTGAACTCCACCAAACAATCAGCTGAATGAGCTACATAACAAAACTCTTCATATAGATTCTGATGAACACAAGAAGATAGGACAGGAATAGTGTGGCTTCATTAAAGATATCAGAATGAGGAATGCAACATTCATGCTCAGAATGCTATCTGAAAGAGCAATACAAATGCAGAAGGGCCATTGTTTGTGCTTTATAGACTATGCAAAGGTATTTGACAAAGTACGCCACAATGACTTGTTCATGATGTTTGGCAACCTTGACATTTTCAAAAAAGACAATAGAATAATCAAGAACCTATACTGGCACAAACTGCTTGCATTCTGATAGGAAGTGAATTGAGCAGATATACAAAAATAGAAAGAGGTTTAAGACAAGCATGTGTTTTCTCTCCAAATCTATTTAACTTATACTGTGAAACAATTCTGAGAGAAATAAAATCCTTGCTAAGATTCATCATTGGTGGCCACAATCTCAAAAATCTAAGATACATGGATGACATAATGCTGATAGTAGATACTAAAAAGAAAATGCAGGACTTCCTACAGAAGGTAGCAAGGGAAAGTAAGAATAAAAGACTTCAAGAAAACTAAATGCATGGTCATCTGCAAAAAGAAAACACCACAATGCCAACTACAGATTAGAGAAACTAAAATAAAACAAAAAATTTAAATATCTGGAAAACATTCTGACAGAGGATGGAAAGTGAGACATTGATACCTGAAGATGCATTGGCATGGCCAAGGACACATTTCAAAATCTAACCAAAGTATTGAGACACAGGAAGATTTTGTTGGAAACAAAGAAAAGCATGCTGGATTGCTATGTGACATCTGTCCTTCTGTATGGCAGTGAATGTTGGACGATCACTTCAAAGATGAAAGAGACTTGAAGCAGCAGAAATGTGGTTCTACAGAAGGATGCTGAGAATACCATGCACTGAGCACACAAATAAAAGAGGTGTTTGAAGATGATGCAAATGAGAAGAAAACTCATACTTAACATCGGGAAGAGACAGTTGAGGTTCCTTGGACACATACTGAGGAAAGAGGGCCTAGAGAATCTAATACTCAGAGGACAGAGAGCAGGAAAGAGCAAAAGGAAAAGCAGCATGAGACATATTTGATAGGCTTGAGCAAATAGATGGTGGAGCAGAGTTTGGGAGAAACGCCAAGAAGAAAAATATTGAGAGTGACAGAAGACAGGGCATACATCCTGAAAAGACATGGCACATGAAAAATTATATACACTATCAACCATAAGTTTGGGACCACACTAACATTTTTAGCAGAATTAAATTCGCTGAGTTTGTAGTTTCTGTTATTCTTATGCAGATGTCAAGTAAAAAAAAAAAAAGGTATTCTTTTCAACTTTAAAGTAAGCATTTACTCAGTTTGCTACTTGACTCCTCTTATTGTGATCAGGTTTTTGCTGAAAATTCAGATTTATTCAGACATTATAATTATGGTATAATTTATTTTTGTAAACCATATTACTACGGTATAAATGGCAAGGAAGAAACAGATTAGCATTGAAAAAAGAGCTCAGGTTGAAAATCTTTCGAAAGAAGGATATTCTGAACGTGTTATCGCTAAAATATTAAGCCTATCAAAAAACGGTGTGCATTATTGCCTTCAATGACTTCGTGAAACTGAGTTAAATATTGACAGAAAAAGATCTGGTAGGCCCAGAGTAACATCTATTGTAGAGGATAGGCATTTGATCTTATCTAGAAAGAGGAATAGAAGAAAAACCATGCCAGAATTAACAATTGAAATGAATTCTACTCGGCAACATCCAGTATCTGTTACTACTGTTAAGAGATGACTTCATTCTGCTGGGCTTAAAGGCTGTGTAGCAGTTAAAAAGGCACTCTTAAAGGAGGGGAATAAGGGATAAAATTGATTGTCCAGTTCGAAATTAACTTCCTAAAAATGAACAAATGTTTAAATGCTTGCAGAATGTTTGGAAATCACTTTTACCAACTTATAAAAATAAGTTATTAGAAAGAATGCCAAGGATTTGCTCTGCAGTAATAAAGGCTTGTGGTGGTTTCTTTAATGAAAAGAAAATATGAGTTAACTTTAATTAAATTTGAAATTAGTTCATGTTAATTTTGGTTTTAATTATTGTACAATTATGAGCAACAATGAAATATATCTATATTTATTCTTCTAAGACATAAAATTTGTTATAATGGCTTTTGTTATAATAAAGAGGATACTAGAATATAGCCATTTACATTATTATGGGCTCCTTGGCATTATGTAACTTTCAATAGTCTTTCAGCCATTGATTTTATTCACAATAGCTTTTCCTACTTTCCATCATTGCTTGAAATTACTTTCCTTTTTTGCATACGTTTGTTTTAATAATGGACTGAAAGAGCTCTATTGGAAACGCTGTTGGAGATATTCCATTAATTTGGGGTCTTTGAAACTTTCTTTGTCTCAGTAGGTAAGTTATTGTTGCAGAAAGTAAAGGAGTAATTTCTTGAAGCATCAACAACTTTGCAGAAACCAATCATTACATACTACATCAAACTTGAGAACTTCCAACAGCAGCAATGACTAAAATGGATTGCACATGTAACTTGAAAAGCAAATAATGACATGATACTGATGTTCCTCACTACTTTGAACATAAGCTTAGGAAGGAAACGCCCATCAATATTAGAAAAAGTGATAACAGTGAAAATTGTTTTCACAGAAATATTTTTAAAAATGTCAATGGTCAATGAATGCCAAATGGTTACTTAGAAAGAACTTTTTTTTTTTTTAATTATTTCACCCCAAGCAAGGCATTCCACTGCCACTATTGCACAGGGGTTTAGGGGAAGGTGAAGAGAAAGAATGGTTAGATATAGTAAATGTCAGAAGGAGGGTGATAGACAAATAAGGATACCGAGGCTGAGGGTTGGGCAGATGGGAAAAGTGTTTGAGAAAATGGATGCAAGTTAGTGTGTTAGGAGGTGTTTATTGACCTTACACTTAAACTCCTGGAGATTGTACCTGTTGGGGAAGCAATCATGTGGAAGGGAATTCCACAGGCGGGAAGTGCAAGAAAACAAGCTGTTGGAGTAGAAACTGTGGTTACATTTTATCGGTTTCACTGTAAAAGGGTGAGACCTAGTTGCTAATCTAGTATCTCATGCAAATTCGTACCTAGGGGACACCAGTGTTCATCAGAGCAGAAGCTGTGAAAGTATTTATAGAAGAGGCACAAAGAAGCTACGTCATGTCGGTGAGAGAGTGACTGCGGCTGGTCTGCCAAGTCGGTATTGATCACATTACAGACTCTCCATTGTATTTTGTTAAGAACTCCGAGGAGAATAGCAGGAGCACCTGACCAGATGTGGCAGCAGTATTCAATACACAGGCGGATGGTAGATTTTATATATGTGCAGGATAGATTCAGACAGAAAAAACTTCCTGGCTCTGCACAGAGAACCGACTTTCATAGCAGCGGATCTAGCAATGAATTCGATATAGTCATTCCACTTGAGGCCCGCTGAGAGTGTGAGGCCAAGGAGGTGTAGTGTTTTACCCTCTGGGAGGCAAGCCTGTTCGATGCTAATGGGAGGTAGGTGCAATTGTCTCTGATGATTAATTGATAGCAGCTTCGTTTTAGAAGCATTAAAATTTACGAGCCATTTTCTTACCCCAGTCCACTACGGATTGAAGGTCCTTTTCAAGCTCGGCTGTGAGGTTCGCTTTGTTGCCCACACCAGATTTTTGATCGTGGTGAGAGTAAACTGTGGTATCATCAGCGTACATACCTACTTGGGACTTTATGGCATCAAGGAGATCATTAATGTAGATCAGAAAGAGTGTAGGACCGAGGATAGAGCCTTGAAGGGCACCCGCATTCATATGCTAGATCTGGGAGGCATGTCCATTTAATACCACCTTCAATGTGTGGTTAAAGAGAAAAAACTGGATTAGGTCAAATAAATGTCCAGTTATACCATAGCTATGGTTAATATTACCATTACCTAATTAAATAGGTTACTCACTGTTTTCTTGTCCTGTTTACTTTCAGTATCTCCTGGCAGTTTTAAATTCTCCAATCCTTCTTTCCTCATTATGTAATTTAGAAATTTCACAATTTTTCTTAACAATATTAGTCCTTTCATAAGGGACAATGCAAAATTGAGTATTTGCCAGAAGCCACAAGCTCAGTCCACCAAAAAAAGGCTGGACTTCCATCATCAAAAAAAATCTGTGAAGGTAGATATTGTAATTTTATTTTAGTTTCTCTAATCTGTAGTTGTGAAGGTAGATATTGTAATTTTAGAGTAGAGCAAGAGAAACTGTGCCAAATGACATTTGATGATTCTTCTTGGAAGAAAATGAAAGTTTAAAAAGCTAAAGATGCAAAAACAGGTCTTGCTCAATAAAATGAGCAACAGGATTTTACCAGACAAATAGAAATATCACCCTAACGAGAAATTTCAGTAAACTTAAATAATGCTTAATGGCTAACTCTACTTTTGCAGGAAGAGATACAAGCTACTGCCACTGATTAGAACACATCAGTTAAACTGAGCAGAGGGAGTCTCATGTCTTCAGAAATTTGTGAGCAAAAAATGATCAGAGAAAAATTGCACATGTGATATGCAAGGTAAGTGGACTGACCAGCAAGAAATTACTTAAAGAATCTCATTTTGCAAATGTTGATGTTAAGAAATTTAGCCAAAGGCATAAAAATGACCAATATTCCACTTTTAAGAGAAAAATCTAAGTTCAACTGCATGAAAATTAATTTATTTTTTTTTCCTCTAAAGTAACTTTTAACTTACAAATGCCAAGTTCAATCTTAGAGACACCCACAGGAGTCAGCAGAGATAACATTCCTCATATCATCTAAAACGTTACTCTCATGTTGATTTCAAAGTTTCATTGGTTGATTTTTTCCCCACCAATAGCTCAACCTCTGGCCTCGTCATCAGATTGACAAAGTAGCTGTGTATTTTTCACTAGAAATTACTTTATAGGGAAGGGGAGAGATCAATTTTCACATAGCCCAACTTAGCCTTTTCACTTTGTGATGTTGACTTAAAAATGAAATGTTGGTTTCTTTAATATCTTTAGGTAATGTTAATAATATTAACATTTGTAAAATGAGATTCTTCAAATAATTTCTTGCTGGTTTATCCACTTACCTTGCATATCACACATTTAATTTTTCTCTGATCATTTTTGCAAGAGTTCTTTGAAACAACTCACCTTGTTTCTGCCTTACCAAAATTCCTAATTTTTTTTTTCGATCATTCTGTGTCATCTCTGGATCCCTACACTACTACATAAAATGGTATCAATGAAAAGGACCATTTCTTTTTGTTTTTCATTTTATTAGGATTCTAAAAGGCAGTAGGAAAATGTCATCACAGGAATGCATGTCAGACATTGGCTCAGTGTCCCTCTACAAGAATTGTTTAGACCCTTTATTGAATATCTAAAATCCAGACAAAGACAATCCGTCACTGTCAGAATACACTGACCATTCTTGCCCTAGACTTTGCATTCTGTAACACGTTTCGATCGTTCTTTCATGTCTGTTAAACTTTTTTTTTTACATTTTATAACATCATATTCCTATCATTGAATAATTTAAAAATATCTTTGTTTTGTGATCATATTTCTTAAACACACAGAAATTTTATATAGCAAAAGATATAACATAATAAAGGTTTATTTAATGTTGATAAATCAGCAAAACTTGAAATCAGAAGATAAAGGGTTAAAAAATAAAATATCTATTACCAGATTTTCTTGTGCCTAATAGGAGAAATTCTGAATGAAAATTTAAAGCAAACTGGGGTGGCTTGTATTATACACAAGTACAAGTTTTCAGGATTGTTTACTCAACTTAACCTCTTATTTGAAAGAAGAAAATTGCAAATACACTCAGCACAATAGATAATAAAACACAAATAGCTATCTATTGAAAACAGTCATTTACAAAGCTATTTGAGATGACTGGTAATATTTGTTTTCTCTTTTTTTAATGTTGGCAATATTTTTTTCTTGTTTCATTCTTAATGAATTACACTTTTTATTTTCATAGTTTATTAATATATAGAAACATAATAAAGTCATATCACACAGAAAACTATAATAAATTAGTTAATACCTTAAAATGTATTACTTGGAATGTCTAGTTAGCACCTCCTCACCCCTGTAAGTTTTAAAATAAAAATTAGAAAATATATGAAATGGTTATGCCCCAGGATCATTTGTTTTTTGATATCATGTACAGGATGTGCATTGTGGTGCATTGGATATCAGCTCGGAACGAGAAATCGGGAAGCTGAGTTCGAATTCCAGCTGAATTCATTGCATTCACTTACGCACAAATACCCTTAGGAAAGATATTAATCTATCTATTCCTTCCAGTTAACAGGACAGATTGGGTTCTATAGCCTTGGTCGGCAACCAATCTACCACAAAAAGCAATGGCAATCTACTGCGGGATAATCTTTTGCCCAGTCAGTCATGTCTCTTTCGAGACATGATCGCCCAAGCGTGTATCATGTATGATACTTAACTGACTGATATGTACAACGGATTGTGACGGATGTGCGTTGTGGTGCATTGGATATCGGCTCGGAATGAAAAATCACCATTACCTTCACATTCCAAGGTGGAAACGCTACATAACTGAAAAAAGATTAATTAGAAAAGAGAGAAGAGGAGTACAAACCAATTAGAAAGGAACAATAGAAAGATGAGAATGCAGGTGAGATGACAGTTTCAAGCTAGGAGAGAAAGGGAAGGATATACGGGGTGGGGAGAGAGCTAGAGTCCAGTGGTTAATAGATGAGTATTGACATTGCATTTAAATTCCTGGAGGTTGTAGCCATCGGGAAAGCAAGAATATGGGAGCGAGTTCCACAGGCAGGAAGTGTGAGAGAAGAAGCTGCAGGAGTAGAACTGTCATCTGCATTTGGCTAACCTAACTGTGAATGGGTGGGACCCAGTTGCCAATCTGGTTGCACGAGTAAACACCTGTTGAGGGGGCACCAGTGACTTGAGTTCGTCTGAGCAGAAGCCATGAAAGTATTTATAGAACAGACAAAAGGAGGCCACATTTCATTGGTGGGGAAGTGGCTGCAGTCGAGCTGCCAAGTCAGCACCTATCACTTTACAGACTCTCCTTTGGAGCCTGTTGAGAACACTGAAGTGAATGGCAGGGGCGCCCGACCATAAATGGCAGCAGTACTCCAGGCACGGTCGAATGGTAGACTTGTATATATGCAGGATGGAATCAGGCGAAAAAAATCCTGGATAGACACAGTGACCCAACCTTCTTAGCAGTGGATTTAGCTATGGATTTGATGTAGCGGTTCCATTTGAGGTCAGAAGAGAGGGTAAGGCCAAGGAGCCGTAGTGTATTGCACTCAGGGAGAATTGCTTGGTCCATGCTTAAAGGAGACAGGAGAGGTTGCCTGTGATGGTTGACAGACAACAGCTTGGTCTTAATCACATTGAAATTGACAAGCCACTTCTTGCCCCAATTCACCACAGAGTGTAGATCCCGTTCAAGGTCAGCAGCGAGATTATGTCTGTCCACCACGCCAGGTTTCTTACTGATGCTGGAGTATATTGTGCTGTCATCTGTGTAGATGCCTACTTGTGACTTGATCTCATCTGGGAGGTCGTTGATGAAAATAAGAGCATTGGGCCCAGGATAGAGCCCTGGGGGACACCAGCATTCATGCTATAGGATGAAGAGGCATGCCCATTCAAAACAACCTTCATTTTGTGGTTGTTTAAAAAAAGATTGGATTAGGTCAAGCAGGTGTCCGGTAATACCATAACCCCGTAGCTTGCAAAGAAGGCCAGACCCTGTCAAAAGCCTTGGAAATGTCCAGGGCAACCGCATGAGCCTCACCTGACACATCGAGGGCCTGGAGCATGTACTCCGTAACGGTTGTTAGCATATCAGCAGTGGACCTGGCAAAGCAGAAGCCATATTGCCTGTCAAAGAAGAGTTTGTGGGCAGTGAGATGTTAAACTATTTCAGCATTGATTATGGCCTCGAACACTTTCCCAAATATCAGTAGAAGACTGATAGGGCAAGAGTTGGATGGGTCTGAGGGTTCACCACAATTCTTAAATACAGGAATGACTGATGAGAACTTCCAGCATGCAGGAAAATAGGAAGCAGAAAGGCAGTAGTTATACAGTTTAGAGAGAACAGTGGAGAGTTAAGGAGCGCACCTCTTAAGGACTATCACTGAGATTCCGTCGTCACCGCACACCTTATGGGGGTCAAGTTTTGAAATTATTCAGGATACTACCTTCGGGATAATGTATACATCGTGCAGAGATGAGCATACTCCAGATGAGTCAAATGTGAAGTTGGAAGAGAATCTGCAGGCAAAGCACTCAAATTCATGGATTAAAGGAGGTATAGAGGATTTGCAGTTGTTCAGCACCTGTTTGCATATCCGCCAAGAGTCCTTGGAGCCGAACTTGCGGTTAGCTATACGCTGTCACATTCTCTCAGCGAACAACCATTTGGCATCATTCAGGATTCTCTTGCACTCATTGCTAGCAGATGTGAATAGGCGCCTATTGTGATCAGATGACTGTCTCCGGAATAGACGGAAGTAACGGTTCCTGTGGGCAATGGCGGTCAAACAGGCAGGAGAGAACCATGGAGAGGAATGAGATTTTAGGCAATACTTCCTGAAGGGTATGAAGACATCAATGCCAGCTTTCACCCATGACAAGACCTCATAGGAAGTCATCAACTGGGAGATCGAATACTTTTCCCCAAGGAATGTCGCAGAGGAAATCGCAAAATGCATCCCAGTCAGCTTTTTGGTAGCGGTAGGAGGTCCTATAGGTCGGAGGCTCCTGTGGGGAGTGAGAGTGGAAAGAAATACTGAGAGAGACAACAGCATGGTCAGAGTTGCCAAGCGGGCAAAGCTGTGAGACTTGACAGGCGTCAGGTGCAGAGATAAAACAAGTGTCTAGTAGTGAGGAGTGTCCAGAGGGAGTGCTTGGGAAGCGAGTGGGAAAGTCCACCACTTGCGTAAGGGATTGGGGAATGGCGAAGTTCATGGCATGGATGCCCGCTAGATCAGTAACAGAGTCTTTAAGCCACTCAGAGTGATGGGCGTTGAGATCTCCGAATACAAATATGTGAGCGAATGGGTGGGAGGAAATAGCCTTCCTGAGTTAATCATTATCTATCCTACACATCCTTTTAAACCATACTTCTGACATCCTCCTTCTCTAACCCCCTGCCTTGAGTGACTCATAGGCCTTGTATTCAGTGAGCAAGTACGAAAAAACTTCCTAATTTGTTGATGAGAGCATCAGATTTAACAGGACTGCACCATGCCACACAAGCAGGATCACTCAGTCATGGCTGTCAGACAATTTCTGTGACCAAATCACCCCTGACCTCTGGCTGTCTAACTCCCCAGACTGTAACAAGAGCAAGAGATCAACAAAACTGCTTGCAACACCTAAAGATGAACTGAAGGCAAGGATTATAGCAGCATTCACTAACTTAAAGAAAGAGACCATCTAGAAGAGTTGCAAGAGATTCCAAAGTCTTCTGAAGCCAATGGCAATTTTATTGAATAAAACATAGTAGCCATGTCCAGAGTTAATGTGGTCAAGTGTTTTTTGTTTCGTTTTTAAAGTATTTTCTTTAAATATTTTTAGATGATTTCTGCAGTTATGAAAGCATGCTCCTCACCCCTACATTTTTCTCTTTTCATCATTTCACCCTATGCAAGATAATAATGCCACTAAGATAAAAGGTGCTACTGAGAGAGGGACAATATTAAAAATTTAGACGGAACTGGAAACACAATCCTGAACATGAAACAAGGCATAAACTCTGTGCTTCATAGTGCAAAACGTAACAGAAGTCAGTTACCAGTAAATTTAAAATATTATATATGTATATATATATATCTATATATATATATATATATAATCCTACGTTTCTAATACAACTGAGTTTCATGCACTATGGCTCCATTGACTGATGAATGAGGCACCTGATGATTGCTTAGCATATGAAACTTAAAGTCATTCTCCAGACGTAGGATAATATGTGTATTTAACATATACTTTATAGCACAATTATATTACATCAAGCACAGTTTTATTAGCACCAGAAATATATTAATATATATGCATATATATCTATACATCCATGTTTATTTTTTGTGATGATGATGAATCTTTAAACCAGTGTTATATGATGGTCATCACCGATATCTGCAATATATATATTAATATAAGTCACTTAAAAATAAAATTAAATTTATATATATATATATGAAATTACAGTATATATATATATATATATGAAATTACAGTATATATATATATATATGAAATTACAGTATATATATATATATATGAAATTACAGTATATATATATATATATGAAATTACAGTATATATATATATATATATGAAATTACAGTATATATATATATATATATGAAATTACAGTATATATATATATATATGAAATTACAGTTTATATATATATATATGAAATTACAGTTTATATATATATATATGAAATTACAGTTTATATATATATATATATATGAAATTACAGTTTATATATATATATATATATATAAAATTACAGTTTATATATATATATATATATATGAAATTACAGCTTATATATATATATATATATGAAATTACAGTTTATATATATATATATATGAAATTACAGTTTATATATATATATATATATGAAATTACAGTTTATATATATATATATATATATATGAAATTACAGTTTATATATATATATATATATGAAATTACAGTTTATATATATATATATATGAAATTACAGTTTATATATATATATATATGAAATTACAGTTTATATATATATATATATATTTGAAATTACAGTTTATATATATATATATATATGAAATTACAGTTTATATATATATATATATATGAAATTACAGTTTATATATATATATATATGAAATTAAGGTGTTTTGTGTATATATATATGAAATTACAGTTTATATATATATATATATGAAATACAGTTTATATATATATATATATATGAAATTACAGTTTATATATATATATATATGAAATTACAGTTTATATATATATATATATATATATATGAAATTACAGTTTATATATATATATATATATGAAATTACAGTTTATATATATATATATATATGAAATTACGAAGCTTATATATATATATATATATGAAATTACAGTTTATATATATATATATATATATGAAATTACAGTTTATATATATATATATATATATGAAATTACAGTTTATATATATATATATATATATGAAATTACAGTTTATATATATATATATATATATATGAAATTACAGTTTATATATATATATATATATATGAAATTACAGTTTATATATATATATATATATATATATGAAATTACAGTTTATATATATATATATATATATGAAATTACAGTTTATATATATATATATATATATATATGAAATTACAGTTTATATATATATATATATATATGAAATACAGTTTATATATATATATATATATATATATGTACGCATGAAATGACAGTTATGTATGCGTATATATATATATATATATATATATATATATGCATGAAATGACAGTTTTTATGTATGCGTATATATATATATGCATGAAATTACAGTTTTTATGTATGCGTATATACACTCCCGATCAAAAATTTAAGACTGCTTAAAAATCTTTAATAAGAAATTTTTTTTTTATGGATAGATTTTAAACTCCTCCCACTTCAGGTTACCAATACTACAATCTAAAAGCTTATGGAAACAAAAAGCTATATTCCAAACATTTTTAGAAATTTACATTTTTATAAAATGAGGCGATTTATACATGGTCAAAATTGTAAGACCAGAGACAAAAATTCTACAAAATTGTACAAAAAGTGTATGAAAACATTCAACAACCAAATTTAATAATGAGTTCTACCTCCACTGCTTTTGATGACTTCAAAAATTCTGTCGGGCATGATAGAAATAAGCGTTTCCATTAAGGTGCAGAGGATGTTACTCCAGCTTCTGAAGATGGCTTCACGAAGTTCATTTTTTGTTGAATATTGCTTGCCATTTCGATAAACATCTCTTGTCATCCATCCTCAAACATTTTCAATTGGGTTCAAGTCTGGTGAGCATGCAGGATGTTCCAAGAGATGGACTCCATTTTCTTGTAGAAAGGTCAAGGTCCGTCTTGCGGCATGGATTGCAGCATTATCCTGTTGGAATAACCATCCATCCCTACACAAACGATGGCCCTCCGTCATCAAAGATGCTTTTTGTAGCATGCTAACATAACCATCCACTGTCTGACAACCCTGCACCACCTGTAGCTCCATCGTCCCTCTGTAAGAAAAGGCACCCCATACCATTAGGGACCCTCCACCACTATGACATGTGGAGAAAATTTCAGGAGGCATGTTTTTGTTATGCCAATATCGTTGGAAGCCATCAGGACTATCTAGATTGAATTTTTTCTCATCAGAAAACAGGACTTTCTTCCACTTCTCAATGTCCCATGTTTGGTATTCATGACCAAACTTTAAGCGGTCCACCTTGTGACGTGGAAGCAACCAAGGAATTTTTTTACGCTTTTTATTTACCATGCCTTTTTGTCTTAAGTGTCGTCTGATGGTTTACGGGACTGCAATCAGCTTCTGTGACTGCCTTAATTTGACTAGAAGAAAGTCCCTCGTCTTTCATAACAACCCGTCTTATTCTCCTACTCAATGCAGAAGAAATTTGTTGGGGCCTACCAGAGGATTTTGCTTTTACATAATTCTCACTGTTCTTTAGAAAGTTGCAAATCACAGTTTTACTGATTGTAGTATTGGTAACCTTAAGTGGGAGAAGTTTAAAATCTATCTGTAAAAATTTCTTTTTAAAGAATTTTAAGTGGTCTTAAATTTTTGATCGGGAGTGTATGGCACGACAGTTGCACCTGTATGCCTAGATATATATACACGACAATTTTTATATGCCTAGATATATGCACGACAGTTTTTTATGTATGCCTAGATATATACACGACAGTTTTTTATGTATGCCTAGATATATGCACGACAGTTTTATACATACCTAGATATATGCAGGCAAGTTTTTTTATGTATACCTAGATATATGCACGACAGTTTTATGTATGCCTAGATATATGCACGACAGTTTTTTATGTATACCTAGATATATATGCAATAGGATTTTTGTATGCCTAGATATATACACGACAAGTTTTTATGCATGCCTAGATATATGCACGACAGTTTTTTATGTATGCCTAGATATATGCACATGACAGTTTTTATGTATGCCTAGATATGCACGACAGTTTTTATGTTGTACCTAGATATATGCCACGACGTTTTATGTATGCCTAGATATATGCACGACAGTTTTTTATGTATGCCTAGATATATGCACGACAGTTTTATGTATGCCTGAATATTTTTACGACAGTTTTTATGTATACCTAGATATATGCACGACAGTTTTTTATGTATGCCTAGATATATGCACGACAGTTTTTTATGTATGCCTAGATATATGCACATTGATTTTTATGTATATGCCTAGATATATGCACGACAGTTTTTTATGTATGCCTAGATATATGTACACGACAGTTTTTTATGTATGCCTAGATATATGCACGACAGTTTTTTATGTATGCCTAGATATATACACGACAGTTTTTTATGTATGCCTAGATATATGCACGACAGTTTTTTATGTATGCCTAGATATATACACGACAGTTTTTTTATGTATGCACAGATATACACGACAGTTTTTTATGTATGCCTAGATATATACACGACAGTTTTTTATGTATACCTAGATATATGCACGACAGTTTTTTATGTATGCCTAGATATATACACGACAGTTTTATGTATGCCTAGATATATGCACGACAGTTTTTTATGTGTACTGAGATATATGCACGACAGTTTTTTATGTATGCCTAGATATATGCACGACAGTTTTTTATGTATGCCTAGATATATACACGACAGTTTTTATGTATGTAGATATATGCACGACAGTTTTTTATGTATACCTAGATATATGCACGACAGTTTTTTATGTATGCCTAGATATATACACGACAGTTTTTTATGTATGCCTAGATATGCATTGATTTTTATGTATGCCTAGATATATGCACGACAGTTTTTTATGTATGCCTAGATATATGCACGACAGTTTTTTATGTATGCCTAGATATATACCGACAGTTTTATGTATGCCTAGATATATGCACGACAGTTTTTTATGTATGCCTAGATATATGCACGACAGTTTTTTATGTATGCCTAGATATATGCACGACAGTTTTTTATGTATGCCTATATATATATACACATATATATACATAAGTGAATTTTTATGTATCTGTGTTTGTATATATATATATATATATATATATATATATATGAAATTGATTTTTATGTATGTGTGTGTGTATACACACAAGGATTTCTACAGTCTTCTCACTTAAGTGAACAGAACATTTCATGGAGCAGCAGTCATCAACATAATAATATTAATAGTATCAATACTAACACTAGTTTAGTAGTAATTGTTTCTTTCCTAATAGAGGAGTCTGACAGTTATTGATAGAGACTAGGGTCTTATTTTTGTTGAGTTATAATAGACAAAGATAGTCATGCACTCACATTATATATATATATATATTTGTTGTAAAAAGAATTAATGGATTTTTATTTTTCATACAACATTTATATTATTCCACTATAATAACATTTGAAATATTATACATACATACATAGGGCAGTAGAAATATATTTCCTACACATAGTTCCTATAAAATGCTGTGACACATATTTCATGTGGCTAATATCTGACCATTATGTAGGAGATATTTCTGCTATACACTGTATACATTAAACACATTGTATGAAAGTGAGAGAAAACTATACATACATACATACATACATACCTCTAATGTGCATGATTTTTTTGTAAAATATTTCTACATAAGTCAAAACATGAGAAAAAAATAACATCACCAGTAATCTAAACACCCTTGAAAATAGCTATAGAAGTAGCTGAAAGCACTTGGGACAATTAAAAATTATGGACAATTTTATAGTTCTTAACTTCTACAAAATAGAAAGATGTTAGAAGAATGCCAGAAGAAACTTTAATTAAATCTTCCTTGTCAGCCATATTTAATGAAATGTATATGCGCATATATATATATATATATATACTCATTAATACACACACATGTATACTGAAATATTTACACTCACATTAGCATATATGTAAATATATCACTATGCATAGTGATGAAAGAGTGTTTAATGTGCACTATGCTTCAATATATGTCCTTCTTTGTCAATGCACTTAATCCAATGATGAATAATAATCATGTGTGTTAGGAAAAAAAAATCTGAAACCTAAAAATGAAGAAAAACATTTTTTATAAAAAAAAAAAAATGACTTATTTTTTAGAAACTTTTTATAAAAGTTAAGTATGGATTTATTGATCAACTCCTTTATATATCCAAACAAACGTTTGGAAATATATTTACACATATTTACTGTCCAAACTGTCATCCACACTCATGATAGTTTGGATGATCCACACATCAATCAGTGTGTGTGTGTGTGTGTGTGTGTGTATAGATATAAATAAATACACACACAAAGATGCAGTGGATAAATTGTCTAAATCATGCAAAAATGAAAATAATACTGACATCTCATTTTAACAGATATATTTACAAAAATTACACAAAAATCTCAAAATATGAAAGTAAATTTATTCAATAAAATTGCACAGTTCCAAATAACTTTGGAATCTCCTGCAACTCTTCTGGATGGTCTTCTTGTTTAAGTTGGTGAATGTTTAAACATATTCATTACATCAGTTCATCTTTGGTTTTTAAAAAGTTTTATTTATCTCTTACTCAATTGTGTTCCACATGTAACAATCAAGGCAGTTGTAATCTGAGGATTTAAGTGGCCAGATGGTAATGTCTTAGACCTCTCGACCACAAATAGCCTCCAGTCTAAATGAGGTTTTTATCAAGCCTATATAACACAATTTTCTATCCATCGTAAACAAACATATCTGCTCTGAAATGTATCATAATGTCAACAAATGAAAACATGTTACAGAAATCAACGAATTTTAACAAAACTTGGTTATAAGCAACCGACAATTTGAAATGAATTGTTTGAACAAATGGTAGCTTCCGCTATATAGATGGGGGTCGCAGGTTCAAATTCTGCCGAATGGCACACATTTCGTAATAAAAATTTATCATAAATAATTAGGCCGGTAGATAAAAACGTATAATACTGTTTCATTAAAAACAGAATATCTACTTAAATATGAGTATTGATAAAAAATAATGTTCAAACAATTCCTTTCATATATATATATATATGAGAATTAATGGATTTATTTTCAGTTTAATATTTATATTATCTCAATAGATGCATACACCCACAGTGAAGTATTACAATATAAAGTAATGGTTTGCAAGGCTAGTTTGGTTGACCATGACTACTGGGTTGGGAGTTCAATCCATACTGAAGGCCTTAAAATCTAACTTCACATAAATAGCCCAAGGGATGGCATGTCTTGAAATCAAGTGACTAACAATTGGCATGGTGTAATGTTTTACAAGGCTAGTCTGTTTGAACATTACTACTGAATTGGGAGTTCGATCCGCAATAGATAGCTCATACAAAATTAAATAGCCCAACAAGGATTGACAGGTCATAAAAATGAATCAATCTAATTTGGCCTAGGGTAATGGTTAAGGATAGTCTGGTTGACTATTACTACTGATTAAGGAGTTGGATCCTCACTGTTAAGTGCCATATGTGATACACACATGAGCAATCACATCATGAAAGAGACATGACTGACGGGGCAAAAGATTTCCCCGCAGTAGGTTGCCAACAAAGGCTATAGAACCCAATCTGTTGTACTATATAACCCACAGATAGAGAGAGAAGTGATGGATTCATACCCTTCCCAAGGGTATTTGCGTAAATGTTAATGCAACGAATTCGACTAGAATTTAAACTCAGCTCGCAGATTTCTCATGTCGAGCTGATATCGATTGCACAGTCACGCACATCCTATGGAATTCTATACAACAACCAAATTACCAAATTTAGATAATCCAACAAGAGTTAGCATGCCATAAACTTGTCCAACCAAAAAATGTCCAGAGAAAAACAACTGCAAGTTATTTAAAACTCAAAAAAGCTGGATAAAGTTAAATACCCACTTGCTTTGAAAGTGAATGGACTGACCACAAGAGGTAAGGGGTATGCAACATTTGCCTGTGTGCTGATCATTGAATGCACCAAATAGATTATTTTTATGTAAATAGTCTAAACAATTATAATACCTCAGAAATCTAGAAATATAAGAAACTATTAGCATATAAGTTACGGTGGGGGTGGGCAACTTTTATGAGATAGCGACCCAGACAGCTTTGCAGTGTCTCTGAGGTGGGCCATGATATATTTACTATAATAAATTGTTTCAATATCAGACAGCTTCTTCCAGGTGGCTTCCTTGGTCTTGAGGTTTAAGTAAAATAAAACAACAAAGTTAATTTAATATTTTATTATTTGTTGATTTTTGTTGAGCCTTTGTCAGTGAATTTGTGACCAAATTTTCGGCACTCTACGCCCTCATCAAGTTAATGACTGAAGTTCTTCAGCAATATTCTGCCCTTTCTGCCAGTTAGCTACAGTGTCTTTTTTGTTTTGCAGTGCGTTTTCTTTTAACTATTTTATTTTTGTTTACGTTGCCATGGATATATATATATATATATATATATATTATTTTTTTTCTCTCTCAATGAGCGATCTTTTGAGGTTTTTTTTTTTTTTTTAATCATATCACCCCAAGCAAGGCAGTAACATCACTGATGCGCAGGGGGCTACATAAGAGTAAGATTGGAAAAGAGAAAACCGGAAACCACATCCTAAACAGGGAACAAGGGATGAGCCTCTACACCTGTTCAATAGACGCAGGTGGAGGGTGAACCGGGCGATAGTTTAGTCTATCTACTCCAATTGAAGAAAAAAAAAAAACAGAGTAAAAGAATGTAAAAGAGTAAAAGATTGGAAAGAGAAAACCGGAAACCACATCCTAAACAGGGAACAAGGGATGATCCTGCTTCTTTTCCGTTGTTGGCTTTGGGTGGTAATCCAAAGTATCTTGATTCATATAGTTTCGGAAAGCATTTGGTTGTTTCGTCAGATTCTGCTGTATTGACCTGTTCTTTCCATCTGATTTGGCATATGAGCTTACAGAAGCTATCCTGGATATTGGTGCGGTCAACTTCATTTTCCTTGATCATAAATTCATAAATTCACTGACAGCTAAATGCTCGACAAAAATCGACAAATAATAAAATAATTCAACAATGCTGTTAAAAAGGAATATGAATACATTGAAGATTATTTTTAAATCAGCATTTATTAAATGATCATTATTAATATTTCCAAATGCACTGCTCTGTCTTTCCCCAGGAAGCATAATAATAGATGCTCGTAAATGTTTAAACAGAGAACAAGCAAGAGAGAAATGGTAGCAGGCATGGCAATGTGAACTTTGGCACCAGCTGATAACCAACTGTCGCCACAGAAACAACTCAAATGTTAGAACGAGAAGCAACTAAAGGAACGGCATCAATCTACACTGATACTTAATCAATATACATGAATGAACGAGTAAGTTTATGCTCTGTCTTTGTTGGACCCGATCAATGCCGTGGCAACAGTAGTTTCTCATTCTTGGTCTCTGTTGAAATGGTTTTGTGGGCCGAGGCGATGTATCAAGCATAGATAAACAGTAGTAGCAATCCAGGGTCATTATGTTACCATATCATGTGAGGGAGGAGCAGGACAGAGACAAGGCTGGGGTAAAAGGGACAGAATTGGGTGTGGCAAGTCTACGCCAAGAAAGCAGCTAACTGGGAGGAACTTGTGTAGAAAGACAATGCAGACATGGAAACTTATACATATTTATTCAAACATTTATATGCACAATGCATGCTCAAGATTACAGTTATAGCTCATTGGTAAAAAGGGGCTCTTAAATTAAGAAATTTTAGAGATAATCATCCAAATCCAAAAAACTTTTCTTGCATAATTTGTTGTGAAAACAGTCAATGCTGAAGGAATTTGCATAACTGGGATTATAAGCATATTTCATGCAAAATCTTTGGTTCTTGATAGTGGGGTTTTGTTAGTTTCAGCCTATGAACATGAATCTATGCATTAATGTAATTGTGGACTGGCACTGCAGAATCACAAACTGTAATAACAATGGTAACAGAATATATTTCCCTATCAGGAAGTATTTTGATCAGCTAGTTTGGTTTATTCTCAACCGTCTTTGTATGTAATCCTCTCAAGTGTTCTGAAAAATACAGTGTGTATATGTGTGTGCGTATATATAATATTAATTATAGTAATAACAATACCAATAGTAACAGAACTCTGCTGAAACTAGCATTAATTAAGCTATAATTTAAATCATCTTGTACAACTAACTGAAAACGAACTCGGAGGGAAAAGAAGGGGAAGTAAAAAAAAGAAACAAACGAAGTACATGAACAAAAAGTCAAGCACTCGTAAGAAAGAAAAAAAACCTAAGACGAAAACCCTAACACAAAAGTGCTCAATACAAAAGTAGAGCGAACAAAGACAGAAAATCTAATCAAGAGCCAACAACATACTACGGCTCGTCAGGGAAATTTCCCTGACAAGCCGTAGGGTGAAAGCATGGTAGGTTGTTGTGTCTTGCTTAGGTTTTATATATATATATATATATATATATATATATACATACATACACACACACAAGTATAGAGTAGATATGGATGGAATAATATTCCGTATCCAAAGAAATACTGTTCTTAAAAAGGTGCTCAATACAAAGTAGAGCTAATAATATTTATTCAGAAATTATAACATGAATATGTTATAATATTACAAAAGTAGCTGTTTTGTTTTGACACTACTTGATAAGACACAAGTAGTGTTGAAACAAAATTATAACATATTCATGCTATAACTTCTGTGTGTGTGTATATATATATATATATATTTATTCAGATACTTTAATCCAAGCGGAAAAAGCAGGAAGGTAAATTCCAAAAATCCGATGCTAATTAATATTAAAATTTTATTTTAATATTAAAAAATGATACAGGAAGAGAGCTCCATGTAATAAAATATTACAGAGCAAGTATAAATTAAATAAATTTTAATATAAATTAAAATAGGATTAATTCAAGGATGTTGAATGACCATTTCGATATGAAATCCCTACAGGGGATAACATCACCTCAGCAACGAAAAATCCTTTTGGAAACTGGAAAAAAAAATCAGTCAATTTTTCCTTTTTAAATAGATTTACCAAAAAATTTAAAAAGAAAGAAGAAAAGAAAAAGATAAAATAAAATAAACAAGAAAAGAAAAATTGGCATCGTCTGGGTTCATAAAAAGGAAAAGAATTGTAACATAAAAGGAACAGACGGCGTGTTGAATTGATATCAAGTTAAGCAAAACGGAAAAAAGGTGGGAGGTAAGAGAAATAAAGGAAGGGAGGGAAAAAAGAAAAGAAAGAAAAAAATTTTTATATATTACAGACGCTGGACATATTCAAAAACCTAACTTCCCAAAAATGTTTAAGTATAAGAAAAAGGCCTTTTACTTAAAAAGGTATAATTATTTTTAAAGGGAATAAAAAGATATAGACGTTATTTCATGGTGAATTGTCAGCTTTCGTCTTTATTTAACAAAGGAGTTTACACAAATTCGTGTAAAATCCTTTGTTAAATAAAGATGGAAGCTGATGATGGTTTGCCTGAAATAGGCCTATACTTCTGTTTCACCATGAAATAATGTGTGTCTTAATTTTTCTTATATTTGCTCTATATGTATTTATATGCATATATGTTTAGAGCTCTCTTAGAAAGTTATCCTACCACTGTATGTACAGGATACTCCTTTGGATTCTTCTATACCCACACTGCATGCTGATATATATATATATATATTAAAAAAGGATTAATTCAAAGATGTTATGTGTGTGTGTGTGTGTGTGTGTGTGTGTGCACATACCCTCTGTGTGAGAAAGTAGTAATGGTACAGCATTAGTATTTTACTAAATAAGCTGCACAAATAGTTGAACACTGAAATAAAGTAAGTTCATATTTGTGTGTGTATTTTACATAAATCTATGGTTTTATAACATTTAAATGTATAATTACAAATTTTGCTTAGTGTGCCATATTTGCATTTACTCCTAGGTGTGCCATTGCTTAAAAAGGTTGAGAACTGAGCTAGTGTGATTCAAATTACTTTTTTTTTCACTCCCTGGTCAGCAAGCATGGATCAAATATGTTCTCATCTCTAATGGTAACATTATCCATTTCCTTGTAAGAAAAAAATTAGCATTTATTGATCGAGCAGTTAGCACTACTTTTGGTAGAAATTCGTAAAATCTTTCTATAAAAACAATTTTCCAAGAAAGTAGAATTCCTCAATTCCACTGTTATTGCTCTTTACAGTATTGATGGAGTTTCTTTCCTAACATTTAAGTGTAAGTTGAGTAGAAAGTCAACATCTTAATTATGTCATTATTTTCTCTTCCACTTATAAAATATTTCTCTTAAAACAATTTTTCAGAAAAATAGGATTCTCAAATGCAATTACCAAAATTTCCATTATTCAAGGAACTTCCTTCCAAATCACTGTTATTGCTCATTCCAGTAGTGATGAGAATTTCATTCCTAACCTTTTCGTTGAAGTAGTGCGGAATGTCAGAATCTTCATTATGCCATTATTTTCCCAAGTTAGAACTTTACAAAATAACAGAATCCGCATTACTTGAAGACTTCCCACAGCCGTAACAAATAAAATGGATAACACATTTAGCTCAATGAAAAAAACAAATGACAAGATGTTAACATTTTACATTGCTGAAAACAAAATATTGGTAGGAAGCCCCTTATCAAAACCAGAAAGACTTAACAGCTAGTAGACTTAAAACCTAATTTCCTGAAAAAAGTGAAAAAGAAAAAAAATATGGTAGAAAGCTTTTTTTGACAGACACTCAGATGTGGATGAAATTATAGAATGAGGTTTTGGAAATACTCAGTGATTCTTCCAAACTTATTTTTATTTAAATATTTTAGCAGGCGATTCTGAATAGAAACTACATGAAAATTAGCTGTTGGATAATAAATACCCTGGTTGCTGCATATCAGATCCTCTCAAACAAGAGTTACGAGTTAATTTTCTGGGTTTGGTGACATAACTTTGTATAGGAACAGTGTATTATCAATTATAAAAGGGAAAATTTTTGTTTTAATCATTTTACCCTAAGCAAGGTAATAAAGCCACTAGGATACAATAGGTTAATAAGTGTTAGAAAATATGAGAAAAACTACTGTTAAGGAAAGGGGACAATAACAGAAAAATAATTAAGAAAACAGAAGATAACAATTGATATTGCATTTCCAATCTTTTCACTCTTTTTTTTTTTTTTTTTTCAATTGGAGTAGATAGACGAAACTATCAACCGGTTCACACTCCACCCACGTCTATTGAACAGGTGAAGATGCTCATCCCTCGTCCCGTGTTTAGGATGCGGTTTCCGGTTTTCTCTTTTCCAATCTTCTTACTTTTTTTTTTTTTTTAAATTGGAGTAGATAGACTAAACTATCGCCCGGTTCACACTCCACCCATGTCTATTGAACAGGTGAAGAGGCTCATCCCTTGTTTCCTGTTTAGGATGCGGTTTCCGGTTTTTCTCTTTTCCAATCTTTTCACTCTTACATAGCCCTCTGCGCATCAGTGGTGTTTTTGCCTTGCTTGGGGTGATACGATTAAAAAAAAAAAAAAAAAAAAAAAAAAAATTTTTTTTTTTTTAAGATAAAAGTTAACTGGGAAGCAAGAAATGAAAGAGAAGCAACTGTTATGATGTCTGCAATATGAATACAGGACGAAGTGGCAGAAAGTAAAGATTACGAGAATGAGGAGGATAGATAACAAATGATCTTTGACTGAAAGTGGTTAAGATTGTTGTCTTCAGAGAAGTATCAATGTCGGAGTTTATTCAGGATTCTTGGGATAAGGCTAGCATTTTCTTCTTATAATTAGAATATGGAGGAACTGAGTGCAATTTAATACTGTGGAGGTAGCATCATGTGTATTAACTGTAAAGTTCTGAACTACAATCAAGTCAATATAACCACTAAGACATAAGGTGTTACCGAATGTAAGAGAAACTTCTCTCTGACAAAGAGAAACATTATTAAGGGCCCAGAAAAACAGTAGAGTAATTGAAAAGGTAGTAGATAATGATTGACATTGCATTTAAATTTTTGAAGATCAAAGTTGACTGGGAAACAAGAAACTGAAAGAGAGTTTGAGTTTTTTGTTTAACAGCATATCCACGCCTGTGGGTTATTTAATGCCAGAAAGGTAGGGTTTTAAGGTATTTTTTAATGTTCAATATCATTCTATGATTTTTATTACTTTGCTATCACTCCTCATGATTTGAACTCTTAACTCTATATTTCTAACTATAAGTTTCTTTATCACACTTCTTTTGTTTTATAAGTTTGTTTTGTCAGATTGTGATTAATTTTTTTTATTTTTTTTATTTTAAAAACTGAAAATGTTTTCTAGTTTTGTATTCAAAAATGTGTTATGGTAATAATTTTTTTTCCTTCAAAAATCTATATTTTTCTAAAAAAGGATATTTTTATACTTTCATAATATTCTGACCCCAGTTTGGGGGTTAACTATTTGCTCATAGCACCAAACAGGTGCTACCACTCCAGGTCAGGGTGGACCTGGAACAAAAGCAATTAAGAAATGGTTCCATGCTCCTCACAACCTCCCAGTCAGAGGCCTTGATGCTGGATGCAGTTTATCGTCATACCCAGGACCAAACTGGAAGACTTCCGCAAGAAAGAAAGTGTGATAAAACAAACTCATAAAACAAAAGAAGTGTGATAAAACAAACTCATAAAACAAAAGAAGTGTGATAAAACAAACTCATAAAACAAAAGAAGTGTGATAAAACAAACTCATAAAACAAAAGAAGTGTGATAAAACAAACTCATAAAACAAAAGAAGTGTGATAAAACAAACTCATAAAACAAAAGAAGTGTGATAAAACAAACTCATAAAAAAAACAAAAGAAGTGTGATAAAACAAACTCATAAAAAAAATAAAAGAAGTGTGATAAAACAAACATAAAACAAAAGAAGTGTGAAAATAAAACAAACTCATAAAACAAAAGAAGTGTGATAAAACAAACTCATAAAACAAAAGAAGTGTGATAAAACAAACTCATGAAAAGTGATAAAACAAAATATAAAAAAAAGGAAGTGTGATAAAAAAATAAAAACAAAAGTGATAAAACAAACTCATAAAACAAAAGAAGTGTGATAAAACAAACTCATAAAACAAAAGAAGTGTGATAAAACAAACTCATAAAACAAAAGAAGTGTGATAAAACAAACTCATAAAACAAAAGAAGTGATAAAACAAACTCTAAAACAAAAGGTGATAAAACAAACTCATAAAACAAAAGAAGTGTGATAACGAAACTTATGGTTAGAAATATAGAGTTAAAAGTTCAAATCATGAGGAGTGATAGCAAAGTAATAAAAATCATAGAATGATAATGATGAACTTCATGAAAGAAATTGAAGATTCAATTTAAAATTACCTTAACGTAAACAAATACGGCAGACATATAATGAAAGCCAAGAAGTTCAACAACAAAAAACCATGCTGATGGGTCAAATCCGGTTTAACTGCAAGCATAAGTCAAAGGAGTAACTAAAATTAAAAATTCTTTAAGCTCTGCAAATGTATCTACTCTTCAGAGATATAAATTGTGTCTAGAAATTATGTGCAAGTTATGAATTGGTATAAAAACTTGCGTTTTTAATGTGTAAAGTCCTGTTATGATGTTGTTTAGATTCTACTCAATATTATTAACTTAGATATATAGTGATAGAGAAAACTATTGTTTTTGGTTGGAAAAAATTTTACTAAGTTAACAAAGACTAATTTGCCAGTCAGTAGTTTATTTGCAACTATTTATTTTGAGACTTTTACATTATTATAACTTGTAAAACTAATGTAAAAAAATAATATGAAAAGATTTTAGAACAAATCCGTCAATTTCTTAAAGGAAAAACATTAAAAAACATTTTATTTTAAAAATAAAAAAATATATTAAAAAATAATAACCTCCTAAAATTTATTGCACAAAAATTGAAAATTAGAAGTTTATTTTTTTAATTTTATTGTCAAAGTTTCCCTTAGTACCAGCATTCTCAAAAGAGGATTATTATGGACAAAGATTAATAAGAAAGAGTTACCATGGCAACTATATCAAGACATGTCTACCCAAATTAGCTGAATCTTCAACAGTATTATGTTATCGTCACCATATTGTTTTAAATATCTATGGTAGCCATACTGAAAGTTTTTCTAGTAGATGGCTTGCAAATTGATTGGTTGAAGCATAATGTTCAAAATAAAATATCACAAGTTAGAATAAACTGTCAAATTATTAAAAATCAATCAAAATGGTTTTTTCCATCAAACATTTATTTGAAGTTAATTTGTGGCTGAGATAGTTGTGTATGTGCAACTTTCTAAGTGGTAAAACACAATAGATTGATATCTTGGTTTTATTTCAAATTACTGAATTCATCTTGGTTGATATAGATGTTATTATAGACAAAGTTTCAACCATGTAATTTCTGGTCATCCTCAGGTTTCCACTGATTAGCTGAGGGTAATTGGTTGAAATGTGTCCATGACAACATCTATATCAACCAAGATGAGAACAATAGTTAGAAATGATACAAGATATTGAAAATTACGCATCTCAGAAATAAATATTACAAAAGGATGAAATTCAAACTAGATAAAAGTTCAGATTTCAAATGCTGATTTTCAAAGCTTAACAGTCTATGGTGTTCATACATTCACACCTACATATACATTCATGCATTTACATATATTCATTATTACACCTATGCTTATTTCTATCAGGTGTGTTCTCATCTTTGAGACACGCGGCTTTCATTTAGCTTTCATGTGATAACCTTACTTTCCTGCGCATTTTGATGTGGTTATTTAAGGAGCTACACACGTGTCTTCTGGCAGTTGGGCCCCACTACCAGCTGGCAACAGTGAAGGAGAATGTGCAGCAGTTTCCCAACTCAAGCAAAACCTTCTTGCTATCTAGTATGGCAGAAAAACATTGATTTAATTCTCAGTCCCACACGCTGCACTAATTGCATGTGTTTTTTTCCCCAATATAAACTCAGATGGGATATCAACTCGGATGGGATATCAACTCGGATGGGATATCAACTCGGATGGGATATCAACTCGGATGGGATATCAACTCAACAACTCAAGTATGTACATTATTATTCCTTTCAAGACTTTCCTTTTACAATGAAGGACTTTCATTTAACAAATTTCTTTTACTTATGTTTCTTAACATTACAAGGGAAAGAACTTTTCCTTCTCTTAAATGCATGCTCATTCAACCCTATGTAACCTTATTGCTAATACATGTTTTATCATTGTTTAAGTGCCATACGTGATACACACTTTGGGTGATCATGTCTTAGAAGAGACATGAATGACTGGGCAGAAGATTATCCCGCAGTAGATTGTCATTGCTTTCTGCAGTAGACTGGTTGCCAGCCAAGGCTAATGAACCAAATCTGTCCTATTATTTAATCCAGAACTGGAGGAAGGAAACGGATTAATACCTTTCCCAAGGATATTTGTGCATAAGTGAATGCAAGGAATTCAACTGGAATTTGAACTCGACTCCCCAATTTGTTGTTCCGAGACAATATCCATTGCACCACAACACAAATAATACCAAACTAAATTAAGCTTAGCAAATGTTAATGAAAAGTTATTTGAAATATTCAAGGACAAATAAAAAAAAAAAAACACTTGAAAGAAACTAAAACAAAAAACAAAAAATGGCAAAAATTTTAGCTGTAAACAAAATTTCCATCCTTTTCAAAAATTATGCCTGACAATGGTTGGTTGGCTGGTTTGTTTTTTTGGCATCTCAACCTCAGTGGGTCATTTATTGCCAACTAAATTTTATTTATTTATTACCAGTAATACCTTTTTCTTTCAAGAATTTATTTATTTTTTTTTTTATATAAATTTTGTGTCTAGTAATACTTTTTTCTTTCCGAGTATTCATTGGGATTTATTTTTTTGTTTTTAAGGGCAGGGTCCCCATGTCCTACCCTTGTTATTTAACCAATAACTGGAGGGAAGGGATGGATTAATACCTTTCCCAAGGGTACCAGTGCTTAAGTGAATGCAGGGTATTTTACTGGAATTTGAACTTGGCTCACCGATTTCCACTGTACCACAAAGCACATCCGTCACTAAACACTCACAGCACCTGGTATTCCTAAGTGATCACCACGCCTGACAATGGATGACCAAAAACTGTGTTAACAAGAGCAAGTTAACCCTGAGAAGAAATTTGAGCAGCTGGACAATGTCAGATAAGATAAGGACTTCTTTCAAATCTAGAGACAATGCAATTTTGGAGTAGATAAGCAAGCCTATCACCCTGTTCACACACACTCTCCCCTCCCAGTCCTTTGAACAGGTGTACAGGGTTATCCTTTATTCAGGAATGGGTTTCTGGTTCCTTTCTAAAAGAATTTCTACATTGTTCAAACTGTTTTCCTCATATTCATTGTACTCTCTGACCTTCTTTAGATGATATGTGTTAGAATTTCAAAACAGAACCTTTATTTTTATTGGGGTAGATGAAATCATTCCACATGACATGCCTTTTCTGGTTATCTGATCCAGATAATTCCCTCTCAGTAAGTAGACTCCCCAAGTCTTTTTACATCTGCTGTGGCCAGGTATTGAACTCACATATCTTTGGGTTAAGTCACTAGATTACTTCAACCAACACATTCACTGAGCAGATGATAGATGAAACATCAATAATATGACAAAGATAAGGATAACAGTCGAAACAATGTAAATAGTGTAAACAGTTACAATATCTCATCTCAAAAATATAGACAGATGTTGAAGCAGTGAATATGACGATAAAGATGAGGATAACAGTCGAAACAATGTAAATAGTGTAAATAGTTACAATACCTCATCTCAGAAATAAAGACAGATGTTTTTTAACTCCCAATAAACCATTTTATCTTAGTGGCATTACTGCCTTGCTTGGAACGAGCTTTTATTAGAAAAAAAAGATCATAACATTAAAATTGGAAATAACACTGCACATTTTTAAGAGAAATTTTGTCTGATGGCAGTTTGTAAATAAACCAGTTAAAATAATATTTAAAATAAAGGATATAAACTACCAAGATTGATACACTGGCAACATTATGGCTTTTGTAACCATTTTCAGTATTGACAGACATTAAATCAATTATGACATGAATGCCATTGCATATATAAATAACAATAGAGATACCTATTATGCCTTGATCAGGAAATAAAATTTCCATTACTAAAATTTATTTATATATTCTATGCAAAGAATATATTGTATTTGTAAAATCTCTTATGTCTGCACTAGATCCAAACTATCCAATCATGATGCAGGATTCCCAAGAAAAGATAATAAAGATGAAGAAAATATTGAAAATGAGCAACTGAAAAACATCTACCCTAGTATCCTTAATAGAATTTTGACTTGTTGCTAGAATTATTGCAGCCACCAGCGCCAATAGACCAACTCTTGTCGTACTTGTCAGCAATCACCACACTGAATTATTCAGTTCCATCCACTTGCCTTGAATAGCTGCGATTATATAAGCTGGTATGGATCAGGCAAAAACATCTCGGTCAATATATTCTCACAGACTGACCAACATCTCATCACATTTCTCTTTCATGACTTGCAAAGATAAAAAAAGATTTACCAACTCAAAATTATTTCACAATCAGGAGATGTCATTCTGATATATGAACTTAAATCTCTTTTTTTTTTTCATCTTTTTCAAATATACATTAGTAAATCAATGCACACATATTATATATATACACATATATATATACACACACACACACACACAGTGCGATGGGTAAATTGTCGCTATGCAATGTTTTTAATTTCACATATGTGCATTGTTTTTTTTTAATTTTGTTAACTGCACAGTATAGTAGGGTCAGCTGGGCACCATCTGAGAGAAAGAGAGCACCATGACACAATTTTCTCTACCAGAAATTTGAAAACAGCATGCTGTACTCATTCATGCTAGATACTCCAATACAAACATTTCAGAATGTCAAACTGAGCCCAGTACTGAAGATTCAGAAAGATTTGGATGTGTCTAATTTTTTTTTTTTTTTTTTTTTATAAGCGTTTCACCCCGAGCAAGGCATGTCACTGCCACTACTGTGCAGGGGGCTATGTAGAGAGGAGAAAGGCTGGTTAAATATAGGACATAACAGAGGGTGGGTGATAGGCGGGTGAGGATACCGAGAATGAGGGTTGGGTAGATGAGAGTGTTGTGAGAATAGTTGGGAGTTAGTGTGATAGGAGGTGTCTATTGACCCTACATTTAAACACCTGGAGATTGTAACTGTCGGGAAAGCAGACTTGTGGAAGGGAGTTCCACAGGCGGGAAGCGCGAGAAAAGAAGCTGTTGGAGTAGAATTTACGGTTACATCTTATTTGTTTAACTGTAAAAGGGTGGGACCTAGTTGCTAATCTAGTATCTCGTGTAAATTCGTGCTTGGGCGGCACCAGTGATCTAAGCTCATCGGAGCAGAAGCCATGAAAGTACTTGTAGAAGAGGCACAGGGAAGCTACATCACGCCGGTGTGAGAGCGGCTGCAGCCGGTCTGCCAAGTTAGTATCAACCACGTAATGGTGATTATGATGGTTTTTAGAGGGATCACTAGTGATATGATGTTATACCTCCATTCATCTTCCTACAGGGCCTCAAACTCAACATGAAAGCCTACATTAAGTGTCTTGAGGAGGTAGTGCTACCCTGGATCAAGAGAAAGGCTACTGGAAGACCCTTTGTCTGGTAACAGAATATTGCACTATGCCACACAAGCAGGAGAACCCAGTCACAGATATCAAACAGTTTCTATGATGATATCACCCCTGGTCATCTCACTCCCCAGACTGTAACCCCCTTGATTATGTGCGGGGCACAGTTGAGCAAGAGACCAACAAAACTATTTGTAAAATGAACCGAAAGCAATGATTATGACAGCATTCACCAAATTAAATATAGAGACTTTCCAAAACCCTTTGCTCACAAAGAAATTGTTGCAATCTTTGTTGCTATTTCCATGGAAAATGTTCAAACAAGTTAAATTCCTAAGTTCCACCAGTTCTAACATTTACAGCTAAGACCTGCCATGTATATTACAGTGAACCGCTTTTATTCTCTTCATATTCAATTAGCGAGATGTCTTTTCCACTTAGAATCAACTCTCAAGTGGATGCTCTCCTAATCATGACAATCTTAACCTTTTCAAGTCTATAGTTATCTGCTAACTTCCCCACATATCTTCATAAACTCTGCCTCTTACCACTTTCTCTGTACCTGTCTACCTCAAGTGGTTCTTAGGTCATGTATAGGGTGAATATTATAGTCAGAAAAACAAAAACAAAAAGATAGTTAGATAGCGGCTGTAACTGTTTTGAGCAATGCTATTGCTTGATCCATTCTTAAATACGGCAGCACAGATGTGGCATTTTTTTTCTTGCTACAGACTTACATTATCCTGCACAAATGTAACAACACAGTCTTTTGCAGTCAGTCAGTTAAGTGCCATACGTGATACACGCTTCGGCGATCATGTCTCGAAAGAGACATGACTGACTGGGCAGAAGATTATCCCTCAATAGGTTGCCATTGCTTTCTGCGGTAGACTGGTTGCTGACCAAGGCTATAGAACCCAATCTGTCCTGTTATTTAACCCATAACTGGGAGGAATAGATGGATTAATACCTTTCCCAAGGGTATTTGCGCGTAAGTGAATGCAATGAATTAGGTTGGAATTCAAACTCGGCTTCCCGATTTCTTGCTCCGAGCCGATATCCAATGCACCACAATGCACATTTGCAGTAGTTGTTCAAAAAAATGTCACAATGACAATGATTTGTGTCTAGCATCTTTGATGATTTTGGAAGCCCACTACTTATTTCAAGCTGAGTTTGAATTCCAGTTCAATTCCTTGCATTCACTTACACACAAATACTCTTCGGAAAGTTATTAATCTGTCTCTTCCCTCCAGTTATAAGTTAAATAATAAAACAGATTGGGTTCTATAGCCTTGGCTTGCAACCCAATCTGTTCTACTGCAGAAAGCAATGCCAACCTACAGCGGAATAATCTTCTGCCCAGTCAGTCATGCCTCTTTCTAGACAAGATCACCCAAAGCGTGTATCACATACGGCACTAAACTGACTACTTAAAGACACAATCACATTCATTACACATTAGATCAATTTTGTTGCAATATTTTCAAGTAAATTAAAGTCAAATCCATTATGAATATCTCTCAAGTTTTTCGTTTTCAACTCAAAATCTTTCACAAGGCATTTAATTCTATGGTAAATATAAATTACATGGTCTCGAGCCAGAAAGATTTTTTCATCAAAATCCATTTTGTGCATTTAAGAATCTATCATTTGTCTGTGCATTGAATAATGTTGCCATATCTGGTCGAGTGCTCCTGTTATTCATCTTGAGATTCTTAACAAAATCAAATGGAGAATGAGCAATATAACCAATCCTGATTTAGCAGCTCACCTTCAATTACTTTCTCACTAATGAATTGTGGCTTCTCTCTGTCTTTTCTACAAATATTTTCATGGCAACTGCTCTGATAAGCTTTTTCCTTGATTACCTGACCACATGTATTTATGCATACTACAAGACTAGCATCTAGGTCCTACCCTTTTACCATCAAAATAGTGGAATGTAACCAACTCTTCTATTCCAACAGTTACTTTTCTCACACTTCCTATTTGTGGAACTCCGAACCATTTTTATGTTTTCCTGCTACCTATAATCTCTAAAAGTTTAAATGCAAAGTCAATTGCTATCTTATATTTACTTGATTCCCATCCATCTCTTATCTTTTCTTTGACATTCCCTGTACCTTGTTTTTTCTTTCACTGTAACCCCCTGTGCACCAGTGGCAGTCTTGCCTTGTTTGGGGTGAAACGATTATGTATAAAAACATTGTCTCAAGAGAAATTCTGATCAAAATTCAGCTACTCATATAGAGTTCTTGATCTGTTCCTAAATATATGTATCACAACTCAGTTTCATACACTAGGCAACATAAGGTGCATATGATGTGTTCCTAATATCCACCTGTTTTAGTTAAATCTCTATAGGCATTGAGCACTTTAGGTTTGTAACATGCACCTGAAGCCATGCTATAGACATAAGATAATGTATATTTATTAATATATTCTGAATAGCTTTGTTCGGAAGAAACTAATGGCTTCTGTTATTATAGGCATTTAAGGGTATTTGTGGAGATTTCATAGTTTTATTTGTTCAGGTTAGGTTTCAACTGTTTTATGAATTTTTAGTTTTTGTTTATTCTTTTCATGTTTAAGTATGGTTGTGTTTTCAATAAGGGTTTTCTGGAATTGTGTATGTGGCCAGGTATGTTGTTTTAAATGCTTAAAAATGTTAGAATTATCGTTCAAATGTAGTGTCAAGCATCATGAAAGCCAGTTTGTGGTGTGACCAACATAAATATTATTCAATCCATACACTTTCCAAAAAGGCAATTTGTAAACTACGTTGTTTTTTTTTGTTTTTTTGCAAATTGCTCACCAGGGGAGAAGAATCATTGTGAATAACTGAGTCGGATATATTAGATTTAGAGTAGTATATGATTAAGTTATTTTTTTTTTTACTAGGATCTGTTGTAGATATATTAGTATTTACTAATTTTTTTAGTATATTTTTATCTTGTTTATAATTTGTATTTTTTTTTTTTGTAATCATGTCACCCCAAGCAAGGCATTCCACTGCCACTATAGCGCAGATGTGGCAACAGTATTCAAAACACGGGTGGATGGTAGATTTGTATAAGTGCAGGATAGATTCAGGCAGACAGAATTTCCGGGCTCTGCACTAAGAGCCAACTTTCATAGCAGTGGATTTAGCAATGGATTCGATGTAGTCATTTCACTTGAGGTCTGCTGAGAGTGTCAGGCCAAGCAGGCGTAGTGTTTTACTCTCTAGGAGGCATACCTGTTCCATACTAATGGGAGGGAGGTGCGGTCGTCTGTGGTGGTTAAAAATGCATTTGATTACGATATAGGAGATTAATAAGTTTGTGATTAGTTGAAGTAGTATTATGTTCTAGTTGCTTTGTATTGAGACTTCTAAGAAAGCATTGTATTTGTCCATCAGCTATATAGCTTGGAAAGTTATTCATAAGTGTTTGTTTTATATTCTTTAGTTCACTGTAAAAAAATCTGTTTTGTGGATGAATTAGTTTTTGCACAATGTATTAGATTTTTTACAGTTGCTATTTTGTAGTAATGTGGACATTCGCTCTTGTAGTTAAGTGTACATGAATTTATACTAGTAGGTTTTTTTGAATGGCGAAATAGTAAATTTGTTATTAGTATTGAGTGCATATGTGAAGTTAAGGACAGAATTATTTCATATATATATATATATATATATATATATGAAATGGTGATGATAAAAAAAGAAAAAGACAACACTCAATAACATCAACTATGAATGCAGTCAATGTGTTGACCACGTTTGGAAAATAATAATAAATATTCCCATAACTGAATACATAAAAATCTACACATTCACTTAAAACCCGAGATCACTTTGACAACTTTTACACATTCTATATCCACAAAACAAGAACAAACAATTTTTTTTAAAAAAAAGCTTCACTATGGTAACTTGTCAGTCATCTTTAATGAAACTGGCATAAGAGAAGGGTTGCTGCCCAAATAAAACATTATATATATATATATATATATATTTTTTTTTTTCTTTGGGAGAATTATTTTGTCTTTTCATAATTGCCTGTTAGGAATTACTATGTTAATATTTGATCAAAAAAAATCTTTCTAGCTGAAAGTGAAATTCATCATAAACAAAGCAATAGTAATGATTTATTTTAAGATTTTTTTTGTTTTTAGACACCCAACTGACTTTCCATCATGTCAGTTAAATGTGAATCCATTTCATTCTTAAAGAAAAACATCTTCAAAATCTTCCTGATTTTTGCTAAAGTTAATTTTTTTTCTTTTGCCAAATTTTGATTTCCATTTAAAAACATACCAAGATCAATTCTGGATTTTTTTCCAAAAGTTACACACACCTACAAATCAATAAGTCTGCAGTCTGATAATCTATTGTAAACAACAGTTACTTATTTTTCAACATAAATATTTCCTTGTTTGAAAAATTATCTAGTAACTGGGTCAGGTTTTAGACATGTTATCTATCCTCAGTCAGTCATGTCCCTTTCGAGACATGATCGCCCAAGCGTGTATCACGCATGGCACTTAACTGACTGACTGATCTATCCTCAAATAAATGAAACCAAAAAGCACTTAAGGAATTGATACTCTGAGTTTCACCCAGTGATCATCAGTGCTTAGTATGAGGTGTTGTCTGACAATTAACTTGAAACTCAATTAGGATCGGAGAACCTGAATGATGTTTGATTTATTGACGTTACTGTTCTGTCAAATCTCTAGAGGCATTGAGCACTTTAGGGTTTTTGAACAGGTTGGCAACTGTCTTTATTGGACTTTATTTTTGCTTTCACTTCTTTATTCCTTTTATGTTTTTTTTTTTGGTTTTTCTATATTTTCTTTTTCTTTTTGGTAGATTTAATCTTATTTTATTTCTTGGAAATTTACCAATAGCTTGGTTTGTATTGATTATATATTATATATGTATGTATTGATTATATATTATATATGTATGTATTGATTATATATGTTTGTATTAAATTATATGTATTGATTATATATTATATATGTTTGTTTTGATTAAATGTATGTAATGATTATATATTATATGTATGTAATGATTATATATTATATGTATGTAATGATTATATATTATATATGTTTGTATTGATTATATATTATATATGTTTGTATTGATTATATATTATATATGTTTGTATTGATTATATATTATATTTTTATTGTTTGTTTATTGATTATATATTATATATGTTTGTATTGATTATATATTATATATGTTTGTATTGATTATATATTATATATGTTTGTATTGATTATATATTATATATGTTTGTATTGATTATATATTATATATGTTTGTATTGATTATATATTATATATGTCTGTATTGATTATATATTATATATGTCTGTATTGATTATATATTATATATGTCTGTATTGATTATATATTATATATGTCTGCATTGATTATATATTATATATGTTTGCATTGATTATATATTATATATGTTTGCATTGATTATATATTATATATGTTTGCATTGATTATATGTATGTATAAAACAGTGCACTGTGAGTGCTGGTGATAATAATGAAACATGGCTCAGTATAAAATAACAGACCTAACATATGTGTGTGTGTGTGTGTAATGGCTGGCCACTCGTATTCGAGATCACTCATCTACTGAAGTGGCTAGCTAATCCCATTACCAATGCCTGCTCAGACACACTTGTCTTTATTCAACACCCACGAAGCCCACCTGTGGTTTATACTGCAACTGAGTGGACCTTAGTTACCTAAAGAAACAGTGCATTATCTAACAGGAAAGAACAGTCTGAACAAGACCAGTATACTCAAACCCTTAGTCACGATGACTTGTGACTGAGCTAGCACAATCATTGACAAATCCTTAAAGGAAGCCATCTACTCAATTTCACCTTAAAGGCTTAGGTGAAACAGTGGTATAGTTTTCAGCCACTTTCCAAAGGATCTGCACACTAGGATTGCTTCCCCCAGACAAATAACATCAAGAAGTCACCTTTCTGACAAATCAACCATGGTGAGATTTGAACCTGAGCTTCATGGTTAGAAAATGAATGCACTAACCACTCAGCCACATATGATATTTATCTGTATTAGTCCCGAGACTCCAAATAAAAATGATGTTAATAGTATTTATTACAACATTTATTTTGCAAATATTACATATTTTTTATCTTTATCATTATATATATTTTTACACCATATATATATATATATATATTTTATAATTGGCTTTGTAATTTAAATATTACATCGAGCCCTCCACCTTGATCATTTTTTAATATTAATGTAATATTAATTAGGATCGGTTCTTTGGGATTTACCTTACCGCTTTTCCTTTTGGATTAAAGTTTTATATTTAAAATATATATATATATATATATATATATATATATATATATATATAACGACTAAACTTCTCCAATGACGTGTTTTTTTAGGGCAGTGTTTTTGCTGTTTCCATAACAAACTGTTTTTTATAGAACAGGGTTGTTAGCACTGTACCCAACCCCCAAACCTGGAGGAAGGTAATTTTCTAAGCATAGCTTAGATGTGACACATGGCCGAAAGTAGGGGGTATTCAATGAGGATTGAACCCACTACTCAGTTATAATGATTCTAGCGAGATGAGCTTGCTAACCATTACACCATGCTGAGGTGCCTATATATAGGGAGGGAGAGAGAGAGGTTACATTAGGATAATGCTATAAGAATGATGGCTATTGTCTCAAATATGCATGCGGACTTTATTTATGTCATTATTGTAAAACTTTTATTGCTTGGGGGCATAGTTAAATGATTTCCAAAATGATATTGCTTGTCAAGTTATTCAACTGTGCTGGGTATGAATCAGCAGTAGTTCAAGAGGAGAAAAATTACCAATCATTGGAATTATTGGTGCAAGAAGCAACCAAATTCTTTTCTGACAAGTATAAGTTAACAGGAGAACTACTACAGCACAAACTACAAATAGTTTTATTCAAAGTAAGGAATGGCTGTATCATAACACACGGTATCTTCAACTGGTACAAAAGTGTTTAAATTGCACTTCTATCAAAATTGGTTGTTTCATCCTGTGGATTTTGTTTTCTCCTAAATAAGGTGGTAGACAGCAGAATACATCCACACAATTACACTGAGAAGGTGATAGAAGGTTGTACTGTGGACGACTAATATCAACATCCTTTAAATTTAATTCATGGCAACAATGAAGATTGTGACATTTTGGCAAGGCAATGGAGATGCTCGGCAGCCTCGACATTTTTGAGAAAGACATCAGAGTAATCAAGAATCTCTACTGCAGCAAACTGCCTGCATACGGACAGGTAACGATTTTAGCAGATTTACAATGATAGAAAGAGGCGTAAGACAAGGATGTGTCTTTTCACCGGATTTGTTCAACTTGTACAGAGAGAATATTTTGAGGACCCTAGATGACATGCCAGGATTTGTTATTGGAGGCCACAACTTGAACAACATAAAGTATGCAGATGATACAGTGCTGATTGCAGACACAGAAAGGAAACTACAACACCTCCTACAAAAGGTATTGGTGGAGAGTGACAAAAAAAGACTACAAGTAAACTTTAAGAAAACTGAATGCATGGTCATCAGCAAAAGGTGCAACCCAAAATGCCAAATACAGGTGAGGGATACCAGAATCAAGCAAGTACAAAAATTTAATTACCTAGGAAGTGTTCTAACAGAAGATGGAAAGTGCGACACAGAGATCCGAAGGCGAATTGGCATGGCAAAAGACGCATTCCAGAAGCTGAGCAAAGTACTAACACACAGGAAAATTTCACTAGAAACAAAGAAAAGAGTGCTGGATTGCTATGTGATGTCAGTTCTTCAATACGGCAGTGAATGCTGGACAATATCATTGAAAACGAGGACAAAACAGGAAGCAGCGTAAATGTGGTTCTACAGAATGATGCTGCGGATATCATGGACTGAGCATGCAAGCAACGACAATTTCCTGAGACATGCAATAAGGAAGGAGGGCTTGGAGAACCTGATACTGACAGGCCAAATAGAAGGAAAAAGAGACAGAGGAAGTCAGAGGATAACATATTGCAGGGCCTGATCAGGTGGATGACGGAACGGGGGTTGCAAAATGTAACAGGAGCAAACATACTAAGAGCCACAAGGGATAGGGAGACGTGGAGAACCATGATCGCCTACGTCCTGCAGGGACAGGGCACAGAGAAGTGTACCTTACTACAATGCAGAAATGGCATGAGAAAGGTTTCCCTGGCCACTTCCAAAATTTAAATTCCACTGAGGAATTAAGAGACGGGTTAAAACAATAACATGCTACTTGCAGCAAAATCAAGAACTGCTGTTAATAACCTAACGCAAGATCTCAATGGGAATACCTTTAGAAAATCTGCACCTGATTAGGTAAGAGCTGTTTTGTAGGTGTGTGTATGTAAAATATATATATATATATATATGGAGGAATGGTGGACTTTGAAAAAACTAGTAGCTATTCAGGTATCTAAGCATCCTTCATTCAGTAATGAATGAACAATCTTGGCTACTGGTGTGTGTTTACACTGTATATAACACAGATATCCACCTTCCTCTACTGAGTGTCTATAGCTCAGAGGTAAAATTGCCTACTGGTGTCAATTCAGTCGGGTTTCAATCCTGGCTAGAAGAAATCGGATGTCTGAGCTGTGATACAGCAAAACAGGACTGTCTCCAGATGACAATATATATATATATATATATGCACACACAATATATATAAATTTTTATATATCAGAACAATTTTTGAAAAATCTATGACAAAGTGGAAAAGTTTTTACTTTGATATGTTTTGTCTTAAGTCTTCAACAGCATAAAGTAATGTTTATGTTGATGCATGAAGGAGAGGGAACACTGCAATTTTTGCTTTTTAAGTTTTTTTTTTTAAGTGTGTGTGTGTGTGTATATATATATATATATATAGCATAATGATAATTCACATATACTGTCTTAATATGTATAGGAAAACTATACCACATATACTCATGTAGAAAGAAAGAAAAATACTGGATTTTAAAATTAAATACATATAGGCTAGGGTTAAATAGGGACTTAGGTATTTTGAATCTTTATAAATATTTCAATAGTTAAACATTTTTTAAATACACTTAAAAATTTTTTCTTTGAAACAACATTTAAAAGTATTATTACAATTAGATTTATTTTTAAAAATATTCAGACTGTTGCTTTCTGCATCACATGACGGACGCTTCTAGTTTAAATTTTAAAATCATTTGTTTCTGATAAAAGGCCAAGGCCGGTCTGAAATATCAAATATATATATATATATATATATATATATATATATATAATAATAGAAATAAATAAATACTGTCAAAAAAAAAAAAAAATACATTTTTAACTTACAACTTTATAGTAGTTTTTCCTATATATATATATATATATATATATATATATGCTATATTCAGAGGAGAAGAGTTGTCAATATTGAACATATGTGAATATAGACATAGAAATCAACACTGCATAATGACTGTCTTGAGTAGTCCTTTTTACCATTCCTTAAAATAAATGTTAGAAGTGAATTTGTAATGCTAGGTTATAACCCTGCAAATGTTTGGATCATATATTCTCTTATGGATATTGGTGATAAGAAGAATTGTTGTTTTACTGTGATTTAATTGTATGCTAAATATTAATTTGAGCTGGGGAGAGTAGACTGCCATGACATTCTGAAGAGTCTACAAAAAAAAAAATTTTATTGATTTCAAATTGTATTATTTTGGTAGAATTTTCAGGTTTTGAAAACGTGACTCAGTTTCTGTTGAAGAAATTTTGCTGATGTCATTATTTTCTACGCTTATCAGCTAGCAGTCACTCGACTCCTTCAATACTTTTGGTGCATACCTACGTGACACTAGTTCTTCTGGAAATATACTGGTTAAGTATGAAATTACCACTGACCTATCACTTCATAAGGACCTTGTGATACCTACTTAAGAAATTGCAAAACTTACTAGATAAAGTTGAAATGTCTACCTTACCATTCCTCACCTAAATTCCTGTTCCTGCACAAAAAGGGAACACTCCTGATTCAAACCTGAATTAGCCACATCATCCACATGAAAAGAAAATAAAGATAATGCCTCATCCCAGAAATGTTTAACTAAAAAATGCCTAAAGATCCTTAAAAAAAAAAAAAAAAAAGAAAAAAAATTCACAAAATCTAAAGAACTGCTTTCTTTACTAGTCAGCAAAATGATACTAATATATTGAATAGTTACTAATCATTGCTTCTTTTCTTTTAACAATAATTTAAAGTAGTTAGCTGTGACGATGGTCAATTATGTATATTTGCTCACTGTTGTTGCATTTTTTTTCTGTTTCTCTGGCCTTCATCAGGTTTCAGTTTCAATAAGTTTGAGTTGGTTTGTTTTTCAGCATATCAACACCTCAATGGGTTATTTAATGCCGACAAGATTTTTGGGGAACAACTATTTGCTAATACCTGGGAGCATAACAGGTTCTAGCACCCTGGGTAATGTGGATCTGGGAATAACAGCAATAAAGAAGTGGTTCCATGCTTCTCACAACCTCTCAGTCAGAATCTTTGCTGCCAGATGCAGTTTATCGTCATAACCAGGACCAGTATCGGTATTCAACAAAAGTAATATGATTAAAAAAAAAAAGCTGAGTAGTGATAAAATCTGTCAGAAAATATCAGTGACCTAATCTCAGAAATTTAAGCAAAAATTATGCCCAAGATTAACATTTACTGATTAATGAATTAAAAACAGGAAAAGGAATTTTGATTATACAGTCTAACATCTTTATCTTGTACTCCATAGTCAGTACATTTTTGTATCAGCTAAAAGAAAATTATAAGACCTCCCACAGAATGTAGCTGAAGAGAGTGACAAGAAAGGACTACAAATAAACTGCAAGAAAACCAAATACATAGTCATCAGTAAAAAGGGCAGCCCAATATGCCAAATACAGGTCAGGGATACTAAAATCAAGCAGGTACAAAAGTTTAAATACCTGGAAAGTATTATAACAGAAGACGGAAAGTTCAACACAGATCTGAAGGTGAATTTGCATGGTAAAGGAAGCATTCCAGAAGTTGAATAAAGTATTAAGAAACAGGACAATTTTGCTAGAAACAAAGAAGAGAGTACCAGATTGCTATGTGTTGTCAGTTCTTCAATATGGCAGTGAATGCTGGACAATATCATCAAAGATGAAAAAAAAAACTTGAAGCAACTGAAATGTGGTTCTACAGAAGGATGCTGTGAATATCATGGATTGAGCATGTGAGCAATGATGAGGTTTTGGAAATGATGGAAATGAAAAAATAAATTAATATGGATCATCAAGAAGAGTCAGTTGAAGTTCCTGGGACATGCAATGAGGAAAAAGGACTTGGAGAACCTGATACTAACAGGCCAGATAGAGGGAAAAAGAGACAGAGGAAAGCAGTGGATAACATATTTGAAGAACCTAATCCAGTGGATAATAAAACAAGAGTTGCACAGTGTAACAGGAGATGGTGTGCTAAGAGCCACCAGGGATAGGGAGACGTGGAAAGCCATGATCGCCTACGTTCTGAAGGGACAGGGCACATAGAAGAAGAACAAGATATTAGTTCACTGGGCAGCTACAAAAGCAGTGCCACACATTGTTTACAACTTTCAGCATAAGCTGACAACAGCAATCTTGTGAATTTCTTATACATAGCTGTACATTTCCCCATTCAGGGTAGTAAGTATATATATTTTTTTGTTTTAAGACTTTAGCTTTCATATTGAATGGATTTATTCAACCTGTAACATGAAACAACTAGGAGTTTTTGCCAGGATTCGTCAATGGCAACCACAATCTCAGCAATACAAGATACACAGATGACACAGTGCTGATAGCAGGCATGGATTGGAAAATGCTGGATGCTGAGGATACCATGGACAAATCATGTGAGCAACGATGAGGTGTTGGAGAGGATGGAATCAAGAAGTAAACTTATACTTAATATCAAAAAGATACAGCTAAGGTTCTTGGGACACGTAATGGGTAAGCAGAGTTTGGAGAATTTAATTCTTACAGAACAGATAGAGAGAAAGAGAGACTGGGGGAAAGTAGCGTGAGACATATTTCATGGGCTTGAGCAAATGGATGGCAGTGTGGGAGAGACACCAAAAAAATGTGTGTTGTGGTGCAGTGGATATCAGCTCGGAACAACAAATCAGGGAGACAATTTCAAATTCCAACTGAATTCCCTGCATTCACTTACGCACAAATACCCTTGGGAAAAGTATTAATCCATCTCTTCCCTCCAGTTATGGGTTAAATAATAGGACAGATTGGGTTCTATAGATTTGGTTGGCAACCAGTCTATGGCAGAAAGCAATAGCAACTGACTGCAGGATAATCCTCTGCCCAGTCAGTCATGTCTCTTTCGAGACATGATCACCCAAAGCATGTATCATGTATGGCACTTAACTGACTGACTGACTGACTAAAAGAAGAATTATTAAGAGCAACAAGGACAGGGGCAAGTGGAAGTCCATGATTGTCTATATCCTGAAGGGACATGGCACATGAAGAAGAATTGAACAAAACAATATAAAACTTTCTTAAAAGCATTAATGATTGTTACTTGTTTTAAGCTTTGTTCTACCATTGATAACACTGCAATATATATGTGGAATGCACTGGCAAGACTATTTTTATTTATGGTTTTCTTTGGAGGCATATCTGTTAACTGAACATTTTCTGTGATCCACCAATGGTCTGGTCTGAAGGGGACTGGAATTAAGAGGTACTTTATCATTAAACTTCACTGACCATTTCTGTTGATGAAGCCAATCTTAATAACTGATATTTGTATTGTTTATATTTTGTAAAGAATTTTATAAACACATTGACATTACAAATTTTGTTGAAACATTTAAATCCCTGCATTTGTTTTTTGGAATGTTGCAAGCACGACATTTTCTCTGATGTAATCCAAAGTGCATTGTGGTGCAGTGGATATCGACACAAAACAACAAATCAGGGAACCAAGTTTGAATTCCAGTTGCATTCCTTGCATTCACTTACACACTAATACCCTTGGAAAAGGTATTAATCCATCTCTTCCTTTCAGTTATGGTTTAAATAATAGCTTAGATTAGGTTCTATAAGCTTGGCTGGCAACAAATTTACCATAGAAAACTATGGTAATCTACTGTGGGATAATCTTCTGTCCAGTCAGTCATGTTTCTTTTAAGACATGATTGCCCAAAGCATGTATCACATATGGCATTTAACTGACTGATTCTCTGAAGGAATTTTTTTTTTGTTTTAGGGATTGTGCTCACATAACATGATTTGCATTCCAAGTATAGGCAATGAGAGCTTGTGGGGATGACTCATTAACAATGTTTTAAAACAAGAGGGAAAACTTGTAGGGGATCATGTCTTTTTGGGAGAGACATGTCATGTGGGTTTCATGATGGCCACTTCATGACACCACTCCATACAGTGATGAAGGCAGTAGTCAATTTTCAGTTTATTTAGGCTAAATCTGCCTCTCAGGCAGCTTATGAATCCATGGTGCCATTTTACTTTGTGAATATATGTTTTCCTGATACAGGAAGAAACTCCAGCTCATAAACCTCATTTTGGAAGTATGTTCTGGCTTGAGAACATAGATAAATTTGGTCTGTCTTGAATCTGAAGTCTTAAACATGGCTTCTCCAGCCACAGGAATATCTCTGTAATATATGTAAAACTCTTCTTTTTTTTTTTGTTTCTCCTTACATTTGGCTTTGCTTTGTAGATATATATTCTTTATGTTGGATGTGTAATGTAACGGCAACTTCTACTCCAACAGTTTCTTTTCTCGCACTTCCCAACTGTGGAATTCCCTTCCACATGATTGCTTCACCGACGGCTACAATCTCCAGGAGTTTAAATATAAGGTCAATAGACACCTAACACACTAACTCGCTCCCATTCTTTCAAACACTCTTCCCATCTGCCCAACCCTCATCCTCGGTATCCTTACCCATCTATCACCTTCCTTCTGACATTTCCTACACCTAACCACTCCTCCTCTTTAACTTCCCCTATGTAGCCCCATGTGCAATAGTGGCAATGGAATGCCTTGCTTGGGGTGAAATGATTAAAAAAAAAAAAGTTTTTTGTCTGCCTTAGTAGTATAACAGGTCTCTGAGCAAAAAGCATGTTTGTCATTCCTGTTCCTTTAAGCTAGTCTTTTCTGTCAGTGAACCACAGTGCTATATCACAAATATAATAATGCCCATAATAGGGGAATTAATGTAAAAGAATAGATCCTTTACATAGCACACACTCGTTACAATCTTATTTATTTCGCAAAGTGGTTAGAGGAACAAAAATAATTCTTGATTTAATAACACAACACATCTATTCTTGCATAATTCTACTGCTGCTCATGATCCCAGACAATTCTAAACGATACAAGGAATTCCTCAAAACATTTGCTCATCAAAGAAATCCACATGCTAGAAAATAGAAAGTAAAGTTCAATGGTGATGTGCACATATTTTCAGTTTTCATGAATAAGTTGTGGTTAATGAGACATTGTCATAAAAAATATTCTAAAAAAAATGTAACATTGCAATGAAAGTGAGAAAAGGTTTATGTTACTAAATGTGACTAACTTCGTTAAATCAAAGATGGTGAAAAGCTGTCAACTTCAAAATGTTGGCTCTGTGCCAGTTTTATGCAATTTTTGTTACTCAAAAGTGAATGCTGAGAAAACATTCAAAACATTGTCTTTGAATTTGCTGCCGTCCCTCCTTATCTACAGTTTCAATTTTGCAGCTTCAGTTACCCGAGGTCTACCCAAGAGATAAACAATTCATAAGGTTTATTCAATAATTGCTCCAAAGCAAAAAGGTGGATGCTGGCAATTCGATTATACCAAACAGAAGCTATAAAGTGTTTTCTGAAAGTGAAAAAGAGAAACTTTTGCACTTAAAAAAAAAGTCATATGTAATATTTGCTAATATCTACAGCAAGAGTAAATCTATCCACCACATAATTTTTATTACTTTATATTGTTATAATAACTTTAGTTTATTATTCATGTTCTTAATCTCTTAATCTTTTATTGTGTCTAATAATTTCTTCAATGGGAATGAGTGTTATATCTGCCACATAACTTTTATTCCAGAATATTGCTGTAATTGTTCACTTTTTATTTCTTTGCATTCTCTTAATCTGCCTAATCATATATAATCTGCCTAATCATATATAGTGCTCATGTAAATAAATCAGTGCTCAATGTAATAAACAGAATTATTAACTGTATAATAAATAAATATACATTTTCTTTCACTGGTAGCTCAACTCAGTATTTCATGTACAACACAGTCTTCAGGTTCTGAGAATACATACAATATATCTCTCTCTCTCTCTCTCTATATATATATATATATATATGTAGATATAGGTAATGATGTCAAATCTGAAAATGGTGAGGATAATCCGAAAGGATCTACTTAATATATTAGTGTTAGATCTGTATAGAAAGCTCAATGGATGTTATCCAGAGCAATATGATATCTATAAAAAAAAACTTGACACAACATTTAAAGTGGTTATAAATTATGTTTAGTTTTCATATTCCACTGTCACACCCTGATTGAGCACTCTGGAAGAATGGTAGACTTTGAAAAACAGATGCTACTCTAGCATCTATGCATCGCTCATTCAGTAATGAATTAGAGCACTCTGGCTATTGGGCATGTATAATGATAATATACACGCTAAAAAGTCTGCCTCCTCCTACCGAGCGCCCATAGCTCACAGGTAGAATTGCCGACTGACATCAATTCAGTCGGGTTTCAATCCTGGGTAAAAAGCAATTGGATGTCTAACCATACTGATTAGCTGTGATACAGCAAAAGAGATCTGTCTGCGGATGACTATATATATATATATATATATATATATTCCATTTACTTGCTTCCCTGACAGCTACAATCTCCAAGAATTTAAATGTCAAGTCAATTGTCATCTCCTATCTCGCTAACCTGCGTTCTCTCTCATGCTCCTTTCTCCATACACTTCATCATCAGTATTCTCATTCTTCTCTTACCCACTTCCTGACACCCCCTATAATCTGTCACTCTTCCTCATAACTTTCCTCCTATGTAACCCCCTGCAAAACAGTGGCAGTAAAATGCCTTGCTTGGGTCGATATATTATGATATATATATTTTTTCAGCATCAAAAACAAAGAATTGTACCAAATAACAAAAACCATGTCACTTGAAGACTTTTAACAACTAAAACATGGGAATCAAGGAGAAAATAATGACATAATCATGATGCTGATATTCCACACCACTTCAGATAAAAAGTTAGAAAGAAAACCACCATTAATGCCGGCTGGAAAGAGCAATCACAGTTACTGAACTTAGGAAACCTATTTTCCTAAAAAATTGTCTCAAGATAAAGATTTTATCATTCGTAACTGATAATAGTACTGGCTGCTCCATTAATGAATACCAAATGTTTCCTTATAAGGAAACAGCTAATATTGCAATTATCTGCCTCATATCTATCAGTCTGTCTTCCCCCCGCAGCTTGTCCAGAGCCATCCCTCAAGCTTGTTCATAACTATCTCTCTAAACTTAAGAACACATGGCCCAGCTGGTTAGTTCCTGTGACTTGACCCAAAGTTGTGAGTTCAATACCAGGCTACATCAGTGGTGAACAAGTAACTTAGAAGGTGAGAGGGAGATAACTCATGGCTACCAAAAGAGGCACTACTATGCAAGGAATGGAGTTTATATACTCCAGTGATTGTAATAAAGATTTTGGTTTGAAATTCCTAGCCCCTTAAGGCCGGATCGTACAACACCCGAAATGTCGTCCAAATGGCAACAATGATGAAGACAATATTCCGAATAATGTAAATACTCTCTGAACTTGTTCAGAGCTATACCATTGAACCTGTTTAGAGCTATCCCCCTGAGCTTGTTCAGAGCTAGTTACATAAATTTGCTCAAATCTGTCAGCTCAAGCTAGTTTTCCATATCTCACGAGCTCTATAGGATATCTGATAACAGCAAATAATTGTGAAGTAATAAAACTGAAGCAAACGTGTTTTAAAAAAAATTAGGGTAAGATTATGTTGCCCTTGCATTTAAAAGAATCAAATCACCAGCTGTAATTCGGTTGGACATTTCAAGTGTTTGTAATTGATGTCAATGACTGATGTGAAACAATAAGGGAAAAAGAATTTTGCAATAGTATCACATTAATAAAGTCTAAACAAATCTTGAAAACCAAGTAGCAAAGCAAAGTTTTTAATGTTAAAGTTATTTATGCTCCAAACATGGCTGTCATCCACAGTCTGTTGATCAAACACAAAGCTGTTCAGCAAGATACAATGTCAGAATTAAAAATTTAAAAAAAAGGAAAAATTAGACATTGAAGTGATGTGTTCAAACACATGAAATTAGACACAATGTATTTGAATTTAATGTAATTCTTAACACAATTTTCAAAATGGCAGCATTATGAGGGGGGTGCTAAAAAGGTTTTTATTCAAGATTCCTAGAATTTGATCAAACAAATACTTTCTCAGAAAGGTTATTTAGTTTGTCAAAAATCTGTTGAAACTTATTGCAATCAGAATACTTCTATGATAATGATTTTTTTGTTTGAGTTTTGTTTAATGGCATATCAACCTCTGTGGGTTATTTAACCCTTTGTTGCATATTGGTTACAATAGTAAACTTTTTCTAGCCTTTATTGCATATTGGTTTGCAACAAAGGGTTAATGCCAAAAAAGTAGGGTTTCAAGGTATTTTTTTGAGGTTTAGTTATAGTGAGAAGGTTGATTTAATCAGATTTTGATGAAAAATTATTTTTTTTTTATTTTAGAAAACTGAAGATGTCTTCTAGTTATGTATTAAGATGTACTGCTGGTAAAAATATTTTTTCCTTCATAAATGTGTTAATGGTAATAATTTTTTTTCTTTCAGAAATGTGTTGGTAATATTTTTCTTTCTTTCAGAAATGTGTTGCTAATATTTTTCTTTCAAAATGAAAGTTTTTCTATAAAAGTCTATTTTTATGTATATATTTTTATAAAAGTGTATTTTTATACTTTCATAGTGTTATGACCCCATGTTGGGGGGTTAACTATTTGCCCATAGCTGGGACCCTAACAGGTGCTACCACTCCGAATCAGGGTGGAGCTGGAAACAACAACAATTAAGAGGTGGTTCCATGCTTCCCATTACTTCCCAGTCAGAAGCCTTGCTGCCAGATAATAATTTTAGTATCTTAAAAAGTATACAAAATTTAATAATAGTGATTAAGTGAAAATGTTAAGAAGGTCTCCCAAAGAGGATTAACGACAATAGAAGCTTACATTTTGATAAAGTAATAAATGTAAAATATTAAAATATTATAACATTGTAATATATATATATATATATATGTGTGTGTGTGTGTGTGTGTGTGTGTATATATATATATTTAGTGTATCGAGGCAGCAAATAATTTTCTAAACATATACTGTTAAATATAAGAGACAATGAATGTCTATGTTCAATCATGAGCCATTCTGAACGTCGTATTTTGGCTTTTTATTTTCAGTTTAAAATAAAGACAAAAATTCTCCAACATTTGGATAATTTTTTATTAATTTGCTTCTAAGCTTTCGGCTCACATGAGTCTTCTTCAGAGAGGTTATTTAGATGGTAATACAATAACATCCACCATCACCGACGATTTTATTTTGTGTTGACATAAAACTCCGCTAGGCAACGGCAATAGTTACCAAAAATAAACGCAAATTAATAAAAAATTACAGAATGCCATAACTGTTTATACAATAAAAATAGTTACTGTGCACATTTCTAATACTTGATTAAACTCCAATAAGAGAGAACCAATGAATCAGTTAAGCTGCTTTTTGGTAAATTGTGTTTTTTTTTCTATTTTGGTATTAGCACTTTATAGGCGGCACAGTAAAGTAATGAACAGTGGTTCAGACTGAGGAATTAGAGAGTTGAGTTTATCTTTTCCTTTTTTATTAATTTTTTTTTTTTTTTTCAATTGGAGTAGATAGACTAAACTATCGCCCGGTTCACACTCCACCCACATCTATTGAACAGGTGAAGAGGCTCACCCCTTGTTTCCTGTTTAGGATGCGGTTTCTGGTTTTCTCTTTTCCAATCTTTTCACTCTTTTCCTTTTTTATTTTATTTTTTTAATTTTTTTTTTCAATTGGAGTAGATAGACTAAACTATCGCCCGGTTCACACTCCACCCACATCTATTGAACAGGTGAAGAGGCTCATCCCTTGTTTCCTGTTTAGGATGCGGTTTCCAGCTTTCTCTTTTCCATTCTTTTTACCCTTACGTAGCCCCCTGCGCATCAGTGGCATTACCGCCTTGCTTGGAGTGATATGATTTAAAAAAAAAAAAAAAAAATTACATTCATTCATGTATCAATGTTGCGCATCAATTTATTCTCCCCAACCACCAGCTATGCATAAATAGCTAGACGAACTGGGTTCAACAGCAATGGAGAAGGAAAAATGAACTCAAGCCACTGCAGAAGTTTTGATCCCATCAGGTTTCTTGCCCAACACACATATCTGCTGCCATGGTTACAGCACATATGTGTCCCTACAACCATAATGGATTATGAGATGAGTGATCCTGACACTTCTTTTTTTAGTTATACCCTAAGGTGTGCTATTTTTGAGTAACTGAACTGTTGGCATGGCCAAAGACGCATTTCAGAAGCTAGCCAGAATACTGAAAGACAGGAAAATCTCATTAGAAACAAAGAAAAGGAGTGCTGGATTGCTACGTGATATCTGTCCTGTATAGAAGTGAATGTTGGAAGATCTTATCAAAGATAAAGGAGAGGCTTGAGGCAGAAGAAATGTGGTTTTACAGAAGGATGCTGAGGATATCATGGGCAGAGCACGTGTGCAACGATGAGGTGTTGAAAAGGATGCAAATGAGAAGAAAACTGATAATAAATATCAGGAAGAGACAAATGACGTTTCTGGGACACATAATAAAGAAGGCGTGGATAACTTGATACTCACAAGTCGTATAGATGGAAGAAGAGACAGAAAAAAGCAGTGCAAAACATACTTGTTAAGTCTGAGCAAACAGCTGATGGAGTGGGGCTTGGAAGAGATACCGAAAGAAAAATTACTGAGAGTGACAAGAGAGAGCCAAGTGGAAGTCCATGATCACCTACGTCCTGAAGGGACACGGCACATGAAGAAGAAGAATTAAAAGGAGAAATAGAAATTCATATCTATTATTTACACAATGCATAGTTGGACTATTGTCTTTATCTTTGTTATCACAGCATTTTGTAGTAGATTGCAGGAATCAGAGAGCTGAGTTCAAATTCCACTCGAGTTCATTATATTCACTTATGTGCTAATACACTTGAGAAAGGTTTGAATCTTTCTCTTCTCTCCAGAGTTATGGGTAAACAGAAGGACAGACTTGGTTATCTCGCCTTGGTTTGCATCTGGTCTAGGAGATGAAAAACTGAATTCAAACCAGTTTAGAAAATCCAATGGAAGGAAAAGAACCTGAAGGCAGTAACTCAGTACTATATGTTATCATCTTCTGTGACCTCCTTTTTCTTCCCAGCTGTCACACACTTGTGAACCCTGGGATTGTAGGGAGTACGAAGAGACCATTGCTGTGGCTCAACACAAACCATTACAATGCTAGTTAGGTTAAGTAATCATTGATTCTTGAACTCCTTTTTTTAAAATCTGAAGAAATCCCTTAGAAAGATGTATTTTTTGTTCTATTTTATCATTTCAATCCAAACTTATTTATAAATGAAACTGTGTGCGTGTGTGTGTCCATTACCTATAGACTCCGAAACAGCTGAACCGATTTTCTTGAAAATTTACACAGCTGTGATATAAGCGTCTGCGAGTGTTCTTAGCTAGGTTTTGTGTCAAGGTACTCCCCGATAAACATCGAAAATTGATAATCGAAAAAATTGGGTTATAGAAGGAATGGTCCGATTTTAATCAAATTTGATACACTCATATACAAAGACATAAGAAACGATATTCAGAAGTTTCCATATTGCAGTTCTTACAATAGTTCAGAAAATTGATAATATATATATAAAAGGCAAGATGTTTGTGTGTGTGTCTGTTTATCTGCCTGTATGTCTGTATTTTCTTTCAGCCCTTTTATTTTAGTTTTTGCTTTGGGTTTAGCTCTAAGTAGATATAATTGTAGTTCTTAGTCTCAACCATGATACCATTTACTCAGAGGACTTATTTAGCCTTCAAAATACAGTTTATGATGAAAAAAACTTATTTGATATCAATACCAGGAAATCAAAACTTGACTTACATCCATTCATTTTTCTTTCAGTCTACGGTTTCGCTTTACTGGAAACAACTATTGCTTTTTAGTCTTTTGTGCCGAGATCCAAAGAGTCTGAGCTCCAGGACCATGGATTAGTTTTAAAGCTTTCATTAGACCCAAGTAACGCCAGGCTATACTGCTAGTTACCCATAAACCAATGTATAATAAACAAAACTCACAGGTAAAAATGAAGACAATATGTTCACCTTAACAAATTTATATAAATATTGATAACTTAAAAAAAACAAAAAAAACACTAACTTTAAAGTCATTTTCTCATAACCATAATATAGATTCCCAGAACCTTTTCTCTGAATATTTCATTGCAATCATTCTGATATTCTTTCTTCATTGACACTGCAACTTCACAAATTCAAGCACAGTACTTGATAGCAGATAGGTCTCATAATTTTATTACTTAAATTGTGACTTGCAAGTTCTATGTTCATAGTTTCTTTTCCTGCTATCCTGTTATCTATGATCTTCAAAAATTAAAAGCAAATGTCAATCATCATCCTCTGTCTCCTTGAATCCTGTTCTTTATTATCGTTTCTGTTTTTTCAGATTCAGTAACCATTCGTCCATACATGGAGTGCTGCTGCCATACAAGGTCAGGTGTCCCTGCCGTTCACCTCAGTGTACTCGACAGGCTCCAAAGGAGAATCAGTAATGTGATAGGTACTGATCTGGCGGCTAGACTACAGCCACTTCCCCACCGACGAAAGGTGGCCTCCATTTGTCTGTTCTATAAATACTTTCATGGCTTCTGCTCGAACGAACTTAAGTCACTGGTGCCTCCTCAACAGGTGTTTACTCACCGTTAGATCAACCAAATGCAGACAATAATTCTACTCCAGCAGTTTCTTTTCTTGCACTTCCCATATGTGGAACTCGCTTCCATATTCTTGCTTTCCTGACGGCTACAACCTCCAGGAATTTAAATGCAATGTCAATACTCATCTATTAACCACATGACTCTAGTTCTTTCTACACCACCCTGTATATCTTTTCCTTTCTCTCCACCTTTGAAACTGTCATCACACCTGCATTCTCATCTTTCTATTGCTCCTTTCTAACTGGTTTGTCTTCCTCTTCACTCTCTTCTAATTAATCTTTTTACACTTATGTAGCCCCGTGCACATCAGTGGCATTACCTCTTTGCTCGGGGTGAAACGATTAAAAAAAAAACAACCTTGTGTATTATAGTGGCTTTATTACCTTACCATTGTAATGATAAAAAAACAACAAAAAAAAAAAAACAGAGAAAACAATGAGTAACTACCCTACTATTTTCCCATGATATCATTGCAGTTCATAGATAAAGAAACTAAATCTGTTGCTAGATCCTGAAAAGACATAGCAAATAAAAAAATTGTCCCCATTCTTTTGTACATAAGTCTAATTGCGTTAATATAATTATCACTTCAGTCTGATGAACTGCTAAAGAATGAAACATGTCAAATGAAAATGTTTTCTATTTTGTCAGTTATTTTTGCTTTAAGAAAGAAGAGATCAGGAGCAATAAAATAAAGGAAAATTTTACTAAGAGCTACAAAAGACAGAAAGTTTTGGAGAGCCATCAGTAATGTCCTGAAGGGACATGGCATGTAGAAGAGGAAGAACTGTTTGCTGTTTGGAAAATAACTAAACACATGGCCCCAAGAAAAATGTTTCCCTATCTTATAAGATATCTTCTTTCTTTCCTCCTGTCAACATTTGCACTGCAATTCAAACTGGAATGTTTATTCTCAGAATTCAAGTGTATCATGTCTATTTCAACATTGGTTGTAAGTGTAAAGACAAAATTGATAGTGACAAAAGAACACTTACAAAAAACAAACAACAAAAAGCAAAAAACAAAAAACAAACAACAAAAAGCAAAAAACAAAAAGCAAAAAACAAAAAAACAAACAACAAAAAGCAAAAAACAAAAAACAAAAAACAACAAAAAAGCAAAAAAAAAAACAAAAACAAACAAAAACAAAAAACAAAAACAAACAACAAAAAGCAAAAAAAAAAAAACAAACAACAAAAAGCAAAAAAAAAAAACAAACAACAAAAAGCAAAAAAAAAAAACAACAAAAAGCAAAAAAAAAACAAACAACAAAAAGCAAAAAAAAAAAACAAACAACAAAAAGCAAAAAAAACAAAAAAAAAAAACAAAAAGCAAAACAAAAAAAAAACAAAAGCAAAAAAAAAACAAAACAACAAAAAGCAAAAAAAAACAAAACAACAAAAAGCAAAAAAAAACAAAACAACAAAAAGCAAAAAAAAAAACAAAAAAAAACAAAAAGCAAAACAAAAAAAAAACAAAAGCAAAAAAAAAACAAAACAACAAAAAGCAAAAAAAAACAAAACAACAAAAAGCAAAAAACAAAACAAAACAACAAAAAGCAAAAACAAAACAAAAAAAAGCAAAAACAAAAAAAACAAAACAACAAAAAGCAAAAAAAACAAAACAACAAAAAGCAAAAAAAAATAAAACAAAACAAAAAGCAAAAAAAAAATACAAAAAGCAAAAAAAAAAATACAAAAAGCAAAAAAAAAATACAAAAAGCAAAAAAAAATAAACAAAAAGCAAAAAAACAAATACAAAAAGCAAAAAAACAAATACAAAAAGCAAAAAAAAATACAAAAATACAAAAAGCAAAAAAAAAAAATACAAAAAGCAAAAAAAAAATACAAAAAAGCAAAAAAAAAAATACAAAAAACAAAAAAAAAATACAAAAAACAAAAAAAAAATACAAAAAGCAAAAAAAAAATACAAAAAGCAAAAAAAAAATACAAAAAGCAAAAAAAAAATACAAAAAGCAAAAAAGTACAAAAAGCAAAAAAAAGCTAAAAACAAAAACAGCAAAAAAAAAAAAAAAAAAAAAAAGAAAGCAATGATCTGCTAACATTTACCCTTACTCATAAGATATCTTGTCTTTTAAAAATTTATGTTTGCCTAAATTTTGTCCATTTTCAAACCTTATTGCAATGGAACAAAGCAGCCAGGCACGTACTGTTAGCATGCAGTGGATTAACTATCATTGGTTTACATTTATTATAAACAATTTAGCATTAACAACACAAGTAGTAGTATTCAATTTTTTAAAAGCATATTTTTATAAATATTTCCTCTATGTCATTAATTTTTAATTCAAATATTAAAAATTGGCATATATATACAAGATTTCTATTCGCAATCTTTTTAAAATTAATTTTTTATATAGGAAAACATATCTAACTTGTAAAGGCTGATGTCCATATCAGGTTGAAAGAGTCTCATGTAATCAACAAAGTAATGTTGAGTCTGGTCATTACTCAGATGAATGAGTGCTTGGAAATACTAGGTGCTGTAGGCATGGATGGGTGGCAGGTGTAAGTGATAAGAGCTTGGAATTCAAAATCAATCAGAGAGTCAAGTTCTAATTCCAGTTAGGTTCATCATTATTACTTATGCATAATTACCCTTAACAACACTATTTCTCTGACAGCTTCATTAGTAGAACTTTTTTCAGTAAATTGTTATTATGTCCTCCGAAAATTCTAACAATCTAAATTGTAATTTCTGGGTCTAAGTGAGGAAAATAGCCATGCGTTTGAGGAGAGGGGGAATATAGCCATGTGACCGAGGGTGGAGAATATCTGTGTCCGGAGGGATGTGTGCCCGAAGGGAGAGAATAGTTGTGTGTCCGAGGCGGTGGAAAACATTTCCCGGGTGTCCAAGGTGTGGGGGGAGGGAATTGCTGGGTGTCCGAGACGGTGGGATAAAATGGCCGTGCGTCCGAGACGGTGGGATAAAATGGCCGTGCGTCCGAGACGGTGGGATAAAATGGCCGTGCGTCCGAGACGGTGGGATAAAATGGCCGTGCGTCCGAGACGGTGGGATAAAATGGCCGTGCGTCCGAGACGGTGGGATAAAATGGCCGTGCTTCCGAGACGGTGGGATAAAATGGCCGTGCTTCCGAGACGGTGGGATAAAATGGCCGTGCGTCCGAGACGGTGGGATAAAATGGCCGTGCGTCCGAGACAGTGGGATAAAATGGCCGTGTGTCCGAGAGAGGAAAATATTATTTGTTCACAGTAAAAGAATTTGTAATGTAATCTTACATTCTACAAATAACTATTTTTAAGGGGATGTAAATAATTTCTTTCTTAAATTTTAATTTTTCTATAAGTTTAGACATGCTTCTTGAAGTATACATTATAACTACACTGAATGAATAGCTACATCTACTGAAAGGAAACTTAGATTACTGAGTTATAACAGAAAATTTTTTATCACAATCCATCTTTTACCATTTATCTGTGTATTGAATACTGCTGTCATATCTATTGCTCCTGTTGTTCATCTTGAGATTCTTAGGACAAATCAAAGGATCTGTAATGTATTTGATCCTGACCAAACATCTCAACATCCATCACTTTCTCACACATGTGACATGGCTTCCCTCTATCTTTTCTACAAATATTTTCATGGCAATTGCTTCAATAACATTTTTTTTAACTGGTGCCCCAAATGGATAAATTTATGCTACTAGATTGGCATCTAGGTCTCACCCTTTTACTGTTGAAATCGCTAAATGCAACAGCCACTTTTACTCCAAAAGTTCCTTTTCTCGCACTTTCCACCTGTGGAACTCAGTTCTGTTTACTTGCTTACCTGATCATTAAACTTTTCAAAAAATTTAAAGGCAATTTCAATCACCTACTTTTTTTCTTTAATCCCTACACTCACTCTTCTGAGATTGAAAATAAAAAAAAGATTTTCATAAATTTTTAAGTTGAATATGTAAATTTTAAATAATTTTGTATCGTAATTTAATTAATATAACATGAAAAATTAGGTTGGTGACAATAGTTTAAATGTGACCGTATTAAAGCAAGAATTATTATTAGTATTATTATTTATCTAATATCAAATTTTTTCATGATCGTAGGAAACCAGTTTTAAATCATATCCCCTAATGTTTTTTTTACTACTGTTTTTCTTTTGTTTTCAAGAAAATTTAAGAAAAAAATTATTTGGTTAGACTTCCTTTAGCTGTTCCTCTCTTTAAAACAAAACTTTTGGGGAGGGAGGGTTAGCAACTGCGAAAACTTTTTCCATAAATGTTGCAGTAGTCGCTGTTTAAAATGAAAAGTGATTTTCAGATTTGAATGTCATTCTCAAAAATTAGAAAAAAAAACAAATTAATTACTGAAAAAAAAAAAAGAGATTTTCATTATTTTTTTTTTTTTAAGTTGAATATGCAAATTAATCATTTTAATTAAACAAGAACGGTTAAGTGGGATAAGATATAAGACCCATCCTGGTAGATAAAAATGATAAAATGGCAAAGTTCTTACTTTTAAAAGACACCAACTTATTCAGATTTTCCCAAAACACATATCAGCTCAGTTCTCAATCAAAACATAAACAAATCAATTTCTAAAGAATCTAAGAATTTTATTTTTTAACCCAACATATTTTTATTAATTCAAACATTATTTTTCATAAATATCTCTATTTAGGTAGTCAATCAGTTAAGTGCCATATGTGATACACACTTTGGGCGAAAAAGACATGACTGACTGGACAGAAGATTATCCCACAGTAAGTTGCTATTGCTTTCTGCAGTAGACTGGTTGCCAGCCAAGGCTATAGAATGCAAACTGTTCTATTATTTAACCCATAACTGGAGGGAAGAGACAGATTAATACCTTTCTCAAGAGTATTGTGCATAAACAAATGCAAGAAATTCAACTATAACATACAAGCAAGAGAACCCAGTCATGCCGACCAGACAATTTCTGTGACCACATCATTCATTACATCTGGCCATCTAGCTCCCCAGATTGCAACCCCCTTGATTATTACGTGTGGGGTGCAGTTGAGTGAAAGACCAACAAAACTTTTTGTAATATCAAAGATCTGAAGGCAAGGATTATGGTAGCATTCTCCAATTTAAACAAGGAGATTGTCTAGAAGACATGCAGAAAATTACAAACTCATCTGGAAGCAATGGTTGAAGCAGATGACAATTTTATTGAATAAATTTACTCTTCAATATTTCAGGATATTTTTCCGTAATTTTGGTAAATATATTAGTTAAAATGAGATGTCAGCATTCTTTCCATTTTTGCATAATTTAGACAACAATTTATCTACTTCACCCTGTGTGTGTATATATACATGCTTGTGCAAATTCAGTCAGTCAGTTAAATGCAATACATGATACATGCTTGGGCGATCATGTCTCAAAAGAGACATGACTGATTGGGCAGAAGATTATCCCACAGTAGGTTTCCATTGCTTTCTGCAGTAGACTGGTTGCTAGCCAAGGTTATAGAACCCAATCTGTCCTGTTATTTAACCCATAACTGGAAGGAATAGACGGATTAATACCTTTCCCAAGAGTATTTGTGCATAAGTGAATGCAACGAATTCAACTGATATTCGAACTCGGCTCCTCGAGTTGTCGTTTTGAGCGGATATCCACTGCACTACAATGTACATCCAGCAAATTAATTGAAATAAAAATTTCTTCCTAGGATCTTTCACATTTTCCCTGGATGCATATACATCGTCTCTTGGTATTGTTTTTTTGCATCTGATCACACTTTCCTTTATGTAGGTCCTACGCTTTTCCTGATCTACATTAACAATCTCTCTTATGTAATAAGATCCCAAGTAGGCATATACACTGATGACACCAACATTTACTCTTGCCTCAATCAAAAATCTGCTGAGGTTGACAAAGCGAACCTAGCTGCCGAGCTTGAGAAGGACCTCCAATCAGTGGTTGACTGGGATAAAAAATGGCTCATAAATTTTAATGTTTCTAAAACAAAGCTGCTATCTATTAACCATCACAGACAATCACTCTCACCCCCACTCATTAGCATAGATCAGGCTAGCCTCCCTGAGAGCAAAACACTACACTTCCTTGGCCTAACTCTCTCAGCAAATTTCAAGTGGAAAGACTATATAGAATCCATAGCTAAATTTGCTGCTAAGAAGATCAGTTCTCTGTGCAGAGTCAGGAAGTTTTTCCTGTCTGAGTCCATCCTGCACATATATAAATCTACCATCCGCCCGTCTACTGCTACATCTGGTTGGGTGCCCCTGCTATTCCCCTCAGGGTTCTTGACAAAATACAACGGAGAATCTGTAATGTGATCGATTCCGACTTAACAGCCCAGCTGCAGTCACTCTCTCACCAGCATGACATGGCTTCCCTGTGCCTTTCACAGCTTCTGCTCCAATAAACTTAGCTCACTGGTACCCCCTTTGTATGAATTTACACAAGCTACTCAACTAGCAACTAGATCCCACCCTTTTTACAGTGAAACCAATAAAATGTAACCACAATTTCTACTCTAACAGCTTCTTTTCTCACACTTCCCACCTGTGGAATTTCCTTCCATATACTTGCTTCCCGAACAGCTACAATCTCCAGGAATTCAAATGTCAGGTGAATTTCCCATCTCACTAACTCGCATTCTTTCTCTCAAGCTCTTTTCTCCATCCACTCCACTCCCATCACACCAATATTCTCATCTGTCTATTACCCTCCTCCTGACATCCACCATAACCTAACCCTCTTTCTCATCACTTTCCCCTATGTAACCCCTTGCACAACAGTGGCAGTAAAACTGCCTTGCTTGGGGTGAACTGTTTAAAAAAAAGCTTTTTGAACTGATGATAAAAATCTGACACAATCACGAGTGACAGTATTTTTCATGGTCAAACAAATTTTATCATATACCCTGAAAAGAGGTTCATATTACTGTACACCATTGCAAATGACCTGGAATTCGAACTTGACTCCCTGATTTGTCATTCCAAGGTGATATCCACTGCACCACAATGCACATCCTTTTGGTATCTCTCCCAAACCCCACTCTGCCATCCATTTGCTCAAGCCCATGAAATATGTCTCACGCTACTTTCCCCCAGTCTCTTTTTCTCTCTATCTGTAAGAATTAGATTCTCCAAACTCTGCTTACCCATTATGTGTCCCAAGAACTTTAGCTGTATCTTTTTGATATTAAGTATAAGTTTACTTCTTGATTCCATCCTCTCCAACACCTCATCGTTGCTCACATGATTTGTCCATGGTATCCTCAGCATCCAGCATTTTCCTATCCATGCCTGCTATCAGCACTGTGTCATCTGCGTATCTTGTATTGCTGAGATTGTGGCTGCCATTGACAAATCCTGGCAAAAACTCTGAGTTGTTTCATTTTACAGGTTGAATAGATCCATTCAACACAAAGCCTAAAGTCTTAAAACAAAAAATAATATATACTTACTACCTTGAATGGGGAAATGTACAGCTATGTATAAGAAATTCACAAGATTGCTGTTGTCAGCTTATGCTGAAAGTTGTAAACAATGTGTGGCACTGATTTTGTTGCTGCCCAGTGAACTAATATCTTGTTCTTCTTCTATGTGCCCTGTCCCTTCAGAACGTAGGCGATCATGGCTTTCCACGTCTCCCTATCCCTGGTGGCTCTTAGCACACCATCTCCTGTTACACTGTGCAATCCTCATTCCATCATCCACCTGATTAGGTCGTTCAAATATGTTATCCGTTGCTTTCCCCTGTCTCTTTTTTCCTCTATCTGCTCTGTTAGTATCAGGTTCTCCAAGCCCTTCTTCCTCATTGCAAGTCCCAGGAACTTCAGCTGTCTCTTCCTGATGCTCCATATTAATTTCCTTTTCATTTCCAAGACCTCATGCTCGAGCCATGATATTCACAGCATCCTTCTGTAGAACCACATTTCAGTTGCTTCAAGTTTTTCTCTCATCTTTGTTGAGATTGTCCAGCATTCACCGCCATATTGAAGGTTGGACATCACATAGCAATCCAGTACTCTCTTCCTAGTTTCTAGCGAAATTATCCTGTTTCTCAATACCTTACTCAACTTCTGGAATGCTTCCTTCGCCATGCCAATTTGCCTTCGGATCTCTGTGTTGCACTTTCCGTCTTCTGTTATAACGCTTCCCAGGTATTTAAATTTTTGAACCTAATCTGAGGAAAAAAATAAAAATTGATTACACCCTGTAACTCCAGTGTGTGTAAAACTGACCATATTGGGAAAGAACGGAAGCTAAATTAGTTGTTTTAGTTAATTTGCACAAGGGTGTAGTGTGAAAAGATAGTCATTGCTATTGTTTGTTTTTCCATACCACTTTATTAACTCTTTATTAAAATTTATTAATTTTTTAATCTTTTAAGTTAGATTGCATCTTTTCTCTGGGTCCAAACCATGAAGAAAGTTTTGTGCTTTTCACACTATTCAGTTAGTTAAATACTATACGTGACACACGCTCAGGTGATCATGTGTTGAAAGAGAGATGACTGACTGGGCAAAATATTTACCCACAGTAGGTTGCCATTAGACTGGTTGCTAGCCAAGGCTATTGAACCCAATTGTTTCTGCTAGTTAACCCATAGCTGCAGGAAGAAGAAATTAATACTTTTTTCAAGGGTATTTTATATATAAGTGAATTCAAGCCGAATTCTAACTCAGATTTCTAATTTCTCGTCCCGAGCCAGTACCCACTGCACCACAATGCATATCCTTTCACACTATTATATAAAGCCAAAAAGAAATATCAATTCTATACAGATCTTCTATCTGCTCAGTCTCTTCAAGACTTATGCAATTCTGGTCTTCCACATCTATTTTTTTTGTAGCTCTAAACATCCTTTTCCTTGTTACCCTACCCCAAAACCCTGCTTTGCCATCCATCAACTCAAGCCCATCAAATATGTCACACATTGCTTTCACCATCTCTCTTGCCTGTGATTATCAGATTCTCCAAGCTCTAAAAGATGTAATTTGAATTTCTGTCAAATTGAAAAACATTGGCTGAGGACAATTCTTAATTACAACTAAGAGCTATAAGGTTTTACTAATATATCAGTAATCTTATAGAATTGTAACTGAAAAATTAGGATATTACATAGCAGTTAATGGGTCAGTGAAATGAATTTACCAAAACAAAGCTAAAGTAGTATGATAGTGTGGGCATTAGCATTTGCACTAAGAATAATATATATTAGTAGCATTATATATATATATTTTTTCTAAACATATACTGTTAAATAGAAGAGACAATGAATGTCTATTATGTTTAATCATGAGCCGTTCTAAAAGTCGTATTTTGGCTTTAATTTCAGTTGAAAATAAAGACAAAAATTCTCCAACATTTGGATAATATTTTATTAATTTGTTTCTAAGCTTTCGACCCACATAAATACATGGTTTTGTTGTCATTTCACGCTATCACATGGTGTGACGTCATAAAACCATATTGCAAATTTGCAAACTGCATTTGTTATTTTTAGTAACTATTGCCGTTGCCTAGCAGAGTTTTATGTCAACACAAAATAAAATCGTCGGTGATTGTGTTACCATCGTGGTGACCCCTCTGAAGATGGCTCATGTGAGCCAAAAGCATAGAAACAAATTAATAAAAAATTATCCAAATGTTGGAGAATTTTTTGTCTTTATTTTCAACTGAAATTAAAGCCAAAATACGTTTAGAACGACTCATGATTAAACATAATAGACATTCATTGTCTCTTATATTTAACAGTATATGTTTAGAAAATTACTTGCTGCCTCGATACACTAAATATATATATATATATATATATATATATATATATATATTCAGGTGGGTAGAATACCTTTCTTGTATGAGAGCAATTCCTTCAGTGCTGCCTCAGCAACCTTTTTTGGAGTGACTTCATCTTCAATGAAATCCAACAAAAGGATACCAGCAATGGGCTATGCTGTTGAAGACAGTTCTGCTCATCAGGACATGTCTCCAAGATAAGTGACCAAAACCTGCTCAAGATTGTGCTATATAGGAAATTCTTTCCTGTGGTGACCCAAAAGAGATAAAAAGAGTCTTTCAAGAAATCTCTAAGTACTTGGCATAATGACCATTCAGTGATTTAAACTAGCTGCAATCTAGGAGACAAATAGAAGCACTGTTCTTCAAGCTATCTACTTTGTAAATAAATGCATGGTGGCCTTAGGTAATTATCAGACCTCCTCCCATATATAATTTGTTTCTTAACAGTAAATAACATCATAACATGAAAAGTACAAAACAAAAAAAAATTCAATATTAAGAATGTTAAAAATGTATAACTTGACAAAGTTTGTAACACTTTTTCTGAATATTTTTAACTTTTCTCATAATTACACTTTATAATTAAACTAGCATCATAGCCCAGGATTGCCCGTGCAACTCAGAACATTTTAGTAGTAGGACAAGACGGAAATCATTTATTGAAAGTTGGAAAGGAGAGCTGAGGCTGTTAGCAACCATTTTCAGCATTAAGAAGAAGGCATTGAATGCATGTTGCATATTCGAACGGAGTATAAAGTGTAGTTTTAGTGCCAGTCATACTTTTGTCTCCTAAGTGGAGTGGGGGTTCTTTGATCTAAATCTGAAAAAAAAAAGACTTAAATAATTAAATTTCCCATTGGTACATTTTCTTTACATATTTTATTTTTGTTTGAAAAAACACTTTTGTTTTGTTTTTTAAATATTTCTTTCTTTTCAAAATTACAGGGAAAAATATTCACATTTTTTTGTTGACCAAAAAGATTTTAAAACGACAAAATAAAAATTAAATATAAAGGCTCATTTTTTTAATAAAAAAATATTTTAGTCAGGTTTGATGCGTGTGATTTGATTTCTGTGACATAATTTAGCAACCATCTTAGATCTTAGACATTTTACGGAGCAAATGTAAACAATCGACTACATTGGCTAAAAAGGAAAAATTGCTTAACTTAAACTCAAAAAGTATGTGCCATCTTGGCTTCCCTGTAGATATGTGTCTCTAGAAAGTTTGAATGGCATAGCTTGAAAAATGTAGGCATGCATAGGGAACAGTCACACAGAGACTCACAGACTGCCTTTATATATATATATATATAGATAAATAATTAAAACTTTTTCCAATGAATTGATTTCTCTGAACTTATTCATTCCTAGATTATTATTCCAATCATCTTAATTTCAGTGACTTTTTATTGTATACCATCATTATGTTGGTATGCAGTGTGAGTTAGAAAACAAGCTGAAAGTTTAAAAACATCTATAACTCAATTTGTTTTGCTAATGTTGGAGTACAGTGGATATCAGAGAGACCAGCTGAATTCATTGCATTCACAAACATGCCTTGGGAAAGGTATGAATCAGTTGCTTCTCCCTCCAGCTATGGGTTAAATAACAGAACAGATTGGGTTCTATAGCCTTGGTTGGCAACCAGTCTACTACAGAAAGTAATGGCAACCTACTGCAGGAAATCTTCTGTCCAGTCAGTTATGTCTCTTTCATGACATGATCGCCCAAGCATGTATGGCACTTAACTGACTCAATAAGTCATATCCTCTTCAGGGATTTTTCTAAATTTCCCTTTCCACATTTCATGCAAACAGCAGTCGGGACAAGTTTTCTGAATTTTCCTCTTCTCTTCATTGTCTATTGCTTTCTATTTTCTCTCCTGCATAAAATCTGTGATTTCCTAGTCACATCCAAAAGTAACCTTTACAAAACTGCAGATCTCAAGAGATGAATCAGCACAAGTTTTTGAAATCTCAAATATTTAATCAGATGTGTAGTAAGTTATTTCAATAGGTAATTGGTATGTAATGTGGAATTGGCTAATTCAAATACCAGACTTGTCTGCTGCATTAACTTTCAAACCAATGAGAAAGGTCCAGGAATACATATTTTCCTCAACTATGGGTTTTGAGTTATTTTAGTTTGAGTTTCTTTTAACAGCATATCAATCACTGTGGGTTATTTAATGCCAAAAAGGTGGGGTTTTAAGGGTTTTTTTTAAATGTTTGGTTATAGTGAGAAGGTTGATTTAGACAGCTTTTAATGAAAATGTTTTTGTTTTTATTCTTTTTATTTTAGAAAACTGAAAATGTCTTCTCGTTTTGTATTCAAAAATATTTTGTTGAGAATTGTTTCTTTCAAAAATGTATATTTTTTTCTATAAAAGTCTATTTTTATAGTGTTTTGACCCCAGTTTAGGGGTTAACTATTTGCCTATAGCTTGAACCATAACAGGTGCTCCCACTCCGGGTCAAGGTGGACCTGAGAACAACAGCAATTAAGAGGTGGTTCCCTGCTCCTCACAACCTCCCAATTCAGAGGCCTTGCTGCTGAATGCAGTTGACCGTCATACCCAGGACCATCCTAAACTAAGGGTTCAGAAGTGGAGTAGATTGAGCTTTCCAGCCTTGGAAGATACCCAATAAGGCGAAAAACTCTAAATTCAAAACCATAAGAATAGCAGCAGGAAAGAACGACACTGTTTCAGATTTGCAGGCAGTTCATTGGTTATTATTATGACCGAAAAGGTTTCTGACATGTTGTGGTATCACACAGTTGCATTGTCTTGGATCTTGGTATATTACTTTCACGGCTTCTGCTCCAATGAACTTAGCTCACTGGTGCCCCCTACATATAAATTTACTCTAGCCACATGATTAGCAACTAGATTCGACCCTTTTACTGTGAAACTAACAAATTGTAAATGTAAATTCTACTCCAGCAGCTTCTTTTTTCACACTTCCCGCCTGTAGAATTCCCTTCCATTTACTTGCTTTCCCGACAGCTACAATCTCCAAGAATTTAAATGTAAAGTCAATAGTCATCTCCTATCTCACTAACCTTCATCCTATCTCTCGTGCTCTTTTTCTGTCCACTCCACTCTCATCAGTATTCTCATCCTTCTCTTACCCACTTCCTGACACCCCCTATAACCTGTCACTCTTTCTCCTAACTTTTCTCTCATGCAACCCCCTGCAAAACAGAAGCAATAAAATGCCTTGCTTGGGTAATATGATTATAAAAATAAAATAACTACAGTTACTTGTGGATTTCTAGTAATAGTTATTACTATGAGGTGATATTCTGGTATCTTTGAAAGATAGTTATTCGTGTATCTCATGAATAGTACTACGGTTCCTCCTGATAATATGTAGTATCCTCTGTTGGGAGTCCTCCCGAGTAATCTACTTAAGGACTAAATAAGTAATATCACACTGAACACTGCCACTCAGCTGTAACTAGTAGGACTGCTGCTGCTACTCATAATCCAGTTGATCTACCCAGTCAATCCATGGATGATCCACCCAAATTTCTATCCGATGCTTAATATAGGTCATTATTATGGTCACATGACCCCCAGTGGTATAATCCATTCATATAGTTTTATTTGTTATCTGGTGATCAGCATTCAACCACATGTGTTGGTGTCAACACTTCTTTCTCCATGACAAAGAGTTATCAATATGCAAGGTGGAACTGGTAAGCTGTTCAAATTCTAGGTGGTCTTCTGCATTCACCAATGGAAAAAGGCATGAATCCATCCCTTATCCTTCTAATTATGGATTTACTAGCAGAGTAGACTTGGCAGCCAATCTAAGAGAAGGTCAATGGAATTCAAAACAATGAGGAAAGGAACATGAAACCACTTCACTATCTTTAGCATTTATCTCTACAGAATGTGAGTCCTGGGTATGACGGTAAATTGAATCTGGCAGCAAGGCCTCTGGTTGGGAGGTTGTGAGGAGCATAGAATCACCTTTTAATTGTTCTTGTTCCCAGGTCCACTCTGACCTGGAATAGTAGCACCTGTTAGGGTCCCACCTATGGGCAAATAGCTAAACCCCCCCCCCCAAACTGGAGTTATAACACTATGAAAGTATTAAAATACACTTTTATAGAAATATATACAATTTTTAAGGAAAAAATTATTACCATAATACATTTTTGAAGAAAAAAAAATTATTGCCATAATACATTTTTGAAGGAAAAAAAATATTAGCAGCAATACAATATTGAATAGAAAACTAGTTTTCTAAAATAAAGAAATAAAAAAAACTTTTCATCAAAATCTGACTAAATCAACCTTCTCATTATAACCAAACATTTAAAAAAATACCTTAAAGCCCTACCTAAATTACCCACAAAGGTTAAATGCTGTTAAACAAAACTTAAACTCTACTGCATTCACTTCTATACAAGTGTCTTCCAAAAAAGCATGAATCAATTTCTTCTAAAACAACTCCAAGCTATGGATTAAGTAGCAGAGTTGGCTGGGATCTCTAACTTTGAATGATAGCAAATCTAAGAAAAGGACAACTCTAATTTCATAGCTTTTTTTCAACCATCATAACAGAGTTTCCCTGAAACTTTTCCAGAATTATTTTTGCAGTAATTGTTCTCATGAACACCTTATCTTCACAAATTCAAGTACAGTAATTGATTGGCAGATAGGTCTCAATTTTATTGTTCAAATTGTGACTTGTAACCATCTGTTATCTCTCCACTCTTGGAGTTTCTCTGTTCTCTCTCCACTCTTGGAGTTTCTCTGTTCTCTCTCCACTCTTGGAGTTTCTCTGTTCTCTCTCCACTCTTGGAGTTTCTCTGTTCTCTCTCCACTCTTGGAGTTTCTCTGTTCTCTCTCCACTCTTGGAGTTTCTCTGTTCTCTCTCCACTCTTGGAGTTTCTCTGTTCTCTCTCCACTCTTGGAGTTTCTCTGTTCTCTCTCCACTCTTGGAGTTTCTCTGTTCTCTCTCCACTCTTGGAGTTTCTCTGTTCTCTCTCCACTCTTGGAGTTTCTCTGTTCTCTCTCCACTCTTGGAGTTTCTCTGTTCTCTCTCCACTCTTGGAGTTTCTCTGTTCTCTCTCCACTCTTGGAGTTTCTCTGTTCTCTCTCCACTCTTAGGTTTTCTTATTTCTTTCCTGTCAACTATGATCTTCAAAAATCTAAATGCAACATCAATATTCATCATCTGTCCCCTTGAATCATTTTTTTATTGTCCTTTTCACTCTCCCTTGCATCAGAGTAACTTTATTGCCTTGCTTGGGGTGAGTTTGAGTTTTGCTTAACTGCATATCAACCTCTGTGAGTCATTTAATGCTGAAAAGGTGGGGTTTTAAGGCATTTTGTTAATGTTCAGTTATTACTTGAAAATGTATTGTTGATAATATTTTTCCTTCAAAAATGTACATTTTTTTATAAAAGTCTATTTTTATGTATATATTTCTATAAAAGTGTTTTTTTTAAATACTTTCATAGTGTTTTGGTCCCAGTTTGGAGGGGTTAACTATTTGCCCATGGATGGGACCCTAACAGTTGCTACCACTTCGTGTCAGGCTGAACCTGGGAACAAGAGCAATTAAGAGATGGTTCCATGCTCCTCACAACCTCCCAATCAAAGGCCTTGCTGCTGGATGCAGTTTACCGTCAATGCCCAGGACCTGCTTGGAGTGAAATGACAAAAAAAGAAAGCATTGAGAAATCAACAGGTAACCACTTCACTATCTTTCCCAAGACACCATTGCAATTCATATATAAAAAAAATAATTACATCCTGAAGGGATAAGGGAAGGGTTCAGCAGCTCTTATTGCTGATGCGTATTTTGTTACTCTTTATAGTTTTTGCAGATAACGCATTTATAATCTTCACTCTGCCTCTTCTCTTTGCCAGTGTGCTACCTTTTGTTATCGCTTGACGACAATCCTGGTCTTACATGTGATTAATGGAGAGAAAAGTGTTTCTTCTGCCTGTTGTGTTTCATATGTCAGCAGTGCACAGCTAAATCTTTCAGCATTTATCATTAGCGTATAACTCTCGTCCAAAGCAGGTATTATTATCAACATTTAAGGAGAGTCAGCCTTGGACTGTAGATTATGAACTAATTCATATTCATTAGTTATGTCGTAGAATGGGAGGATGAATGCAATGTAGAAACAGTTGAATAACGAATTGAACAAAAAAGCAGAATCAACAGCACAGAGGACTTTGAAGAACTCTGAAATGTAAAAGGTTATATGTCGCCAAAGGGTTTAATAAATAAGCTTAGAGATTTTAATACCCAACAGAGCCTACAGCAATCTTTTCCAAGCCAAAGAAAATTTCTCAATTCTTCTAAAAATAGTATTACTAGTTTTGCCGAGAACTATAGTTATTCAAGCAGAGAAGTCCAACCGATTTAATCCTGGAGCAATTTTATATTTAACTGTGTTTTGGAGGAAGATATATGACGAAGTTGAACAAAGTTTTTGTGCAACACATTTCATCTCTTAGGACTTCATTGGACTAGGTTTGTTTATGTTAATGTAAAAACACATGAACGAGAGGTGCAGGAAATTTTTAATTTTGAAAATATTTTTCAAAATACTTTTTTGTTTTCTTTTTTTTTTTTTTTTTTTTTTTTTTTAAATATGTTCTGGGCAGGGTTTTTCTTTTAATAAATGTTTTGTCTATCTATTCTAGCCAATTTTATTTAGATTCTTTTTCTTTCCATCAATTTTGTTAAATGTTGCACATTGTGATAATAGAAGATCTGTCAAGAATAGTTAAATGTTGTAAGAACCTTGATGCAAATTTACTGTGAATGAACTAGCAATTAAAGCACTTTCTAAACATTTCAGTCTTAGTAAATTATTTTCTCTTTATTTGTGTAACATTTTTTATATCAAAATTGCAGTCAGTTTTGATAGGGAAAACAACCACTGCACTTTGTATGTTGTTTTTTTTGTTTTGTTTTTTTAAAGTGTCTCTTTATATAATCTTTTATTTAAACTTCTTGAAGTTTCTCCAATATATTCTTTCTGGCAATCGCAACGATTGCAACGGTTGATAGAACAAATTCTCATTTCAAGTTTTGACTTGTTTTGTTTGTGTGCTTTGAGGGAATATATTTTCATAAAAGTATTAGCATTCATAACTTTGTCAACTTCTGAAATTTAGTATGTTTTTTTTACATCATGCCATATATTTTTCAGACTACTGGAGTTATTTTTGTTGTTTTTAGTTGTTTTTGTAGTTATATTCATCGATCATTGAAAGTTCTGAATATTTTTATACCTGACATATATTTCTTCATTACTGCCTTTATCTATATATTATTATGTTATGAATATTTCAGCTAATATATACTTCAGCTTTCTTGCATTATTTAAAATTCTCAGATAAAATTAAGGCTTGAGGAAAGGAAAAGAACTAGAAACCCCTTCCTAAAACTCCAGTTTATCTCGAAGTTCCAGAGAAAGTATGAAAATGGATCTGCAATGTAGTTAGTCCTGACTTGGCATCTCAGCTTCACTCACTTTCTCACTGACCTGATGTGGCTTCCCTCTGTCTTTTCTAAAAAAATTTTCAAAGCAACAGCTTTTTTTCCTTGGGATCCTGACCACGTGAATTTAAGTGTGCTTCTAGATTGGCATCTAAATCACACCATTTTACTGTCAAAATAATTAAATGTAACTTCCACTTGTACGATAACATTTTCTTTTCTCGCACTTTTCAGTTGTGGAACTCACTTCTATTTACTTGCTTCCCTAATAACTACAATCTTCGAAAGTTTAAAAGCAATGTCAGTTGCTGTCTTCATGAATCCTGTTCATCTTTTTTTCCTTTCTTCAATACTCTCTGTACTCAGTCTTTTCTCTCACTGTAACCTTCTGTGAAATGATTAAGAAAAAAAAAATTAATAGTTTCATAATTTTTTAAAATGTTTTTTGATTATTAATATTTTCAATATATTTCAGCCAATATTTGCATCAGCCTTCCTCATGTGTTTCACAGTATTTTATTTTATTATAATTACTTGTCACAGGTGTAGCACTTTTCAGTCAGTTAAGTGCCATGCGCGATACACGCTTGGGCAATCATGTCTCGAAAGAGACATGACTGACTGGGCAAAATATAATCCTGCAGTAGGTTGCCATTGCTTTCTGCGGTAGACTGGTTGCCAACCAAGGCTATAGAACCCAATCTGTCCTGTTATTTAGCCCATAACTGGAAGGAAGAGATGGATTAATACCTTTCCCAAGGGTATTTGCGCGTAAGTGAATGCAAGGAATTCAACTGGAATTCAAACTCGGTTCCCCGATTTCTCGTTCCGAGCCGATATCAACTGTGCCACAACACACATCCGCAACACTTTTACTTCAACCAAATAATATAATTCGAAAATAGGTTTTTTTTCTGTCTAGAAAGTAATGACAATTTTTTTTTAAAAGGAATTTTGATTTTTGTTAACCTTCATTATCAAAAACATTAGTAAGTTCTTCAGTGACCTAGCATTGACCATATCATAAAGTCAGTCAGTTAAGTGCTATACATGCTTGAGTGATCATGTCTCAAAAAAGACATGACTGACTGAGCAGCATATTTTCCCATAGTAGATATGTCATTACTTTTGGCAGTAGACTGGTTGCCAGCCAAGGCTAGAGAACCCAATCTGTCCTGTAATTTAACTTATAGCTGGAGGAGAAGCTACAGATTAATACCCTTCCCAAGAGTATTTGCACATACGCGAATGCAATGAATTTGAATGTAATTCGAACTCTCCGATTTCTCATTCTGAGCTGATATCCAGTGTACCACAACACACATCCATTATAAGGTTAGTTAGTTAAGTTCCATATGTGATACACACTTTGGGCAATGATGTCTCAAAAGTGATATGACTGACTGGGCAGAAGATTATCCGGCAATAGGTTGCCATTGCTTTCTGCGATAGACTGGTTGCCAGCCAAGGCTATAGAACCCAATCTGTCCTATTATTTAACCCATAACTGGAGGGAAGAGACAAATTAATAGCTTTCCCAAGGGTATTGTTGTGTAAGTGAATGCAAGGAATTCAACTAAAATTCGAACTCGGCACCCCAATTTGTCATTCCGAGTCGACATCCACTGCACAACACACATCCTCCATTGAAAAGTAGGCAGTGAAAAGTGGTTTGATCATTAATTTCTAGTTGTTGGTTGGTTGTTTTGTGTTTATGGCATATCAACCTCGGCAGGTCATTTATTGCCAACTAAATTTTTTTATTTATTTATTGCTGGTAATACCTTTTTCTTTCAACAATTTATTGCTGTTTTTATATAAGTTTTGTGTCTAGTAATACTTTTTTTTGAGTATCAAGATTCATTAAGATTTGTTTTTAAGGGCAAGGTCCCCAAGTCCTACCCTTGTTATTTAACCCGTAACTGGAGGGAAGGGACAGATTAATACTTTTCCCAAGTGTACCAGTGTGTAAGAGAATGCAGGGTATTCAATTGGAATTTGAACTCAGCTAACCGATTTCTCTTTCCGAGCTGATATCCACTGCACCACAATGCACATCCGTCACTAAATGCTTACAACACCTGGTATTTCCAAGTGGTTACCCATCTAAATACTGACCAGGCTCAATGTTGCTTAACTTCCATGATCACGCGAGAACTGGTGTATTCAACCTGATATGGCTGTAAGACATTAATTTCTAGAAAATGGTCAAGTCTATAGAAGACTTGCTTATGCATTAATTTTTGGCAAATTTATTTCAAATTATATTGTTGACTTCTCAGTCGAACTAAAAATCTTTTACAAGAAAATTACAGATAGATTAGTCTGGGATGAAGTTGTTATTAAAAGAAAATAATAAAAAATGGCATCAGCGAAACAGCTAGAAAAAGACGTCACAAAAAGATGACAAAGACCCTAAATCATCGATAATGATTTAGTAGTCTAATGATTGTGAAAATCATTAATCTCAAAAACAATACAGCAGTTTTTTAATTGTTTCTCTCAAAGCAAACAGTACAGCTACTGGTGTGCAGGGGGCCACATAAGAGGAGAGCAAATAGAAAAAGGAACACATTACAGTGGAGTCAGAGAATGGTTAACAGAATTATGGTAAAACTAGTATGAAAAGAGTTACGTGAGTCGAGTGAAATGGGGAGAAGAACAAGATACAGAAAATGTAAGGGAAAAATAAGAAAGGATGGGAATCAAGGAGATAAAAGATGGCAATTGATTTTGCATTTAAAAATTTGGAGATTGTAGCTATCAGAAAAGTAAATATTCAGAAGGATGTTCCACAAATGGGAAGTGTGAAAAAAGAAACTGTTATAGTAGAAGAGAAGTTATCTTTATGAAACAGAGTAAGAAGTGGCAAAAGATGTCAGATGAGAAAGTAATGTTGTCAGATCAAAATTTTTGTATGGACATCATGGATATCACCAAACTCATTCAAAAATATCTAAACTGTCAGTTGTATTTTATACAATTGCTTTCTCAGAACAATAGTTAAAAATGGTTTCAAGCAAATGAAACTTGTAGGTCTGAAGGATAAAAATTCTTCTTCAAAGCTTGTAGGCTCAGCCACAAAAGGCATTACTGATCAAGAAAGGCTGATTAGTGACTTTATGTGCAACTAGCAGTATAATCTGGCATTGCTTAAGTGTAATGAAAGTTTTAAAACTAATCCATGGTCCTGGAGCTCAGACTCTCTGGATGTTGGCACAAAAGACTAAAAAGCAATAGTTGTTTCCAGTTAAAGCGAAACCGTAGACTGAAAGAAAATTGAATGGATGTAAGTCAAATTTTGATTTCCTGGTATCGATATCAAATACGTTTTTTTCGTCGTAAACTGAATTTTGTAGGCTAAATAAGTCCTCTGAGTAAATGGTATCATGGTTGAGACTAAGAACTACAATTATACCTACATAGATCCAAACCCAAAGTAAAAACTAATATAAAAGGGCTGAAAAAAATACAGACATACAGGCAGTTAAACAGACACACAAACATCTTGCCTTATATATATTATTGATTTTCTGCACTATTGTAAGAACTGCAACATTGAAACTTCTGAATATCATTTCTTATGTCTTTGTCTATGAGTGTATCAAATTTGATTAAAATCGGACCACTCCTTCTATAACTCGATTTTTTTCTATTATCAATTTTCGATATTTATCCGGGGTACCTCAACACAAAACCTAGCTAAGAACACTCGCAGATGCTTATAGTACAACTGTGTAAATTTTCAAGAAAATCGGTTTAGTCGTTTTGGAGTCTATAGGTAACAGACACACACACACACAGACAAAGTTCCATTTATAAATAAGTTTAGATTTAGATTCTCTCTTGTCACTATTTGATATAAAGCCTGTTGGATCTAAAAACTGTCTCCCTGCAAATATAGAGACAGGTCTGAATCCTGTCACAAAGTATATATTTTCCTTTTATAAGATCTTTATTAATACCTTAAGAAGTTCTTTACTTTATACTGCGGCATAAAAATCTATACTTGATCACTAATTAACAAGGACAGTATATGTCTGGAAAACCAGAAATCAAAATGGCTACAACTCGAGGCAAGAGAGAAAAAGTAAGAATAAAAAAATCAATGTGAAAAAAAAAAAACAGTGACAGAAAAGACAAATAACCATAACATTGTAAATGGATGCACATATATACATACACAAACTACAAAAAAAACCATCTTGCACTGACAAGTGGATGGAGTGATTCCTGGAGGGTCCATCTATAAAACTCTGGAGTTGGGATGATGAAGGTAATATCAATAAGCCAAGTGACAAATAAATGGATACTAGCAGTATAGCCTGGCATTGCTTGGGTGTAATGAAAGCTTTAAAACTAATCCATGGTCCTGGAGCTCAGTCTCTTTGGAAGTTGACATGAAAAACTAAAAAGCAATAGTTGTTTCCAGTTAAAATGAAACCGTAGACTGAAAGAAAAATGAATGGATGTAAGTCAAATTTTGAAGTTTGGTAAGAATCGGATGAAAATTGTGGATTTGTATAAAGGACATACAGGCAGATAAACAGACACACAAACACAAACATCTTGCCTTTTATATATATTATTGATTTTCTGCACTATCATAAGAACTGCAACCTTGAAACTTCTGAATATTATTTTTTATGTCTTTGTCTATGAGTGTATCAAATTTGATTAAAATTGGACCACTCCTTCTATAACCTGATTTTTTCGATTATTGATTTTTGATATTTATCAGGAGTATCTCGAAACAAAACCTAGCTAAGAACACTCGCAGACGCTTATAGTACAACTGTGTAAATTTTCAAAAAAAATCGGTTCAGCTGTTTCGGAGTCTATAGGTAACGAAGAGACACACAAAGTTCCATTTATGAAATAAGTTTAGATGTGTGTGTGTGTGTGAATGTATGACTGAGTAGTTAGAACATTTGCTTTCTAACCATAAGAGCTGGGTTCAAATCTCACCAGGGTCAATTTGTTAGGAAGGTGATTTCTTTACATAATCAGTCTGGAGGAGGCAATCCAAGCATGTGGCACATCTGAAAAGTGCATGAAAACCATACCACAGGTTGACTCAAACCTTGAGGGGAATTGAGTAGACAGGGATCCTTTTGGAAGGTGCCAATGGTTGTGCTAGCATAAATTCACAAGTCAATATGACTGAGGGTTTGAGTGTACTGGTCTTGCTCAAATTGTTGGTCATGCCAGATTATGTGATCTCTCCCAGAAACTCTAAGGTTCACCCAGTGTGGTTGCAGTATAAACCACAGGTTTGCTGTGTGTGCATGTGTCTAAGATGATAGAATAAAAAAGAATAAATGCATGATAACACACTTTAATGTCCAATATATTTCCCCACACATATTTAAAAATTGTCTATTGCTTCTATACACAGAATGTGCATTAATACACACACAGACATACACTTAAATCAGTGTTTCTATGTAAACATGCACTATTATACACTTTACCATCCAAAATATTACACACACATAAATTTAAAAGTAAAAAATAGTTATCTGTTGTATATATATATATGTGTGTGTGTGTGTGTGTGTGTGTGTGAGTATAGTGCACATGGCACATATCATCCCAAGAAATAACCTTAAATTGCAACATACCCGTATACTGTCTTTTTTTTTATCTTTCTCTTAATTTCTGAAAAAATTTTGATGAAAGTGAAAATGTTAGATTGAGATACATTTACTATTTGTTTTTTTTTTCTTTATTCTATCATCTTGTCAGATTCAGATTCATATATTCAACACACTTGTTAATATTTTTCATTTTTCTTTTGGTCTCTGAAGTTTTAATAAAAGATATCAAGATACATTTACTATTTTTTAATATTATTGCCTAGGTGTAGATTGATATTTTGATATCAGGGACAGACAGCATCTCACACAAACTAGACAAAAATTTGGCTTTACCAATTTGATCTATTCTTGGCATCATTCTCAGTCTATTTTTGGAATTTCTAGAAAGCAGCACTTTCAAAAACATTCTACCACCAAACTCTTCATATTTCATGTACACAGAGGACTTCCTAGTAATATATTCACAAAAGACTATTTTAAAAGATCTTGTCAAACACCAACAGTGTTAAAACTACAAATGACTTCGTCTTTGAACTTGGAGCCAACCACACTCTTTCCTTCTTTGATATCATGTGATACAAAAACAATAAGTAACTCAATTTTGATAATTACAGAAAAGCTACCAACAAAAACAACATAGTCAACTTCTATTCAAACCATTCCCATAAAATTACATCTGGTATAATTATAGATTTCTACTGAAGAGTGTTAAGAATTTGCAGCTCCAAATGTTTATCCAAAACAAAAAACACATTAAAAAACCTCTTATATTCTTATTTCTTCCACAAGGCAAACAGAAAGGCACAATAATACATAACTGTAAAAAAAGTAACATTATTCACAGCAACAAATTACACAAAAACAGATACTTCTACCAATGCCATAGTATCCACTGCCCACAACAATTTAACTAAACATCCAAATAGTTGCAACCAATTCCAAAACATGTATATCATCAAAACTGAAAACACCCACAATAATGATTCAGAAACAGGCATATATCAAAATGAAAACAGTTAAATCCATCACTTCTACTTTTGAAGATGCAAAGCACAAATGTCCATCTCATAGCATAACAACTTAATCACAATCCAGACAAAGTTCTAAAAACTATTTTTTTAATATTTGAATATTACTCATTCCCTTTACTTTTCAACAGACTCTGAATTAAGACACATTTTCTGCATGTCTCTCTCTCTCTCTATATATATATATATATGTGGTCATCTGTAGACAGATATATATATATATATATATATGTAGTCATCTGCAGACAGATATATATATATATATATATATATGTAGTCATCTGCAGACAGATATATATATATATATATATATGTAGTCATCTGCAGACAGATATATATATATATATATATATATGTAGTCATCTGCAGACAGATATATATATATATATATATATATGTAGTCATCTGCAGACAGATATATATATATATATATATATATGTAGTCATCTGCAGACAGATATATATATATATATATATATATGTAGTCATTCACAGACAGATATATATATATATATATATGTAGTCATCTGCAGACAGATATATATATATATATATATGTAGTCATCTGCAGACAGATATATATATATATATATATGTAGTCATCTGCAGACAGATATATATATATATATGTAGTCATCTGCAGACAGATATATATATATATATATATGTAGTCATCTGCAGACAGATATATATATATATATATATATGTAGTCATCTGCAGACAGATATATATATATATATATATATGTAGTCATCTGCAGACAGATATATATATATATATATATATATGTAGTCATCTGCAGACAGATATATATATATATATATGTAGTCATCTGCAGACAGATATATATATATATATATGTAGTCATCTGCAGACAGATATATATATATATATATGTAGTCATCTGCAGACAGATATATATATATATATGTAGTCATCTGCAGACAGATATATATATATGTAGTCATCTGTAGACAGATATATATATATATAGTCATCTGGTAGACAGATATATATATATATATATGTAGTCATCTGCAGACAGATATATATATATATATGTAGTCATCTGCAGACAGATATATATATATATATATGTAGTCATCTGCAGACAGATATATATATATATATATATGTAGTCATCTGCAGACAGATATATATATATATATATATGTAGTCATCTGCAGACAGATATATATATATATATATATGTAGTCATCTGCAGACAGATATATATATATATATATGTAGTCATCTGCAGACAGATATATATATATATATATATGTAGTCATCTGCAGACAGATATATATATATATATATATGTAGTCATCTGCAGACATATATATATATATATATATATATGTAGTCATCTGCAGACAGATATATATATATATATATATGTAGTCATCTGCAGACAGATATATATATATATATATATATGTAGTCATCTGCAGACAGATATATATATATATATATATATGTAGTCATCTGCAGACAGATATATATATATATATATGTAGTCATCTGCAGACAGATATATATATATATATATGTAGTCATCTGCAGACAGATATATATATATATATATGTAGTCATCTGCAGACAGATATATATATATATATATGTAGTCATCTGCAGACAGATATATATATATATAGTCATCTGCAGACAGATATATATATATATATATGTAGTCATCTGCAGACAGATATATATATATATATATGTAGTCATCTGCAGACAGATATATATATATATATATGTAGTCATCTGCAGACAGATATATATATATATATATGTAGTCATCTGCAGACAGATATATATATATATATATATGTAGTCATCTGTATATGGATATATATATATATATATATATGTAGTCATCTGCAGACAGATATATATATATATATATATATGTAGTCATCTGCAGACAGATATATATATATATATATATATATGTAGTCATCTGCAGACAGAAACATATGTATGTATATGTAGTCATCTGCAGACAGAAACATATGTATGTATATGTAGTCATCTGCAGACAGAAACATATGTATGTATATGTAGTCATCTGCAGACAGAAACATAAGTGTATGTATATGTAGTCATCTGCAGACAGAAACATATGTATGTATATGTGTGTGCCTATCTGCAGACAGAAACATATGTATGTATATGTAGTCATCTGCAGACAGAAACATATGTATGTATATGTAGTCATCTGCAGACAGAAACATATGTATGTATATGTAGTCATCTGCAGACAGAAACATATGTATGTATATGTAGTCATCTGCAGACAGAAACATATGTATGTATATGTAGTCATCTGCAGACAGAAACATATGTATGTATATGTAGTCATCTGCAGACAGAAACATATGTATGTATATGTAGTCATCTGCAGACAGAAACATATGTATGTATATGTAGTCATCTGCAGACAGAAACATATGTATGTATATGTAGTCATCTGCAGACAGAAACATATGTATGTATATGCAGTCATCTGCAGACAGAAACATATGTATGTATATGTAGTCATCTGCAGACAGAAACATATGTATGTATATGTAGTCATCTGCAGACAGAAACATATGTATGTATATGTAGTCATCTGCAGACAGAAACATATGTATGTATATGTAGTCATCTGCAGACAGAAACATATGTATGTATATGTAGTCATCTGCAGACAGAAACATATGTATGTATATGTAGTCATCTGCAGACAGAAACATATGTATGTATATGTAGTCATCTGCAGACAGAAACATATGTATGTATATGTAGTCATCTGCAGACAGAAACATATGTATGTATATGTAGCTATCTGCAGACAGAAACATATGTATGTATATGTAGTCATCTGCAGACAGAAACATATGTATGTATATGTAGTCATCTGCAGACAGAAACATATGTATGTATATGCAGTCATCTGCAGACAGAAACATATGTATGTATATGTAGTCATCTGCAGACAGAAACATATGTATGTATATGTAGTCATCTGCAGACAGAAACATATGTATGTATATGTAGTCATCTGCAGACAGAAACATATGTGTATGTATATGTAGTCATCTGCAGACAGAAACATATGTATGTATATGTAGTCATCTGCAGACAGAAACATATGTATGTATATGTAGTCATCTGCAGACAGAAACATATGTATGTATATGTAGTCATCTGCAGACAGAAACATATGTATGTATATATGTAGTCATCTGCAGACAGAAACATATGTATGTATATGTAGTCATCTGCAGACAGAAACATATGTATGTATATGTAGTCATCTGCAGACAGAAACATATGTATGTATATGTAGTCATCTGCAGACAGAAACATATGTATGTATATGTAGTCATCTGCAGACAGAAACATATGTATGTATATGTAGTCATCTGCAGACAGAAACATATGTATGTATATGTAGTCATCTGCAGACAGAAACATATGTATGTATATGTGTAGTCATCTGCAGACAGAAACATATGTATGTATATGTAGTCATCTGCAGACAGAAACATATGTATGTATATGTAGTCATCTGCAGACAGAAACATATGTATGTATATGTAGTCATCTGCAGACAGAAACATATGTATGTATACATATGTAGTCATCTGCACACAGAAACATATGTATGTATATGTAGTCATCTGCAGACAGAAACATATGTATGTATATGTAGTCATCTGCAGACAGAAACATATGTATGTATATGTCTATCTGCAGACAGAAACATATGTATGTATATGTAGTCATCTGCAGACAGAAACATATGTATGTATATGTAGTCATCTGCAGACAGAAAACATATGTATGTATATGTAGTCATCTGCAGACAGAAACATATGTATGTATATGTAGTCATCTGCAGACAGAAACATATGTATGTATATGTAGTCATCTGCAGACAGAAACATATGTATGTATATGTAGTCATCTGCAGACAGAAACATATGTATGTATATGTAGTCATCTGCAGACAGAAACATATGTATGTATATGTAGTCATCTGCAGACAGAAACATATGTATGTATATGTAGTCATCTGCAGACAGAAACATATGTATGTATATGTAGTCATCTGCAGACAGAAACATATGTATGTATATGTAAGTCATCTGCAGACAGAAACATATGTATGTATATGTAAATATCTGCAGACAGAAACATATGTATGTATATGTAGTCATCTGCAGACAGAAACATATGTATGTATATATAGTCATCTGCAGACAGAAACATATGTGTATGTATATGTAGTCATCTGCAGACAGAAACATATGTATGTATATGTAGTCATCTGCAGACAGAAACATATGTATGTATATGTAGTCATCTGCAGACAGAAACATATGTATGTATATGTAGTCATCTGCAGACAGAAACATATGTATGTATATGTAGTCATCTGCAGACAGAAACATATGTATATGTAGTCATCTGCAGACAGAAACATATGTATGTATATGTAGTCATCTGCAGACAGAAACATATGTATGTATATGTAGTCATCTGCAGACAGAAACATATGTATGTATATGTAGTCATCTGCAGACAGAAACATATGTATGTATATGTAGTCATCTGCAGACAGAAACATATGTATGTATATGTAGTCATCTGCAGACAGAAACATATGTATGTATATGTAGTCATCTGCAGACAGAAACATATGTATGTATATGTAGTCATCTGCAGACAGAAACATATGTATGTATATGTAGCTGTCTGCAGACAGAAACATATGTATGTATATGTAGTCATCTGCAGACAGAAACATATGTATGTATATGTAGTCATCTGCAGACAGAAACATATGTATGTATATGGTCATCTGCAGACAGAAACATATGTATGTATATGTAGTCATCTGCAGACAGAAACATATGTATGTGTATATGTGTCATCTGCAGACAGAAACATATGTATGTATATGTAGTCATCTGCAGACAGAAACATATGTATGTATATGTAGTCATCTGCAGACAGAAACATATGTATGTATATGCAGTCATCTGCAGACAGAAACATATGTATGTATATGTAGTCATCTGCAGACAGAAACATATGTATGTATATGTAGTCATCTGCAGACAGAAACATATGTATGTATATGTAGTCATCTGTAGACAGAAACATATGTATGTATATGTAGTCATCTGCAGACAGAAACATATCTAAATGTATGTATATGTAGTCATCTGCAGACAGAAAACATGTATGTATATGTAGTCATCTGCAGACAGAAACATATGTATGTATATGTAGTCATCTGCAGACAGAAACATATGTATGTATATGTAGTCATCTGCAGACAGAAACATATGTATGTATATGTAGCTATCTGCAGACAGAAACATATGTATGTATATGTAGTCATCTGCAGACAGAAACATATGTATGTATATGTAGTCATCTGCAGACAGAAACATATGTATGTATATGTAGTCATCTGCAGACAGAAACATATGTATGTATATGTGTAGTCATCTGCAGACAGAAACATATGTATGTATATGTAGTCATCTGCAGACAGAAACATATGTATATAGTCATCTGCAGACAGAAACATATGTATGTATATGTAGTCATCTTTGGTAGAAACATATGTATGTATATGTGAACATTCATGGACAGAAACATATGTATGTATATGTAGTCATCTGCAGACAGAAACATATGTATGTATATGTAGTCATCTGCAGACAGAAACATATGTATGTATATGTAGTCATCTGCAGACAGAAATATAAATATGTATATATATATATAGTCATTCGCAGACAGAAATATAAATATGTATATATGTAGTCATCTGCAGACAGAAATATAAATATGTATATATATATAGTCATTCATAGACAGAAATATAAATATGTATATATATATATAGTCATCTGCAGACAGAAATATAAATATGTATATATATATAGTCATCTGCAGACAGAAATATATATATATATAGTCAATTGCAGACAGAAATATATATATATATAGTCAATTGTAGACAGAAATATATATATATATATATATATATAGTCAATTGCAGACAAAATATATATATATATATATATATATAGTCAATTGCAGACAGAAATATATATATATATATATATATATATAGTCAATTGGTAGACAGAAATATATATATATATATATATATATAGTCAATTGCAGACAGAAATATATATATATAAATAATTGTAGACAGAAATATATATATATATATATATAGTCAATTATATATAGAAATATATATATATATATATATAGTCAATTGCAGACAGAAATATATATATATATATATATATAGTCAATTGTAGACAGAAATATATATATATATATATATAGTCAATTGCAGACAGAAATATATATATATATATATATAGTCAATTGCAGAGAAATATATATATATATATATATATATATATATATATATATATCTGCTGACAGAAAAATATATACACACATACATATGTAGTCATCTGCAGACAGAAATATATATATAGATATATCTCCACACATACATATGTAGTCATCTGCAGACAGAAATATATATATATATATATCTCCACACATACATATGTAGTCATCTGCAGACAGAAATATATATATATATATCTCCACACATACATATGTAGTCATCTGCAGACAAAAATATATATATATATATATATATATATATATATATGAGTATAGTGAGACATAGTGTTTGTGAGAGATATAATTTTATGCTTGTCTGTGCATCTGTTTTTATAAGGATTGGATTGTTGGGCTGAACAGCCTATCGACTTTTATGAGGTCATTTAATGCCAAACTTTGTCGTTTCTTCGAATGTTGAATCATATGTAAATAACAAGTTAGTTTAATAGTACAGTAAAAGACAGTTGATTGTATATTTGTATTTGTATATTTTAAATCTTACTTCTTTCAAGAATCGTATTATTTTGTGTGGCTCATTCTTGCTGAAACTTTCACCCATGCTGCAGGTCAGATAGTTCAAGTCAATTCATTTCGATTGCATGTGTTCCATGGAATGTCTTTCCTTGCTTGCCATGTATGTCACTGGTTTTTCACCTTTCACAAGATCACGGTGTTGATAAGGTTAAACATTTACAGATAAGGTCTTTAAACTTTTCTTAGAAATTTACTCATTCCTGCTTTTTTCACAAACTAACAAAGTCTGGAAATTAAAATCTGCAAGTAATGGTTAACAAGTCTTCTGCAGTAAAATAAATGGTATTAGTAAGAATTGCTGTTTCTATATAAGAAATATTCAGAATTTGTCTATACTTGTAAGATGAGATAGTATTTACATTGTTCAGACTATTGTTCTCATCTTTATTGCCAGTGGATAAAGGTCTTGATTAGTTTCATTGATTTGACCCAAAGCATTGTGAGTTCAATAACTGGCAACAGCAGTAATGAACATATAACTTGAAATACGAGTTGAGTTAAAGAGAGATAACTACATGGCATCCAGAAGTGGCATCACACATGGAATGAGAATTATATACCATTTATTTTTATACTTTCATAGTGTTTTGACCCCAGTTTGAGGGTTAACTATTTACCCATAGCTGGGACCCTAACAGGTGCTACCACTCCAGGTAAGGGTGGACCTGGGAACAACAGCAATTAAGAGGTGGTTGCATGCTCTTCACAACCTGTCAATCAGAGGCCTTGCTGCTGGATGCAGTTTACCGTCATGCCCAGGACCTGTAATCCTGACAGAAATTTCCTTCTAAACCTTTTGTTTAGCGCAGCAGGAAAAGCCAACATATTGATTATATCATTATTTTCCTTTCTATTTATATATGCTATCCATTTTAATTGTTACTATTGTAGGAAATCGTCAAGTGATGATTTTTGTCATTTTGTTCTGTTCTTTCATTATTTGTCTATTCTTCTAAGATGAGGTCATATTTACACTGTTCAGACTGTTGTTCTCATCTTCGTTGCCATTTTTATGATATTTTGGCCATTGCAAGCTCCAGCCTTCTTGAGGTGGTAGGAATTTTGAACTCTTTGGATCAAGTCACTGATGCTTATATTCACTGGGCCATGTGTCTTTTAAGATAAAAGTAGATGAAAGCATTGGTTAGTTCCATTGACTTGACCCAATGAGTTGTGAGTTCAATATTTGGCTACAACAGTGATAAACAAATAACTTAGAGAGTTGAGTTAAACTACATAGCATCTGAAAGTGGAATCACACATTGTTGTAACAGAATGTCACACACTCCCTATTGCCTACATGGACTGACTATATTAGTTGCTATATATAGTGAGCACAAGAGATACCTGTGACTTGCTTTGGCAATTACTAGCCTGCCACCAGTTTACTTGTCTTTACAATAAACCTCTCTTCTTTCCTCTACACATGTGTTGCTGTTCTTTCACTCGAGTACCACCTTGTCTGTTTGCAACCTCTTTAAAGAATAAAAAAGTGGCGACAAAAGATTCCATTCCACCTCACAGCAAGAAAGACCCCAAGACATTGTTTTTAAAATGTACAACAGTAGTAATTACGGATTTGATCAACTTGTGTTGAAAACACTCAGTGAAATTACCCAACAAAAATGAAACAACTGGCCAAATTGACTAAAGCCTTACACGCTAGTTTGCAGTCACAACAGCAGCAGCAACAATAACAGCAAGTTGTTACAGTAACAAGAAAATTTAAAAAATCACAAAATCTTTTCAACATGAATTGATCCAATTACAAAACCAAGTGGAAGATAGTCAGCTATTGTGAAAAACCATCATATCTAAAACAAAAGAAGAAAGGGGCTACATTTTTTTTCTCCTGAATGAATATCAAATTTATTATCAGAATTCAAGTATGACCTAGACAATGGAGTAACTTCTCCTGCCTATTTTCATAGGTATGAAACAATGTTTTTGAAAAGGTTTGAACAATGGTCTGAGGAGGAGAAAATTACATTGTTGATCCAAAAATTAAGTACAAATGAGAACACTAAATACACAAACCTAATTTTACCTAAAAAAGCCAGAGAAAATCTCATTCGAGGAGACAAAGATTTTGTCAGGGATGTTCGACAAAAGAGACAGCTTGTTCCATACTCAAGAAAAGTGTTTAAACATTGTAAAACAAGAGAAGACTTTGTTACTTGTCACGGCCAACTTATGACTATGTGACTTAGGCAGGCAATTTAAATTCACAATGTGAACTGTTTAAATTAGCAACCTTTCAGTTAACATGTTTAATATTTGTCCATGGATTTACAGTGAAGAAGGACAAAAAAGAAAAAAAATCAAGTGTTCTGGCAATTATGGAGCAAATCAAGTGTTCTGGCAATTATGGAGCAAATCAAGTGTTCTGGCAATTATGGAGCAAATCAAGTGTTCTGGCAATTATGGAGCAAATCAAGTGTTCTGGCAATTATGGAGCAAATCAAGTGTTCTGGCAATTATGGAGCAAATCAAGTGTTCTGGCAATTATGGAGCAAATCAAGTGTTCTGGCAATTATGGAGCAAATCAAGTGTTCTGGCAATTATGGAGCAAAACCCTCAAATTACACTACATAAGGTGACTGAGGAATGCCATAAAGGAGACTAGATTCCAAGCAATAAAACAACTAAAATTTGCAAAATATAAGCCAAAAAGATCTCAATGCGATCCTTGTGGTATGTGTGGGAGTTGAATTTTAAAAAAGACTGGTTTTTTAAAGATACAGTTTGCTTTGAGTGTGGCTATATCAGTCACGAAGGCTCCCACTGTTGGTATAAACAGAAAAGAAAACAAAAATTTTACTCAAAATTGAAAAGGGGGAAAAAAAAAACAAACCTAAAACAAACAAAAAAAACAAATACGGAAATAAACGGTCATACAGTGAAGATATTGTTGGATACTGAAAGTGACATTTCTATTTTGAATGAACAAACATGGAAGAAAATAGCTTGTCCACCACTGACAAGTACCAAAAAAGTAACCAAAGGAGTATTTGGGGAAAAACCTAAACTTCAGTGGCGAGTTTTCCTGCAATGTATCATTTAGGGAGAGGACGTTCAAATCAAAAATCTATGTTCTTCCATGTATGACAAATTTATTTAATACAGACTGAATTGTGCTTGTTGATTTATGGGAATTACCTGTAAATTAATTTTGCAACAAAGCGGATGTGTCAGTAAAAGAAGAAACTGAAAAACTTATTTCTCATCTGAAAAACGAATTTCCACACCTTTCCTGAAGGTCTTGGAAAATGCACAAAAACCCAATGTCAGGTGAGAAATTAAAGACAAGGTAAGACCAGTATTCAAACCCAAAAGCAATGTACCATTTTCAGCTTTAGATTCCATAAATCAACAACTGGAATGGTTAGAGAAAATGTGTGTCATTTCCAAAGTTGACTACTCAGATTCGGCTGCACCTACAATGTTTCTAAGTATAAAGAACAAAAAGATCAGAGTTTGTGCAGATTTTTCAACTGGATTAAATGACCATCTGAAAGATCACACATACCCATAACCTTCACTGGAGGATATTTTTTTCTAAGCTGCAGGTGGCAAAGCATTTTCTAAAATAGATCTGCCTGACACATCTATGGGTGAAAGTGGATGAACAGTGCTCAAAGATATTAGCTGTTAATACACAAAAGGGACTCTACAAGCTAAATCATCTTCCATTTGGGTTAAAGATAACTCCCAGTTTGTTTCAACAAATAATAGACATCATGTCAGCTAGGCTAGACTTTTCCATACTGTACCTGGACGACATCCTGCTAAACAGTGAAAACAATAAACAGCACAAAAAAAACATATCAAGGCAGTGTTCCAGAAGACTGATGAATATGGCTTCAAACTAAGTTCAGATAAACGCAAGTTCTTCATGAAGCAAATCAAATATTTAGGGCAATTAATTGACGAGAATCAATGTTACTAATCTTCAGGTGTTTTTAGGCATGGCCAACTATTACACTATCTACGTTCCCAAAATGTATGATCTCAGAGCCAAAATGAATGACTTATTGAAAAAGGGTGCAAAATGGATTTGGTCTGAAGAATGAGAAGATGCTTTCCAGAAAATAAAAACCTGTCTGGTATCAGATTTATTGTTAGCACATTTTGACCCTAAATAAAAAAAAAAATTAAAAAAGAAATTTCATAAAGTAATTGTAGCATCTGTTGCTAGCAACTATGGGACTGAAGTAGTAATTCTATGTAAATTTGAAGATGGGGCTACAAAGCCCATGCTTCTAGAATCCTTCTTTCTGCAGAAAGAAGTTATCGCCAAATCAAGAAAAAAAGCAAGGCCATAATTGTTGTTGTTGCCTTGGTCGCCATTGTTTGTGCCGAAAGGAACTTTATTTTAACTCTTTGGCTAGGTTAATTTTTTTGTTGCATTTTATTTTTGTTCACTTTTATTTTAATTTTCCTTTCTCTGTTTTTCATTTTCCATTTTTCTTGAATTTTTGTTTTCAGTTCCAACTTGGTATTGGCCACGATGTTGTTTGCATTTTATAGAACAGGTTCGTTCCTTAATTTAATTTTTCTTTTTCAGTGACCGATTCTTGGTTGTTTTTAAGCTTTTGTTTCTTGTGAATTTTTGTTTTGGCCCCTCCCAGCCCATTTCTTTCATTTACTGAGCATAGTCTTTTGGTTTGCTTTCATGTTTTGTTACTTATTTGCAAGCTTGTTTTTTTCCTTTTTCCCTTCCGTGTTTTTCTTGCCTTTTTGGTTTAGTTCTACCCCCCCCCCCATTCTAATTATTATTTAAGAATTTTTTTGTACGTTTTATTTACTTTTTGAAAAGTTTTATTTGCAATGCTTGAGCCGTTCTCTGCTTGTTCCTTCTGTATTTTGGGGCCCTTTTCTTTCGTATTCTTTTTTGTTGTTTATTTTTTCCCGCCACTTCAGGCTGGTTCTTTTTGTTTTAGGAGTTTATTTTTCTTTACTTTGATAAGATTTTTGTGGGGACTAACTAATTTTCTTTTATAGCCCTCCTCTTTCATGGGTGGGATTGTTTTTTTTTTTTGCAATAAGTTTGTTTTTGTTTTTTGCCTTTCTTAGCTGGATATTTTTTATTTTGGTCCCTCTTTTGTGGGTGGGATTTGTTTGATTTTGTGTTTGCCTCTTGAGGCTGGTTTCTCTTTGGAAAGGTTTAGTTTGTGCTTGTGCTACTTTTTTCTTTTTTAGACTTTATTTTTTCTTTTTCAAAGTAGTTCATAGTTTTTGCTATTACTTAACAAGGGACCCTTGCTGTTTGTGGTTTCCTTGAGTTGTTTGTGTTTTTGAGCTCTCCTCTTTCATCGATGGGTCTATTGTGTTGTTTTGCTGGTGTGTGGTTTTGTTTGTTTTATTGAAATTTTATTCTTTCCCTCTTTTCTCCTTCCCCCTGCAGTTGTTTAGATAGTCTCCTCCTCCACCCCGCCTCTGTGTCATGGTTCCCCTCCCCTGCCTGTCTAATGAAATTGGCTCACAGGAAGTAGAAAAAAACGAGAGTGAAAAAAAAAAAAAATTTTCATTTGAGGGTGGTCGCTGCTGGTTGGTCGGTGGGGAGGGACTTGTTTGGATCCTCCTCAAGGAAGGATCCACCTGGTAGAGCTGGAAAGGGTTGGAAGCCACTTCAAGCAGGGTTTCGAAGGGTGACCAATCAGAAGAGGGTGCTCCAGCAAAGGAGCGAGCTAGGAGGGACTAGACTCAGAGGACGGCCGGGAAGTCGCCCTCCTGCTAGGGGTCCCCTCCATCATGCATTGTGGGCCTTACGCAGTTCTTGGAAGGGGTGAGAAAATATGAGCATCTTTTGAAGGAGGATGGTCTCTTAAAGGCCCCAAGGAGTTGTTGGGGGAGCAGGGTTCTTCATGTGGGACATTCTGTTGCCCACTGCTGGGGATTGCGAGATGGTTTACCATGGCCTCATTGCCAGCGAGTTGATAATCCAAACAGAATGAGGGGGTTGGCAGGGGACTGGTGTGGCAGTCTGTGAGATGCCTCCTCAGGTTGTTGGGGAGCATCTAGCTGTTTTCCTGAGCAAATGTGGCCAAATCTTTGATGCCACATCCAACAGCTTGAACAGGCAATGGAGCTTCAATATCCTGCTCAATCATTTGGCCTTTGTCTTCGTCCCCAACTGTTCTGACTTTTGTGGCCGGAAAATGCCAGTCATCGTGGCTAGCAGAAAAACAACCTATTGGAAGTGTGGGGAGACTGATAACCTTGCTGCTTTCTGTCCAAATAAAAAAGGCCTCTGGACTTCCGATCACTACCGACCAAAATACCCCTCGGCCAGATACTGATATTTCTGTGGCGCCTGTAATGGTATTGCCAGCAACATGGACCAGTGGGGTTAAACCCTCGATTAGGTCTAGCCATACACAGACCCCAAACCCATCTCCTTCTGGAAATGCGAGCCAAGAGAAGGAGGAAGGGGAGTGGTGTGTTGTTGGTAGAGGCAGAGGGAAGAGACAAACAGTGGAGCCTTAGTCCCATGAAGCTCCCAGGGGTAATGGCACCTACATCTCCATTCTCTCTACCAGATCCAAGGGCAATAATTTATGCTCGTATGGCAGCGAAGGTGCAAAAACTAAACGAGCCTAGCTGGGAAAAGATTGTAAAACTGAAACAGCTCAATGATGATCCCAAACGTAAATCAGCTTGCAAAAAGATAGCAGTTCCAGGGTCCTCAGCATCTACTCCCTCCAGCCCTTCAGCAAAAAAAGTAATGGCCCCTTCCCCAATGACTAGATCATCGATCCCTACCAAGATGATGACTCTGAAGCAAAAAAAAAATAAAAGAAAAAAGTTGACATGGAAGCCACGCTGATCATTTTAGATCAGTCCAAGGCATTCCATAGGATTATCATTTTCTGGAATCTGTCCTTTTGGTGGCTGGTTTTGGGCCGAATTTTCACACCTGGATCCGATTTCTGTATGCATGCCCCAGTGCGCTGGCGGAGGTGAATGGAGTATAAGCAGAACCTTTTCTATTGACTCTCTCTATTCATCAAGGTTGTTCGCTCTTGCCTTTGCAAGCTGAAGGCAAATGTGGTCCTTTGCGGGATTTCATTACCTGGTGCTACCACCTTGGCCAAGTATTCTGCCTATGCTGATGATGTTTTGGCTTTTGTGTTGAGCAGAGCTGAGATTGACGAAGTCAGTAAGAAAATCAGAGGGTATGAGATGGTGGCAGGGGGCCAAGATCAACTGCAATAAATCTATTGGTTTGCGGTTGGGCGGGTAGAAGGGAGTTTCTCTTCCTGGGCCTTTCCACTGAATGGATGGGCCGGTCAAGATTCTCGGCATCTGGTTTGGTCCTGACATCCAGTTGGAAATTAATTTGTCAGAAGTACGAGAAAAGACCGAGGCTGCAGTTCATCTGTGGTCTCGGAGGAATCTTTCCTTAAAGAGGAGGGCAGAAGTATGTGTTTCACACATCTACCCGATTCTTCTTTACCAACTCTGTGTTTCCACTCTCGTATGCCATATTAATGACATTAGTCAGGGTCTTGTTCTTCTTTCTCTGGGGAGAAGGCAAGGCTCCTAAGTTATGTCGCGAGATCTGTTACCTTCATCCTTCTGAGGGCAATCTGGGAATGCCTAGCATTGAGATTCATCAATATATGCTTTGAATTGCCTTCATAGACCAAATGTGTTTGCAAGTGGATGAGAATGGTGAATTCTGGAAGGAAGATGCCCACAAAAGCTTCTTATCCCTAAGAAGTGTGCATTTGTACGAGGAGAAGGCTGGCTGTTTACCTCGAGGCAAATGCTCCTTCTATTGTGAATCCTGACTAGCACTCAGTTATCTCTTACAGGCAACATATGGACCCTCTGGCATCCAGGTGTTGTCTGTTTTGGCATTATATTGGGTGCTGGTGAGTGCGGACTGTTCGGGATGATCTGATTGATGAGTTCAGTTTAACAAAGCAGAAAGCATGCTCTATATGGCCTTGGGTGCCAGAGGTGAAATGCCTCACTTATAATGAAGCATCCCTCACCTTGCTGGTGATGCGAAAGGCTGTCTAGGTTGGCAAGAAGCTTAAATCAGTGGGTTTGGTTATTTTGCAAAACTGCATCCAATGCGATGAGTCAGTGGTTGAGACTTTGTCTCACGCCTTCTTTCATTGCAAGGTCGTAGCACCATTGTATAAGTGGCTTGAAGACTTCATGGTTCACATGCTGTGTGGAAAGTTCTTTGTCCTGGAGGTCGCTTCTGCTTGTAGCTATGTGATACTGTTGTTGATTAGGGATGAGCATTATGTATTCATATGATTACTAGGTGTTACAAGAGTCATGATATGGAGGCGTGACAGAAGAAATTCTAAGGGGATGAGAAGTTTTCCTCTTCCCAGCAGATTTTGTTTTTTAAGCATCAGCTTAAAGTCAAAATCAGGACAAAACAGCAACAAATCTGTCCATCAGAATTTGGCAAAAGGTGGGTAAATCTTGTGCAAATCTGTCGAGTGAAAGGAGTTGACTTGGAGTGGCATTTTGATGTTGGTTAGGCATCAGGATATTAGGGATCCTGGACTAAGCATTTTTCAACCCCACCCAAAAGTAGGATAGCTTAGGGTTTTATTTTTATTTTTCACAATGTTAGACTTAGCTAGGGTATGTATGGTCATTGGCTTCCCATTTTTTTTGTCCTCACTTTTCTTAGTTTAATTCCCCAACCCATCCCCCTTTAGGTTATTAGAGATGTTAGTTCGCTGGTAAATGTGTTGACCCATCGGCACATATTTTCATTTTGTGGGAAACGTGTTGAACATTTCCCCATGTGTGGATGGCTCAGGGTGACAGTTGCATTTGTCACGCACCTGGCAATTGCAGCAACCAATGAATGGGAGGATAAAATCAAAGATCCATCTTTCTGTCATATACTAGCGGAGATGCTAAGTAGAGTACGGGAACTGGATCCTATTGGAGGAGACTGGTGCATAGGTGGTGACGAAATCAGTCTATGTAGATGAGAGTTCCGTGGCGACAGGAGTGGCAATGGAAGCGAATGGAAATGTCATCAAAGATGCGTGTTGGCTGCATCCAACTAATGATATCAGGCATATTAATTTAGTCAAACTCAACGTGGCGCTTAAAGGAGTCAATTTGACCCTCCAGTGGGAGGCAACAACATTGCACTTGGTTACTGATTCAGTGTGCGTGCACCGGTGGATTTCTGACACCTTGACTGGGAGGGCACAGGCGAAAACAGAGGTGGCTGGTGATATGCTGGTTAGGTGACGGCTAGGCACTATGTGATCGCTGGTGGAAGAATATGGATTGACCATACAGGTGACACTCATACAGTCCTGTCAGAACTGTGCAGATTGCCTCACCAGAGTACCATGCAGATGGCTGGATCTGTTCAAGAAAGGAGAACCGGTGCTCGAGAGTTGCACACTGGTAGGGAGATAACTGGATGAGGACCAGGTGGTCACTATACATCAACAAAGCGGACATCTGGGCGTGAAACGAATTCTGTACTTCGCTAGATCAGTCGATTCACAAGTGTCCAGAGAAAGCATTAAATCTGTTGTGAAAACCTGTACAACCTGTTAGTCGATCAATCCGACACCTGTTCACTGGGAAAAAGGAGAACTGAGCGCGAAGAGCAACCGGAGTAGACTGGTGAGTCATCAAAGCGAGTCTGAGAGTAGTGAGAGTTAAACCTGCTGGGCAGTGATTCCAATGTCAGCAGCTTCCCAGTGGACACAGTGTTTACTGACAGACGAGAGCACGCATGAGGATGAAGCTTGTGTTGTTCCCCTTCGGAGGGGCACCCAACGGTGATGATCACCAACTCCATGCTATGTTTGTGATCATGAGATCAGAAGGGAGTGTGGGGAAAATTGTGAAAATGGCTTACTTCGGAAATAGCAACAAGTCTGTGCATTGTGTAAAATCCAGCTGCTCCGTGGTAAAAAGAACCAAAAGGGTGGTGCCCATGTTTTATGCCAGGCAGTCTCAGATAGTTTATGCAAAATCTCATTGTCTTGTCATTTGCATGCAAATTATGGTCGGTCATCGACTGTATAAAGCAAGGTGTTTTTTTTGAGAACCGGGAAGCGTTTTTTTTTGTGTGGACCATGCATGGATTGTTCAAGAGAAGACAACGATGAAGAAGAAGATGACAAAGAAGAGGAAACAAAAGAGATGACTCTTGCCTGTTTTTTCTTACTTTTTTCTGTCATTTTTACCACAGTTTGCAACAAATAATATTTTTTCTATTGTATTTTATATGAATGAATTATAATATACTTTAAAACATCCAATTTGTATTCTATGTTATTCCTGTACTGACTCCATCAGTCGTCACATTAACTATGTGTGACCTAAATCACCATATTTTGCATACAAATGTTTGTCATCTTCTTCTTCTTCGTTGTCTTCTCTTGAACAATCCATGCATGGTCCACACAAAAAAAAAAAAAAAAAAAAACGCTTCCCGGTTCTCAAAGTAACAAGATTTTGGGTGAACCACAGTAGAGAGAATATTTACGTGAGACTGAAAATAAATGTCTACTTACTATGAAGTAAACTTTACAAAAAAAATGGGAAATTTGATATACCAATGGTTTTAAAAATAAAAAGTTGTTTTAACCAATTGATGAAATTCACTCAAACCCACAGAATAAGAGAAAAAAAAATTTTCATTTTTTTTTTAGCAGCATGTGTATTGAAAAAAAAAACAATTTGTTTTAAAACTCTGAATTTTGAATTTTTATTTATTCTACATGAATTAAAAATAAGCAACAGGGAAACAAAATTATTACTCCAATTGTTGAATGAAAATAATTACCAAATTTTACAAAAAAATATAATTGACAGCCAACAAGCCTACATGGACTTCTTCCACAACCATTTTATTTTCCAACACCCATGAACAATGAGAGAAATTTCACCCCTGGTGCTGCTGCTGCTTGTCCACAGATAAGAGCACATTCCCTTCCCATTAGCAGTCCACACTCCAATGAGCTTGATATTGATAAATAAAGGCCTAGAAAAAAAAATTCTAGCAGGGTAATTAAGGAGAAAATGGATAATTTCAAAAAATTAAAAGTGGTCAAGGCTCTCTTAGATGCTAAGGATAATTTAAAAAAAACGTTTTTAATGTGGAAATGTTGGAACAAAACAGGAATAAAAAAAAGAATCTTTGTGAAAAAAGAGGAATTCATTCCTTAAACAATCAAATTAAAGAAATTTGTACCAAAGCCTACAGGATAGTGGATTTGCAGATGAACAGCAAAATGAGTTTAAATTTTGAGCCTCTATCAGTAACCAAGTTGCTGAAATGGAAGAGTCCTTTATCAAATCAAATTATATTGACAGCTGTCCAGGCATTCCCTTTCCTGTTTTTTCTATCCCCAAATTACAGTGTGCTACATTCCGTGGAATCAATCATTGTAACGTTGAATTTAAAACTTTTATAGCACAATTCAATAATTACAGTAACACTGTGAACTGTAGCAAGTCTTAACTTGTTCTTGTTTTATGTGCCATGTCCTTTCAGAACGTAGACAATCATGGCTTTCTACATCTTCTTGTCCCTGGTGGCTCTTAACATGCTTTCTCCTGTTGCACCATGCAACCCTCATTCCATCATCCACCTGATCAGGTCCTTCAAACATGTTATCCGCTGCTTTCCCGTTTCTTTTTCCCTCTATCTGGCCTGTTAGTATTAGGTTCTCCAAGCCCTCCTTCCTCATTGCATGTTCCAGGAACTTCAGCTGACTCTTCCTGATGCTCAGTATTAATTTCCTTTTCGTCTCCATCCTTTCCAAAACCTCGTCATTGTTCACATGCATAGTTCTTGATATTTGCAGCATCCTTCTTTAGAACCACATTTCAGCTGCTTCAAGTTTTTCCTTCATCTTCAAAGATATTGTCCAACATTCACTGCCATATTGAAGACCCGACATCACATAGCAATCCAGTACTCTCCTCTTTGTTTCTAGTGAAATTGTCCTGTTTCTTAATACTCTACTCAGCTTCTGGAATGCATCCTTGTGCTTTTGAATCTCAGGAATATAAATGTATAGAAACTGCTGTGACCACAAAGTGAGCAGTCAGTTTATATATTGATTGTAATATGGAATTGATCCCCCATTTTATATCCAGTATGCTTCTTTAGAACCACATTTCAGTTGCTTCAAGTTTTTCTTTTATCTTCAATGATATTGTCCAACATTCACTGCCATATTGAAGAACTGATATCACATAGCAATCTAGTACTCTCCTCTTTGTTTCTAGTGAAATTGTCCTAGCTCTTTTAAAAGGCTGTCTTACTGGCGATGCACCGCAACAGATCTCTCATCTATACTTGGAGGACAACAACTACGAAGTGGCAGTCAGTCTACTAACTGAAGAATTATTAGATGTCCTGTTTATTATAAACGAAATATTTAAACAGGTCTGAACTATGACTTGCAAGTATGACCCCAACTTTGTAGCAATAAAGAAATACCTTGCTGAAGTGAGAGCTGATTTGTTAGAGTTGTAAACTTTGTACAAGCTGGATTTATTTTTAGGAGAATTCACCTGAAAACATGCTTGTAAACTATATAATTTTTGACAAGTTACCCTCAAATTTAAAATGAGAAATTAGTCACAAAGTGGGTACAAGTTACCCTTCATTTTAGAAAATATATGAAAATTACAATGAAGTGATTCATTTGTTGTGAAGTATCAAAAAGCCTTTCTGTGTTTCAGAAAATTATTTGAAGCAAAGTGTTAAAACACATAAAAAGACAAATGAAGGTACCAAACAGAATTTCACCACAACTTCTGGCAGATTATACTGTAAATTTTGTTCTACTCAAGGACTAAGTGTGCAAAGTTTCATTCATACAAAGCTAGAGTTGAGAGATGCAAGGAGCTAAAATTAAACACTGCATGTTTCAGTAGCAAACAAAGGCGAGAACTGCTCTGAACTTGGAAATAAGCTACCATTTACCTGTAAAAAGACACATTAATTCGCTGTGTGATAATATCAAGCAAGAAGATTCTCCCTTCACGCACGCGTGTGCCAATATGGAGGAAGGGAATGACCTAATGTTGCTTATAGTAACACTAATACTTCATTGTGGCACTAGAAGAGTCTCTGTAAAATGTCTTTTGGACATGGGAAGCCAGCAGTCATATTTCTCCAAGAAAATATTTAAAAAAATTTAAACACAAAGATGAATTAAAACCTATAAATTTCCAAGTGAAAACCTACTTAGGTGGTTCCACAAAACAGTTGGAGCAAATTATGTCAGAAATAGATGTAGATAAAGAAAGACTACTCTCTATACCCATGTTGTCGGATGATGAGTTCGACATTCAATTTGAATTCAGCAATCTCAGTGAAATAAGAACTAATTTAATTGTGCTGAATTACAAGATACCCTTTTCTAGTCAGGGTAATCAAGTGAGGATACAGGGCCTCTTAGGAGCAGACATATTTCAATTTATGAATGATGCCAAAATCATTAGTTGCATGAATGGCCTGGTTTGGCAAATGCTGAATGGAACTGCCCCATTTGGGAATGTTCTACATTTTTTATGCACTCACCAAACTACTCCTGCGGAACCAGAGACCTCCAAAGTACTAAATAACTACCACACAGTTAACTCCAAGCATACCTCCCACCCCAAACGACACTTAAATTTTGTAAGGAAATCCAAGCCTACATACCTTGGAACTATTTAGTGGAAATGATCGAAAGATTCGTTCTGCACAAATTAAAAGAGGAGTTGGGTCTATGGAAACACACAGCCTCAGCAATCTATACCCACAGGAGTTATCATAATTATTTTTTGATACCCCAAAAAAAAAGATGAAGAACCTGATGAAGGTAATTCAGTCCCTTCAAAGATAGTTGTTGTTCTTCTATGTGCCCTGTCCTTTCAGGACATAGGAGATCATGGCTTTCCACATCTCCCTGTCCCTGGTGGCTCTTAGCATGCTTTCTCCTGTTACACCATCCAAACCCCGCTCTGCCATCCACTAGCTCAAGCCCATAAATCTAGAATATAAATGTATAGAAACTAGCATGGCTACAAAATGAAGGATCATTATATATATTGATTATAACAGATAATATATATATCCAAATTATACTTTCTTATAAACAGTTGGCATATATCTTCTTCTATGTGCCCTATCTGTTCAGGACATAGGCAATCATGGCTTTCTACATCTTCCTATCCCTGGTGGCTCTTAGTATGCTTTCTTCTGTTGCACCATGCAACCCTCATTCCATCATCCACCTGATCAGGTCCTTCAAATATGTTATCCGCTGCTTTCCCCTGTTTCTTTTTCCCTCTATCTGGCCTGTTAGTATTAGGTTCTCCAAGCCCTCCTTCCTCATTGCATGTTCCAGGAACTTCAGCTGACTCTTCGTGATGCTCAGTATTAATTTCCTTTTCGTCTCCATCCTTTCCAAAACCTCGTCATTGCTCACATGCATGGTCCATGATATTTGCAGCATACTTCTTTAGAACCACATTTCAGCTGCTTCAAGTTTTTCCTTCATCTTCAAAGATATTGTCCAACATTCACTGCCATATTGAAGAACCGACATCACATAGCAATCCAGTACTCTCCTCTTTGTTTCTAGTGAAATTGTCCTGTTTCTTAATACTCTACCCAGTTTCTGGAATGCATCCTTGTGCTTTTGGATCTCAGGAATATAAATGTATAGAAACTGCTGTGACCACAAAGTGAGCAGTCAGTTTATATATTGATTGTAATATGGAATTGATCCCCCACTTTATATCTAGTATGCTTCTTTAGAACCACATTTCAGTTGCTTCAAGTTTTTCTTTTATCTTCAATGATATTGTCCAACATTCACTGCCATATTGAAGAACTGATATCACATAGCAATCCAGTACTCTCCTCTTTGTTTCTAGTGAAATGTGGTTTCCAGCTTTCTCTTTTCCAATCTCCTCACTTTTTTTTTTTTCAATTGGAGTAGATAGATCTATTTATTGCCCGGTTCACACTCCACCCACGTCTATTGAACAGGTTAAGAGGCTCGTCCCTTGTTCCCTGTTTTGGATGTGGTTTCCGGCTTTCTCTTTTCCAATCTTTTCACTATTACGTAGCTCCCTACACATCAGTGGCGTTACCACCCTGCTCGGGGTGATACGATTAAAAAACAAAAAATTGTCCTGTTTCTTAATACTTTACTCAACTTCTGGAATGCTTCTTTCGCCATGCCAATTCACCTTCGGATCTCAGTGTCACACTTTCTGTCTTCTGTTAGAATACTTCCTAGGTATTTAAATTTCTGTACCTGCTTGATTTGTAGTCCCTCACCTGTAATTAGTACTTTGAGCTGCCTTTTTTGCTGATGACCATGCATTTGGTTTTCTTGCAGTTTATTTGTAGTCCTTTCTTGTCACTCTCTTCAGCAAAGATAGTTAGGAAATCAAGTAAATTAACCTGTACCAGGTATAAAAGGAAATCCATATCAAACTCTGAATATCATTATTATTAACAACAATAGAATGGCCAGAATAATGCTAAAAACATCAGGATAGTCTGCTTGTAAATGTTTCTTAAAAAAATATATATAAACAAGATTTAAAAAAAAGAAAAAAGTAATCCATAAAAAAGGGAGTTCAATTCCCTTTAAGATGGTAACATGCAATAATTTAATTATTGCAATTTTTTTTTTGTTGGAAGAGTATAAAAATTGTTCCTAAGGTAGGTGAGTTGTCTCACCCTGTCAACTTTATTTTCTAGAAGGCATGTTCATACAGGTCCTCTTTCAGCCAGCATCTCAAAGAAATAAGATGTTGAATTTCGTTGCTGCTGCAAATAGCCATACTACTAACTAGACATAAAACACGTAACAACTACACAAGGACTTCAGTTAAGTGGACTCATAATTGTTTATTTTGTATAATTTATTATAGCTGCAAACAGAAGAATTTGTTTGCAACAAACAATAGTATTTCGATTGACTGAATTATAATATTCTTTAATTTTTCCAAGTTGTGTTTTGTGTTCTTCCTGTACCAATTTCATCAGCCATCAAATTAACCATCATATGTGGCCTAAACCACCAAAATAGCTGCTTTAAGGGATGAACAAGTCACTGATGCCTCCTCAACAGGTGTTTACCCGTGCAACCAGACTGGCAACTGGGTCCCACCCATTCACAGTCAGGTTAGCCAAATGCAGACGACAATTCTACTCCTGCAGCTTCTTCTCTCGCACTTCCCGCCTGTGGAACTCGCTCCCGTATTCTTGCTTTCCTGATGGCTACAACCTCCAGAAATTTAAATGCAAAGTCAATACTCATCTACTAACCACTGGACTGTAGCTCTCTCCCCACCCCTGTATAACCTTCCCTTTCTCTCCACCTATGTATCTGTCATCGCACCTGCTTTCTCAGCTTTCTATTGTTCCTTTCTAACTAGTTTGTACTCCTCACTCTTTTCTAATTAATCTTTTTACATTTATGTAGCCCCCTGCACATCAGTGGCATTTCCGCCTTGCTCAGGGGTGAAATGATTAAAAAAAAAAAAAAAAAAAAAAAAGAATTATCAGTACTACTATTCAAGAGTTACCTGTGATTCTAGAAGATATAAAAATAAAAGGAGTTGAGAAGGATGAATTCATTAAAAAAACGAAATATGGCTGAAAGAGAAATTTAAGAAAACATCTAAAATATCACCTTTCCCAATCTGCGAGCAAGTGCTATTATATGCAGATAGAGTGGTAATAACATATGCACTGCAAAAGAAAATCTTGAAGGAATTTCATATAGGTCATTCGAGCATGTCAAGAATGAAATCATTAATGCATATTGGTATTGGATAAACCAGAAGATCATAAAAAATGGTAAAAGAGTGTAGAGGTTTTCAACTTGGGTAAAAGCACCACCAATGAAAATTTCCACATAGCCTAAAATAGATATCCCATGAATAAGGTTACACATAGACTATGCTGGACCAACAAATGATGACTGCTACATCGTAATTGTAGACAGTTTCTTCAAGTGGCTCGATGTATTTAAGTGTAGTCATCCAACATCCACAAATACTATGAATGTACTAAATGAGCTTTTTAGTCATTTCGGTGTATCAAAAGCTTTACTTAGTGATGAGACAGTTTACCAACAGAGAATTTAAGAATTTCTGCACATCTTTGTCCATAGACTACATTACGACCTACCAAGATAAAATGAGCAAGCAGAAAGATTCATAGACACTTCTAAAAGAGCTTGAAGAAAAAAAATCAAGAAAAAAAATCAAGGATAAGAAGTGTATTTTAACAGTTTACATAATTACTCCCAATCTGAACATAGATTGAATCTTATCACCAGCCAAACTGATATTCTTGAGAAAAATTTGGTCATTGTTTGACAGGCTGTTGCTGAGTGCAATCAAAAGAGTTGTAGAAAAAGAAAACTTTGTGACCAAATTTTACAAACCAGGAAACAGATTTCTTCAGAAATTATAAAGGTGGAATAAGCTTCTGGGGGAGATGGAATTATCACCAAAAGACTTGGCAGAGTGATATGCATGCTCAAAAAAAAAAAAAAAAAAAAAAGATTTGAAAGTAAGAGGCATTTAAACCAGTTAAGGCTAAGATACATAAAAGACGTTACACCGAGTGAAGAATTACCAATGCAAGTAATATGCAGCATTCAAAATACCAATTCCCATATTTCCACCAGTAACGATGAAATTATTTCCAACCCTGCGAGTGTCAGTCAGTCAAATAAGTACCATACGTGATAAACGCTTGGGCGATCATGTCTCGAAAGAGACATGACTGACTGGGCAGAAGATTATCCCGCAGTAGGTTGCCATTGCTTTCTGCGGTAGACTGGTTGCCAACCAAGGCTATAGAACCCAATCTGTCCCGTTATTTAACCCATAACTGGAAAGAAGAGCCAGATTAATACCTTTCCCAAGGATATTTGCACGTAAGTGAATGCAATGAATTCAACTGGAATTTGAACTCGGCACCCCGATTTCTCATTCTGAGCCGATATCCACTGCACCACAACACACATCCTTGCCAGTGTCAGCTGCCTGAAAATTGCTAATGCCTCAAAATTTTGTCCGCACAAATATTCGTGGGACATGAAAGTACTATGAAAAAAAAAGTCAACTCTGTCCTGATCCTAAAAAGAAAAGGTATTGAGCAAAATTTCATGAGAAAATTAGTTCGGGGTGATGTGTTGTAATGGAATGTCTTATACTACCTCTTGCCTATGTGGACGAACTATATCAGCAGCCATATATAGTGAGCACAGGAGATACCTGTGACTTGCTTTGTCAATTACTAGCCAGCCACCAGATTCCCTGTTTTGCTTCAGTGGATTCTCTTTACAATAAACCTCTCTTCTTTCATCTATGTATATGTTGCTGTTCTTTCACTCAAGTACCAACTTGTCTGTATTTGAGTTTTGTTTCATGGCATATCAACCTCTGTGGGTTATTTAGTGCCAAAAATGTGGGGTTTTAAGATATTTTTTTAATGCTTGGTTATAGTGAGAAGGTTGATTTTGTTAACAAATTTTGATGAAAATCTTTTGTTTTTATTCTTTTTTTATTTTAGAAAACTGAAAATGTCTTCTAGTTTTGTATTAAAAAATGTTTTGCTGAGAATAATGTTTTTCCTTCAAAAATACTTATTTTTCGATAAAAGTCTATTTTTTATGTATAAATTTCTACAAAAATGTATTATTATCCTTGTATAGTGTTTTGCCCACAGTTTGGGGTTAACTATTTGCCAATAGCTGAGACCCTAACAGGTAAAACCACTCTAGGTTAGGGTGGACCTGGGAACAACAGTAATTAAGAGGTGGTTCTATGCTACTCACAACCTCCCAATCAGAGGCCTTGCTGCCGGATGCAGTTTACCGTCATCCTCAGGACCATGTCTGTAACCTTTTTAAAATATACAACACACTTGGAATGAGAACAATTTACCTCAATGATTGGAATAAAGGATTTGGTTAAAAATTCTAACCATCTGAAGAAGGCTAGAATGTACAATAGTCAAAACATTGGAAACATGGCAATAAAGATAAGGGCAACAGTTCAAACAATGTAAATAATGTAGTTGTACTGGTCTTTGTTGGCGATTGCATAGCACCAGTCTATAAGATGAAGGATTATTTTTTAGAGAATTCATTGGGAGTAGCTCATCACACCTTTTCAGTCTCCTGTTTTTCATTGACATCTGGGATGCTGCTCCTGCTATATTTCTTGAGATTTGTGGTTGGAAAACTGAAGGAAAAAGCTAATAAAAAAAAAAAAAAAAAAAAAGGAAATGACTTACCACCAATATAAAAACTTTGCCTATCCATTGAATACAACAAAATCCAGAGGGGGGGAATGGTCACGTATAAGGCAAATAATTATGAACATCACATTCTCACACAATTTTGCTAGTAACATGCAACTTGAAAAGAATATAAAAATCACATTACAAATAGGGTAAGGCAAAATTGTTTTACATTCTACAATCATCACATAGTCAAGTGTGGGTTTTCAACAGAGAATGAATGGTAAGAGCATAAGACAGAAGAAAAAGAGAGAAAATGAGCGAGAGAGAAAATGAGCGAGAGAGAAAATGAGCGAGAGAGAAAATGAGCGAGAGAGAAAATGAGCGAGAGAGAAAATGAGCGAGAGAGAAAATGAGCGAGAGAGAAAATGAGCGAGAGAGAAAATGAGCGAGAGAGAAAATGAGCGAGAGAGAAAATGGAGCGAGAGAGAAAATGAGCGAGAGAGAAAATGAGCGAGAGAGAAAATGAGCGAGAGAGAAAATGAGCGAGAGAGAAAATGAGCGAGAGAGAAAATGAGCGAGAGAGAAAATGAGCGAGAGAGAAAATGAGCGAGAGAGAAAATGAGCGAGAGAGAAAAGATGAGCGAGAGAGAAAATGAACAAGAGAGAATGAGAGAGAAAATGAACGAGAGAGAAAAAGAACAAGAGAGAAAAAGAACAAGAGAGAAAAAGAGAGAAAAGAACATGAAGTTTTATATCTTTATTATTACCCAATACTTGTTTAAAGTGCATGTGTGAAAAAAAAAAAATCACCCAAGATGAGTTATTGACAATCCTGAAAGCAACGCCCATGTAGTACAGATAAACTAACCTGGTGCTTCCGGACTAAAAAGTTACTTTAAAGTGTCCCCTTCTGTAATTGTTGTTTTAAAGCTTGTCATTTGCTGCTCTAAGTAGAGATAATTTGATCTACTTGTGATTTCAGGCTCACACCCTGTGTTTATAGTGTAAAGAACAAGTGCTAGGCTTAGCAGGACATTTTCTGGGAGCACAGGGGACACACAGTGATAAAGTACAGATCAATCCCCCCCCCCGACTGTTTTCAAGACATGAAATAGAACTAAGTTAGGCAATAAATAGTTACAAAAACAGGTCTTGTGTAAATATGGTGATTCTCTAAGCGCAGCTTAGATGTGGCACAAGGCTGAAAGTACAGGGCAATCAGTGAGGATAGTGTTTTGACCCTAGTTTGGGCGTTAACTATAGCTAGGACCCTAGCAGGTGCTACCACTCTGGGTCAGGGTGGACCTGAGAACAATGGCAATTAAGAGGTGGTTCCATGCTCCTCACAACCTCCTAATCAGAGGCCTTGCTACCGGATGCAGTTTACTGTCATGCCCAGGACCAAAGACTGGAGAAATGAAGAAAACAATGCATAACACATAATGATAATTATAATAATAACAATAATAATGGTTGCCTACTCATTTCTGGGCACATCCGTCTTCTATGGCAGCTAGCCAATCCCTATTGCATATGCATGCTCAGGCACGTGTTTCTTAAACACTTACTGAGTGCACTTGTAGTTTATGCTGTAATTTCACAAAGTTAGCCTTACTTACAATTTCTGAGAGAGAGTACTCATAATCTGGTGTGACCAACAGTTTGAACAAGGCCAGTATGCTCAAAAACCTCGGTTACGATGACTTCTGACTATGCTAGCACAAGCATTCATTATCAGTCACTTACTCCATATTATTGAAGATTGTGCATCAACTTGAAATATTATTCTCATGCATATTTTTTGAGCCTGCTTTTCAATGATGGCTCAAGGCATGTTTAAAAAAAAGAGTACTGGGAGATTATCGCTACAGTAGATCGCCAGTTCTTTCCTCAAGAAAGTTGCCAAACAAAGCTGTATAACCCAGTCTGTCCTGCTATTAACCATCTCCAACCCAGTTTTGAGTTCAGAATTTCCTTCTCCTAAACCAATTGCAATTCAAGGCTATAGAACCTGGCTTGTCCTGTTGTATTCCCATAACTGAGATGAGAAGAGATGGATTCATACTTTTCCCAAGAGTATTAGCATGTAAGTGAATGTAATGAATTCAACTGGAATTTGAACTCAACTCTGATTCCTTGATTCTAGGCACTAACTTTTCCTCAACCTGACAAAAGCATTGATAGCTTTTAAATAGTCCTATCAGAAAGCTTCCATCCTGAAAAATTATCATGATAGGGTTCAAACCAGGGTTAGATGGCCAGAAAGTAAAATATTTTAACCATTTGGATATAAGCACAGATGAACAACTAGAAATAAGACAAAATAAATAATGTCTTCTTTAAATCTTCAACATTTTCCCTGATCATGTATACATCGTCTCTTGGCATTGTTTTTTCTCTTCTGACTGAATTTTCCTTTACATTTTGGACTGATGGATTCAGTTTGGTTTTTTTTTTGCCTTGATGACATGGTTGACTGTTAAAAGGCTGACACAAACAATATATATGATTTCTCTGTAAGGCTTGCTAGTGTGTTCGTGCAGTGTTATAATTTTTGTACGCTTTCTGGGAATAACGTCCATCACTAATCAACAATCGAGCAGGATCAAAATCTGATACAATCACGTATGACATAATAATTTTCAAGGTTAAACAAATTTCATCATACTACCTGGAAATAATTTCATATTAGTAGTGCACACCACTGCAAATGATTTAATGAGGACAAAAGTAGAAATTGATTACACCCTGTCACTTCAGTAGGCCTAAAACTAACTGTATGGTAAAAGAAAGGAAACTGAAGCATTTATTTCAATTTGCACAAGGGTGTAACTCTACAGCTAAATTGAAAAGAATTGCTTTTCTTTTTAATAATCATATTGCCACAAGCAAGGCATTTTACTGCTACTGTTTTGCAGGGGTTACATAGGAGGAAAATTATGAGAATGAGTGATAGGTTATAGGGGGTGTCAGGAAGGGGGTAAGAGAAGAATAACAATACTGATGACAGAGTGGACAAAGAAAGAACCATATGAGAGTGGATGCAGGTTAGTGAAATAGGAGATGAATATTCACATTACATTTAAATTCTTGGCAATTGTAGCTGTCAGGGAAGCAAGTAAATGGAAAAGAATTCCACAGGAGGGAAGTGCGAGAAAAGAAGCTGCTGGAGTAGAATTTGCATTTAGATTTTATTGATTTCACAGTTAAAGGGTGGGACCTAATTGCTAATCTTGTGGATTGAGTAAATTCATCTACAGAGGGCAGCAATGAGGTAAGTCTATCAGAGCAGAATCCATGAAAGTATTTGTAGAAGTGACACAGGGAAGCCACATTGTGCCGGTGAGAAAGTGACCGTATCTGATAAATTTTTTTTTTCAATGTAAATACATTGACAAGGAAATGTATTATTTTCTCTTGTGAATATTTATTATATAAAACCTACTTCAAGGAAAGTTGGGTGTCTGTCCCAGGCCTAAAGTTTTCCTCTTCAGAATTCAACTTGCACATTTACAAATCTACAATTTGACTGTGCACTCAAAACTGTGGCCATATTTGGTTGGATGCTCCTGCTATTCATCTCCAGGTTCTTGACAAAATCTAAAGAAGAATCTGCAATATAATTGATCCTAACTTTGCATCTGAACGTTAGTCCTTTTATTACTGATGTGACATGGCTTCCCTCTGTCTTTTCTACAAATATTTTCATGCCAACTGCTCTGATGAGCTTTTTTTTTTCCTGGTGCTCCAACCACGTGAATTTAAACAATACTAAATTAGCATCTCGGTTCCACCCTTTTACCACTGAAGTAGTTAAATGTAACTGCCAATTCAACCCCAACAGTTTCTTTTCTTGTAATTCCCACCTGTGGAACTACCTTCCATTTACTTGCTTTTCTGATATCAGTTATTGTAAATTGCCCAAAGGCACCGAAAGGTAGAAACCTGGGTTGCATAATAAGTTATTTACAAATGAAATTATATATATATATATATATATATATATATATATATATATATATTAGGGGAGATGTTGGCTTTGTAGATCACTTGGTTAGACATACATTTACCTTCCACAGAACAAGCATTGATGGACCTCTAATTGCAGGATGATATTATATCAGTTTTAATATTAGTTCTTTAAAATATCAATTGTTGGAATTAACGATATTATCTATATTAAGTGTGCAAGAATAAATAACTTCAACAGTATTTCAACCAAAGACTCTGCAGAGGTGGTCATTGGTATGAAAATATTCACCTACCAACTTCAGAAAGCATTTACCAATGTTAATATAAACCCACAGAACCATACAATGTTCAAACCACGTTCATGGAGGTCTTTATTTTTTCATTGTAGATCATAAGTTTGGAAGACAACTGGTTAATTTTGGTATTAGCAGTGTCAGATATTTGTTTTATAATAGTATCAGGGTGGCTGGAATTAATGTCAATACAATTGGGGCATCATTTTCTTTAAGGAAAGGCTTGTAGAAAATATCATTTAGATCAAGCATTATGTCCAAATAATTGACAATTTTTAGGTTAAAGAAATCCCAAATCCCAATAATTTAAAGGCCTAAGAACCCCCTTACAGACCACAGCAGCCAAGGGTCCATCGTTATCAGGGATGAACACAAAACCGTCATCATGGCACAAACCAATTTGTTTGGGATCTACAATTCCACCTAAGGCATCTTAGATACAAATACCCACCAGGTGAGCAACTTGGGCTGAATCACATGCTCCCATAGAGATATCAAATCTGTCATAGGAACCCTTCATTTAAATGGACCAGTTAATATATAATAAAAATACTAATATGATTTACCTCAAAGCCATTTTATTTAGATTTATGACTTATATATATATATAGGTTACTCCATAAATGAATTGAGTTCTCCTGGTGACTGGCATGTATATACACTGCATATAACACTAAAATTACCCCTTTGTAGCCTGTCAGTGGAAAAGAGATGGGAATTGACATTGCATTTAAATTCTTGGAGATTGTAGCTATCAGGGAAGCAAGTAT